>JAZKLR010000607.1:0-594363 GCA_037103525.1 Ganaspis brasiliensis | reverse complement strand
TGTTAACAATTGCGAGAAATATATTTTGGCTTTTTACATATTATGAAAATTTACTTTGGGAGAAAATTATGGAAAACCCACAAGTTCCTTCTAAAGAACATGACATATATGTAAAATTAATTTATAATTTTAATTTTAAAATTATTATTCACCACAATTAAAACATTACAAATAGATTTATAAATTTCTTGCCATTGAAAGGTTGTAAGAAACGCAAAAAAATTACATTTTTTACACTAGTTTCATGACATTTCTCTACTTTATTTAATTTTTTTTGAAAGTGTATTTGTTTATGTTTGATTTATATTAATTTTTTTTGGAGGTGTTTTCCTCTAGATCCGTAGCTTTTTGCTTTAACAGGGGCACCACTTGTAGGATATACTACGGTCTTAGTTGATTAGAAGCTATATCTTGCGCTATAATCAACTCTGGATCATGTAATTATAAATATCCTAGTAAAAAAGTATTATTCTGCTGGTTGTTTGGGATGTTTAAAAACCCTGTTGCTCGATTGTCCAAACGACATTTAGGATGACTGATCAACCTGTGCAACCATTCTACATAATTTTCTCGAATAAAATAACATGACTTTACGTTTGTCAAAATTCACAAAAATAGAATATTAGAGACAAATTGATATAAAAATTGCTAATTTTAGTATATTATTAACATCGAAATAAGTTGAGCATACGCAGTAGCTATGTGACTCAGGCGTAGATCCAACGGTTGCGAAAGGAGCGATGCCCCCTCCCCCTAAATCCATACCTTCATATGAGAGAAAGAGTTAACACAATATTGTTATTGATGAGACTGTATCCTGTCTTATCATGAAAAATGTACGAATGAGATATGGTTAGCTTGAAGTTCAGACCTTATTCGCATACTTTTCATGAGCTGGAAGAAATTGTTCTGTTTATTATTTCAACGTTGACGTTTTACAGGAGGTAAAAGAAGACAGTCGTATATAAACTACGCATGCTTAAGTTATTTATATATTATAAAAATACTACCCCTGTCAATTTTCATGTCATTTTACCTGTCAATTTATCTGTAACATTCTATCTTTTTATCTGTGACCAACAGTGAAGTTGCGTTTTTCTTTTTTAGCCAAGGAAAATATGTGCAAGAATTGAGCACAGTACACGGGATGATTGTACAATAGGGTGATTCAAAAATGCATAGGAAAACAAATTCTTCTTTTTTTTAAAGTTCCGTACCGTTCAAATAGAATCCTATCAAAACCACTAAATGTGTCCACTTTAGCATATGGTTTTCGAGGAAAAAGTAAAAAAATGCATGAAAAAAGCTTACCCCCCCTAGCCGCCAAAGTATATGACCTAGATAGATGAAATTTGACACACATATGAAGTTTCACGTGTAGATTTCACGAAAAATATAGAAAACTGGATTCAAATTGTTAATCATTGAATTATCGAGGAAAATATTTTTTCTTCAACCCCCTCCCCTTCCTTAGCGCCCACAATTTTTGATGAAGAGGGCTGAAATTTGGTATACGGATGTACTTTCACGTGCAGATTGATAAAAAAATATAGAACATTTGAAATGGAGTTAAAAGGGGACCCGGTGGTCCAGAGCTCTGAAATTTAAGTTATTTATAGGAATTTGTTTAAAGGTTCAAATAATAAACTATATTAAAACTTTTCAGATATTTTTAAGAACTTATACTGTAAACAAAAACAATTTTTTTCATTTCTAAAAAAAATTTTATTTAATTAAAAAATGGCATTAATTAAAACCCTTTAAAAAATGGACCTAGGTGGAGTGATGGATTTCTTCTCTTCTATTTATCTGAAAAATAAAAACCAAGAAAATTCTTAATCAGTATGAGTACAGTTATGACCCGAACTAGAAGAAACAAAAAATATTGAAAATTGACAAAATCGCGCGCTTTTGATAATCAAACTCTAAAAACAGGCTGCTTTGTAGGGTTCCGGACACAAAGTGTCAAATCCGGAACCCTTGTATTTTCACTCGTTTGTCCGTCGCCCAAAACCATTACCCCCCTCTCCCCCTAGCGGACAAACTATTTGAGATAGAGAGTTGAAATTTGGTAAACTTACTTAACTTAACTTGGTAAATTTGTATTTTCACGTGTAGATTACAGGAAAAATATAGCGAACATGATTGAACGTGATGTTCATAGCGTTGTCAAAGAAAAACTTTTTTTTAAAAAAAAAACGTGTCCCCACCCCCTTATCTTCCATACTATTTGACCTAGAGGTTTGAAATTTGGTATACCTAGGTATTTTTACGTGTAGATTACAGGAAAAATATAGCGAACATTGTTGGACTTAGTTTTCAAAAGTTATTAATGAAAAGTTGAAAAATGACAAAATACCCATATGCTAGAGCTAAGCGTATTTATCCTGAAAGGTTGGGAATTGGTTAAAAATGTGTAATTTTATGCAGAAAAAATCTCTCCCATGCAAATGCAAGTTAGCTCCAAGGGTATGGAACCCTCTGTGCGCGAGTCCGACTCGCACTTGCCCGGTATTTAACCATTTTTCTACAATTTTCTACCATTTTTGGTCAATAGCTCGACCACACATCCACAAAAATGTCGTTTTCTGTTGCTCTATTTCGAATGAAACAAATGTTTTTTAAATCTTGTTCACAGCGGGTCTTAATTGACTTCAACCCAAAAGTGCTTGCCCAGCTCAGTTCTTTCTTGATTTAGTTTCTGGGATGTCTCCTGATGATTCTAAGCAAAAAATGAAAAAAATCGGTTGGGCCGTTTTTGAAAAAACTGATTTTTTGAATTTTTTAAAGAGGTTAATTAACATATTTTTACCAAAATGAGTGCAAATAATAGCTATATTGACTTGAGTCATTTAAAATGGTATCAGAAGATAGGTCCTAGGTGCTGAGTATCTTTGAGTAACTTTACACCAGAAAAGTTAATGAAAAACCGTGAAAAATCGGTAAAAAAATGAGTTTTTGCAATATTACTCTCTCCCAGTAGATACAAACCTTAAATGACCTATAGAAGAATTAAAGAGTATAAAATTTTGAAGAAAACAAAAAAAAATAGAGTGCTTTATCTTTAAAACTTTCGGATTTATGAGCTTCTAAAGTTAGATTTCAGCAAAAATTTTCTTGAAAAAAAAATTTTATTTTAGTTTTTGTAAAATAAAAAGTTTTCTGTGCATCTAACGTATATATATCTTCCAATATAAATTAAAGTAGATTAAATTTTGAGTAAATCTGTCGTTAGGCCAATATTCTATCTCTAATAGTATCGGAGTTATGATTTTCTTAAAATGACCCTTTTTTATGAACGTTTTTTGAAAATCAATTTTTTTGAAATTTCTTTGTTTTGCATGGTATAATTTTAAAAATGCTCTCATCGAATAGTTTTATCTTATATTTTAAAGAAATAAAAGCCCAATTAAATATTTAGGAACAAAAAATTTTTAATAAACATTATACAAACAAATACTTTCCAAATGAATGGAGGCTGTTGTATTCACACATGGCACGTTTTAGCCTTGTTGCATACTCTGGATGATTTTATCAACCTTGTATTTGGTCCAGGTTGATTTAAAATCTGAGTGAACCGACTCCATCGCCTGTTCGCTGAAAAATCCTAGACCTGATTTTGTTTCTTCGTAGAAATCTAGTACATCTAGTACAACTTCGCGAACAATGTATTGACAACGCCTAGCAATAAATGCAGTTCGGGTGGTGGTATAATTTGAAGAAATGCTTTGTCTTCAGTGGTATTTAAAAGAGGAGGATGAATTGTAATATTTTTTACCATGTACTAGATTTCTGCGAAGAAACAAAATCAGGTCTAGGATTTTTCAGCGAACAGGCGATGGAGTCGGTTCACTCAGATTTTAAATCAATCTGGACCAAATACAAGATTGATAAAAATCATCCAGAGTATGCAACAAGGCTAAAACGTGCCATGTGTGAATACAACAGCCTCAATTCATTTCGAAAGTATTTGTTTGTATAATGTTTATTAAAAATTTTTTGTTCCTAAATATTTAATTGGGCTTTTATTTCTTTAAAATATAAGATAAAACTATTCGATGAAAGCATTTTTAAAATTACACCATGCAAAACAAAGAAATTTCAAAAAAATTGATTTTCAAAAAAAGTTCATAAAAAAGGGTCATTTTAAGAAAATCATAACTCCGATACTATTAGAGATAGAATATTGGCCTAACGACAGATTTACTCAAAATTTAATCTACTCTAATTTATATTTGGAGATATATATACGTTAGATGCACAAAAAACTTTTTATTTTACAAAAACTAAAATAAAATTTTTTTTTCAAGAAAATTTTTGCTGAAATCTGACTTTAGAAGCTCATAAATCCGAAAGTTTTAAAGATAAAGCACTCTATTTTTTTTTGTTTTCTTCAAAATTTTATACTCTTTAATTCTTCTATAAGTCATTTAAGGTTTGTATCTACTATGAGAGAGTAATATTGCAAAAACTCATTTTTTTACCGATTTTTCACGGTTTTTCATTAACTTTTCTGGTATAAAGTTACTCAAAGATACTCAGCACCTAGGACCTATCTTCTGATACCATTTTAAATGACTCAATTCAATATAGCTATTATTTGCACTCATTTTGGTAAAAATATGTTAATTAACCCCTTTAAAAAATTCAAAAAATCAGTTATTTCAAAAACGGCCCAACCGATTTTTTTCATTTTTTGCTTAAAATCATCAGGAGACATCCCAGAAACTAAATCAAGAAAGAACTGAGTTGGGCAAGCACTTTTGGGTTGAAGTCAATTAAGACCCGCTGTGTTTTATGGCTATTATTACATAGAAAATATTAGGATCTGAAATACAGCGATACGCCATCTGATGTCAGAAAACCTTATTAAAATAACGAGGTCCAATTCTGTAAACAGCATTGAATTTGACTGAATTTGACATTTTAAATTAATTATTTGTATTAAATTGCAAATTATTAGAATACTTTAAAAAATATGTTCTTTTGAAAGAGTAGAAATGTTTAAAATAAAATACATTTATGTGTTATGTGCCTGTGTATGAAAATTTTCTTTTTATATGTGAGATACTACTAATGACGTTTTTAAAATGACTATTTTATAGAAGATAATTCCAGTTAAAATGTTACACAAAGTAATTTAAACCGATTAAAGTAATACAAGAAGCAAAGTAAACACAAAATATAAATGTTTTAGTTGTTTGTTATGACAGCTACATGATTCTACATAACCTATACCTTTATAGTTCAAGTATTTCTAGAAGACAATGTTGTTCTTTTACGAGAAATATAAATTAAAAAAACAAAAGTTTAAACATTACTTTGTAAATTTCATGTATTTTAAAAACTATTATTTGCTTTAATAAATATCAATAATTTAAAATGCCGATTTCTGATACAAATTTGCAGCTGTTTACAGTAAATCGACCTCGTTGGGTCGGCCATCTTACTTAATGACGTCACGATTTCAGATCCCAATAAGTTTATGGTTGAATGAAAAAAATGTTGAGAAAATTTTTCAACAGATGGCGTTAGTACAAGTGTGTTTGTGTTAACTTGAGCTAGGGATGGGCGATCTCGATCCGATCTTCTAAGAATCGATATTTTCGTTCCGATTAATCGATGTTTATACTTCTGATATATAATAATTATTATATATATATATATATATATGGTAAATATATCCTTACGGTTGTCAGTTGTCTCACTATTTTTTCGAAGATCATTCGCGAGATCGTTGAAAATGAATCGACTAATTGGAAGTATAAAAAAATCGAAAAAATCGATTAATCGGTACGAAAAGATCGATTCACACAAGATCAAATCGAGATCGCCTATCCCCACCTCAAGTTACCGTAAACACACTTGTACTAACGCCATCTGTTGAAAAATTTTCTCAAAGTTTTTTTCATACATCCATACACTTATATTTTCTATGTAATAATGGTCATAAGATGAATTGAAAAACATTTGTTTTTGAGGCACCAGATGCAGTTTTTTCGGGTAAGTTTGTTCTGCATTTATTTTCTCCCATTCGATACCTACAACTTTGCTGAAGACAAAAAAAAATATTTCTCTCGGTTTACGAGATATAGCCGTATAAAAATATCGAAAAAGTTGTCAAAATCCAGATTGAGCAAAAAATGGATGATAGTATAAAATCTAAATCCGAACAAAGTTGACAAAAGTAATGATGCAGAATTTCTAAGTTTTGCATGTACTTTCAGCGGCGATTCTTAAAAATCGGTTCACAATTGTAATGTTGCACAGTGTAATTAAAGAGTTTCAATATTTATTTTTATTTATTATTTTTCAAAAATAAGATATTATTCCCTTAAAGTTATAATGTTATTCAAATTTCCAAAAGCTTTAATTTACCCAGTCTAAAATAGGAGTGGCAAATTCGACCTAAGTGGAGTGAGCCACCATTTTAAATCAGCTGAAAAATTAACTCCAATTAGAGTGCATAAATTCGCTCTTTCAATGAGTGAACTTTCACTCCATATGGAGTGGCTCAATTTTCACTGTTAGAAATTTGGAGAGGAGGTGGCTCAAAGCGCTTAAAGTTTCTCATGTATTTTAAATATGAAAAAAAAACATTTTTTCGTAGAAATAGTACAGAATCCATAAAAATGAATATTTTTTAATCAGATAAATCACTTTTTTAATCAGATAAGTCTGTTTCTCTTCAGAAGACTTTAAAAAATGATGTCAAATCCTTTACAAAGACATATTTCAATATTAACTATTTTTTATGGGTTCCCCAAAACGCTTGATTTTTTTTTTTTTTTTACTATTTTTGCATTTTTGTAGGTTTTTGGGGGACCCATAAAAAAAAGTTAATATTAAAAAATGGTCAAACAAACGATGATTGAAGCTATCTGAAGAGAGACAGGGTTTGGCAATTGAAAAATATTGATTTTCACGAATTCTATATTATTTCTACGAAAAATTCTTTTCTTCATATGTGACGCTCCGCGAGAGAAGGGCCTATCGCGGAAAAAAATCACTTTTTATTTTTTTATAAAAAAAAAAGATAGTTTTTGAGTTGTTCTTTCATTTTCATGTTTCAAAAATTTTTTTTTCTAATTACACTTTTGGTTATAATGCTTCAAACCTAGGCGTAAAAAGTGTATCGCCTTTTTTGGTTTTTCTTTGAACGACCGTCCCGTGAAATTAACAATTATTTTGATTTTTTTATGGTAATTGATAGTTTTTGAGTTGCTTTTTGAGTTCCAAAAATCAAAATCTGATTCCTACAATTAGTTTTCTTGTTATGAAGCTTTAAACATGAGCATGTTAAGCGTCTCAATTTTTCTTCCTCCCCTTTGCCCGTCCATCCTTTAAAGTTTGCTTTCTCAGTGATAGGTCCCTTCTTTTGTGGACCGTCACATATGTGGAATATATGGGAAGCTTTGAGCGCTTTCAGCCACCTCTAAAAAACAGGGGCATTTTTTCGATATAGAACAATCCTAGGAGGTAAGAGCATTAAAAATACTGCCTTACCGACTTAGGAAATAACTAACATCAGCTCACTTACATATTGAAACACTGATACATGTAGTAACGATTCGAGGCGTTAGACGACAGCACTAGTGATGACAAAAATATTCTGAACACCGGTGTCAACATTTTGCTTTACTATGTCATTATTTTGCTATATTCTGTCAATAATTTACTCCCTAGTCAGAATATTTTGCGCAACCCATTCCCCTACGGTAGAAAATCTACCATTTTGTATAGCTACGAACGGTTGCCACACGAGAATTTCGCACGTATATATAAAGAAAAAAAAATTTAGTTTTGGACCACCATATTGTACAATCGTCCCAAATGTCGTTTAGACAATCCAGTAGCATATTTGTTCAATCATTCCAAAGAACTGGGTCAATAATCTTTTTTTAACTAGGACAGGCCACAGCAGGATAAACACATGCACGAACACAACGCTATATTATGTCTTGAAGTCGAGTCTCATTTCTTCTGAGTAGTCAAAAATAATTTCATGTTGATTCCAGGGACAACAAAAAACTTATTTGAGACCACTCAGAATAAATTAGCTCCTCTCGCACCACGGAGTAGTAATAAGGAGACCGAACTGCAATGTATCCAACAGTGAGCCCTCGCCCAGAGACGGAACGAATGGAGAACGCGGTTGGGTTTTCTCAGCGTTCTGGTTAGTTCCCGATTGGTTTTTTGTTGAATATTGGAAAAAATTAAATAAAATTGGGAAAAAGGTTAATTGTTATTGTAAAATAGAAGTTCCCTGATTAGTTTAAAATAATCAGGGAACTTCTATTTTACAAGAACAATTAAAAATTAAAAGAAAATTGTGAAAATAACATTTATCGTTATTTGGAACACTTCTAGTGACTTCTAGTTAGTCAGTACCGCGGAAAATTCAAATATGTCAATCTCTTGTTGAACAATTTAAGAACATGAAAGTCTTAAATAATATAGAAATGTACATTCAATTAAAAGGGAAAATGTTCAAACTTGAATAAAAAATTAAAAACTAATAATTTCGAGTTAGAAAGATTAAACTAGGGAGCGTTTTATTGAACTTATAGGAGAGCCGGCAACCCGACTTACAGAGGAAATCGGGAAAAGATATTGAACAGGGGCTGATCGTCAAATTTTCGAATAGAAATTGGTGAAATTAATTTGTAAAAGAATAATAAATTATAATGTTTATTGAAAAAGGAAAATATGTAGGAATTGCAAATTTCAATAATAATAACAATGTTATTCTCATAAAATAATACAAAAAATATAAAATAGTTAATATTTGACCAATTTCTCATTCAACTGATTTTTTTCAAATTCAAGTTAATAAAAGTACAATATTAATAAAATAGTCAAAATAATACTTGTCTAAATGGATAAAATGAAAATCAAAGTTGGGATGATACTAATTTAAAAAAGAAATAAATAACATATATAAGATTTACTGAAACAAAGGTTAATAAAAGATTTATAGTTATAATTATTAATTTAATTAAATAATATAATTTAAATTTTATTTTAATTAAAGTTAGGTATATTAAACTTATCATTCAAATAGTTGAAATAATTAAAGGGTATGAAAATTTATCAATAAACAAATTTTATAAATATTAAATATTAAAAATAAAGGTTTATAATAATAAAATTACTTAATTATAAAAAATTAAGAATAAATAATTTTACATTTTTATTTAAAATTTCATTATCATTTAATTATTATTTAATAAATTCAAAAAAAAAAACTTATTAAATTTTAATGAGATCTATAGAAAAATTTTATTTAAAATCATTTTATTATTTAAATGATCTTACCAAATTCAATTTTTTATTAAAAAAAAATAATAATAAAATAAAATATTTATCAAATACTTTAATGAAATTATTGTAGAAAATGAATTTTTTAAAAATAAGTTTTTCCAAAATAAAGTTAATTAATTATCAGTCAAATAATTATTAAACATGTAGTTAATTAGTTTATTTTATTGGAAAAAAATAAGTAATTACATCTAATATGAATTAAAAAACAAAATAAATCAAGTATTTATCAAATACGTTATTTATATTATTTTTCAGAAAAAAAAAATTCAATTTAATATGCCGTTTCAAAAATTTATTTACTAATTTATTTGTATACATTTAATATTGCTAAGAAAACGGAAAATCGACAATTTGACAAAGTTTAAAACGCAAAATATTCAAAAATTAATAAAAAAAACGTTCTCTGCGCATAGAACTTTTAATTTGGGATCTATATTTGCAAAATATTTGATAATTAAAACAAATTATCAATTATTTTACAAAATAGACCCTACCAATCGATTAGTATTTGAAAAACGGAAAATCGACAATTTGACAAAGATGGAAACGCAATATTCTCATAATTTAATTAAATAATCGTTCTCTGCGGATAGAACTTTTAACTTGGGATCTATATTTGTAAAATATTTGAAAATTAAAACAAATTATTAATTATTTTACAAAATAGACCCTACCAATCGATTAGTAGTTAAAAAACGAAAAATCGACAATTTGACAAAATTGAAAACGCAGAATATTCATAAATTAAATAAATAATCGTTCTCTGCGAATAGAACTTTTAATTTGGGATCTATATTTGCAAAATATTTGATAATTAAAACAAATTATCAATTATTTTACAAAATAGACCTTACCAATCGATTAGAATTTTAAAAACGGAAAATCGACAATTTGACAAAGTTGGAAACGCAAAATTCTCATAATTTAATTAAATAATCGTTCTCTGCGCATAGAACTTTTAATTTGGGATCTATATTTGCAAAATATTTGATAATTAAAACAAATTATCAATTATTTTACAAAATAGACCTTACCAATCGATTAGTATTTTAAAAACGGAAAATCGACAATTTGACAAAGTTGAAAACGCAAAATATTCAAAAATTAATTAAATAATCGTTCTCTGCGCATAGAACTTTTAATGTGGGATCTATATTTGCAAAATATTTGATAATTAAAACAAATTATCAATTATTTTACAAAATAGACCCTACCAATCGATTAGTATTTGAAAAACGGAGAATCGACAATTTGACAAAGTTGGAAACGCAATATTCTCATAATTTAATTAAATAATCGTTCTCTGCGCATAGAACTTTTAATTTGGGATCTATATTTGTAAAATATTTGATAATTAAAACAAATTATCACTTATTTTACAAAATAGACCCTACCAATCGATTAGTATTTGAAAAACGGAAAATCGACAATTTGACAAAGTTGGAAACGCAATATTCTCATAATTAAATTAAATAATCGTTCTCTGCGCATAGAACTTTTAATTTGGGATCTATATTTGTAAAATATTTGATAATTAAAACAAATTATCACTTATTTTACAAAATAGACCCTACCAATCGATTAGTATTTGAAAAACGGAAAATCGACAATTTGACAAAGTTGGAAACGCAAAATATTGAAAAATTAATTAAATAATCGTTCTCTGCGCATAGAACTTTTAATTTGGGATCTATATTTGCAAAATATTTGATAATTAAAACAAATTATCAATTATTTTACAAAATAGACCCTACCAATCGATTAGTATTTGAAAAACGGAAAATCGACAATTTGACAAAGTTGGAAACGCAAAATATTGAAAAATTAATTAAATAATCGTTCTCTGCGCATAGAACTTTTAATTTGGGATCTATATTTGCAAAATATTTGATAATTAAAACAAATTATCAATTATTTTACAAAATAGACCCTACCAATCGATTAGTATTTGAAAAACGGAAAATCGACAATTTGACAAAGTTGGAAACGCAAAATATTGAAAAATTAATTAAATAATCGTTCTCTGCGCATAGAACTTTTAATTTGGGATCTATATTTGCAAAATATTTGATAATTAAAACAAATTATCAATTATTTTACAAAATAGACCCTACCAATCGATTAGTATTTGAAAAACGGAAAATCGACAATTTGACAAAGTTGGAAACGCAAAATATTGAAAAATTAATTAAATAATCGTTCTCTGCGCATAGAACTTTTAATTTGGGATCTATATTTGCAAAATATTTGATAATTAAAACAAATTATCAATTATTTTACAAAATAGACCCTACCAATCGATTAGTATTTGAAAAACGGAAAATCGACAATTTGACAAAGTTGGAAACGCAAAATATTGAAAAATTAATTAAATAATCGTTCTCTGCGCATAGAACTTTTAATTTTAGGATCTATATTTGCAAAATATTTGATAATTAAAACAAATTATCAATTATTTTACAAAATAGACCCTACCAATCGATTAGTATTTGAAAAACGGAAAATCGACAATTTGACAAAGTTGGAAACGCAAAATATTCAAAAATTAATTAAATAATCGTTCTCTGCGCATAGAACTTTTAATTTGGGATCTATATTTGCTAAATATTTGATAATTAAAACAAATTAACAATTATTTTACAAAATAGACCCTACCAATCGATTAGTATTTGAAAAACGGAAAATCGACAATTTGACAAAGTTGAAAACGCAAAATATTCAAAAATTAATTAAATAATCGTTCTCTGCGCATAGAACTTTTAATTTGGGATCTATATTTGCAAAATATTTGATAATTAAAACAAATTAACAATTATTTTACAAAATAGACCCTACCAATCGATTAGTATTTGAAAAACGGAAAATCGACAATTTGACAAAGTTGGAAACGCAAAATTCTCATAATTTAATTAAATAATCGTTCTCTGCGCATAGAACTTTTAATTTGTGATCTATATTTGTAAAATATTTGATAATTAAAACAAATTAACAATTATTTTACAAAATAGACCCTACCAATCGATTAGTATTTGAAAAACGGAAAATCGACAATTTGACAAAGTTGGAAACGCAAAATTCTCATAATTTAATTAAATAATCGTTCTCTGCGCATAGAACTTTTAATTTGGGATCTATATTTGTAAAATATTTGATAATTAAAACAAATTATCACTTATTTTACAAAATAGACCCTACCAATCGATTAGCATTTGAAAAACGGAAAATCGACAATTTGACAAAGTTGGAAACGCAAAATTCTCATAATTTAATTAAATAATCGTTCTCTGCGCATAGAACTTTTAATTTGGGATCTATATTTGTAAAATATTTGATAATTAAAACAAATTACCACTTATTTTACAAAATAGACCCTACCAATCGATTAGCATTTGAAAAACGGAAAATCGACAATTTGACAAAATTGAAAACGCAGAATATTCATAAATTAATTAAATAATCGTTCTCTGCGCATAGAACTTTTAATTTGGGATCTATATTTGCAAAATATTTGATAATTAAAACAAATTATCAATTATTTTACAAAATAGACCCTACCAATCGATTAGTATTTCAAAAACGGAAAATCGACAATTTGACAAAGTTGGAAACGCAAAATTATCATAATTTAATTATATAATCGTTCTATGCGCATAGAACTTTTAATTTGGGATCTATATTTGCAAAATATTTGATAATTAAAACAAATTATCAATTATTTTACAAAATAGACCCTACCAATCGATTAGTATTTCAAAAACGGAAAATCGACAATTTGACAAAGTTGGAAACGCAAAATTCTCATAATTTAATTATATAATCGTTCTATGCGCATAGAACTTTTAATTTTAGGATCTATATTTGCAAAATATTTGATAATTGAAACAAATTATCAATTATTTTACAAAATAGACCCTACCAATCGATTAGTATTTCAAAAACGGAAAATCGACAATTTGACAAAGTTGGAAACGCAAAATTCTCATAATTTAATTATATAATCGTTCTATGCGCATAGAACTTTTAATTTTAGGATCTATATTTGCAAAATATTTGATAATTAAAACAAATTATCAATTATTTTACAAAATAGACCCTACCAATCGATTAGTATTTGAAAAACGGAAAATCGACAATTTGACAAAGTTGGAAACGCAAAATTCTCATAATTTAATTAAATAATCGTTCTCTGCGCATAGAACTTTTAATTTGGGATCTATATTTGTAAAATATTTGATAATTAAAACAAATTACCACTTATTTTACAAAATAGACCCTACCAATCGATTAGCATTTGAAAAACGGAAAATCGACAATTTGACAAAATTGAAAACGCAGAATATTCATAAATTAATTAAATAATCGTTCTCTGCGCATAGAACTTTTAATTTGGGATCTATATTTGCAAAATATTTGATAATTAAAACAAATTATCAATTATTTTACAAAATAGACCTTACCAATCGATTAGAATTTTAAAAACGGAAAATCGACAATTTGACAAAGTTGGAAACGCAAAATTCTCATAATTTAATTAAATAATCGTTCTCTGCGCATAGAACTTTTAATTTGGGATCTATATTTGCAAAATATTTGATAATTAAAACAAATTATCAATTATTTTACAAAATAGACCCTACCAATCGATTAGTATTTCAAAAACGGAAAATCGACAATTTGACAAAGTTGGAAACGCAAAATATTGAAAAATTAATTAAATAATCGTTCTCTGCGCATAGAACTTTTAATTTTAGGATCTATATTTGCAAAATATTTGATAATTAAAACAAATTATCAATTATTTTACAAAATAGACCCTACCAATCGATTAGTATTTGAAAAACGGAAAATCGACAATTTGACAAAGTTGGAAACGCAAAATATTCAAAAATTAATTAAATAATCGTTCTCTGCGCATAGAACTTTTAATTTGGGATCTATATTTGCTAAATATTTGATAATTAAAACAAATTAACAATTATTTTACAAAATAGACCCTACCAATCGATTAGTATTTGAAAAACGGAAAATCGAAAATTTGACAAAATTGAAAACGCAGAATATTCATAAATTAATTAAATAATCGTTCTCTGCGCATAGAACTTTTAATTTGGGATCTATATTTGCAAAATATTTGATAATTAAAACAAATTATCAATTATTTTACAAAATAGACCTTACCAATCGATTAGAATTTTAAAAACGGAAAATCGACAATTTGACAAAGTTGGAAACGCAAAATTCTCATAATTTAATTAAATAATCGTTCTCTGCGCATAGAACTTTTAATTTGGGATCTATATTTGCAAAATATTTGATAATTAAAACAAATTATCAATTATTTTACAAAATAGACCCTACCAATCGATTAGTATTTCAAAAACGGAAAATCGACAATTTGACAAAGTTGGAAACGCAAAATTCTCATAATTTAATTATATAATCGTTCTATGCGCATAGAACTTTTAATTTTAGGATCTATATTTGCAAAATATTTGATAATTAAAACAAATTATCAATTATTTTACAAAGTAGACCCTACCAATCGATTAGTATTTGAAAAACGGAAAATCGACAATTTGACAAAATTGAAAACGCAAAATATTCATAAATTCATTAAATAATCGTTTTCTGCGCATAGAACTTTTAATTTGGGATCTATATTTGTAAAATATTTGATAATTAAAACAAATTATCAATTATTTTACAAAATAGACCTTACCAATCGATTAGTATTTTAAAAACGAAAAATCGACAATTTGACAAAGTTGAAAACGCAAAATATTCAAAAATTAATTAAATAATCGTTCTCTGCGCATAGAACTTTTAATTTGGGATCTATATTTGCAAAATATTTGATAATTAAAACAAATTAACAATTATTTTACAAAATAGACCCTACCAATCGATTAGTATTTGAAAAACGGAAAATCGACAATTTGACAAAGTTGAAAACGCAAAATATTCAAAAATTAATTAAATAATCGTTCTCTGCGCATAGAACTTTTAATTTGGGATCTATATTTGCAAAATATTTGATAATTAAAACAAATTATCACTTATTTTACAAAATAGACCCTACCAATCGATTAGCATTTGAAAAACGGAAAATCGACAATTTGACAAAGTTGGAAACGCAAAATTCTCATAATTTAATTAAATAATCGTTCTCTGCGCATAGAACTTTTAATTTGGGATCTATATTTGTAAAATATTTGATAATTAAAACAAATTACCACTTATTTTACAAAATAGACCCTACCAATCGATTAGCATTTGAAAAACGGAAAATCGACAATTTGACAAAATTGAAAACGCAGAATATTCATAAATTAATTAAATAATCGTTCTCTGCGCATAGAACTTTTAATTTGGGATCTATATTTGCAAAATATTTGATAATTAAAACAAATTATCAATTATTTTACAAAATAGACCCTACCAATCGATTAGTATTTGAAAAACGGAAAATCGACAATTTGACAAAGTTGGAAACGCAAAATTCTCATAATTTAATTAAATAATCGTTCTCTGCGCATAGAACTTTTAATTTGGGATCTATATTTGCAAAATATTTGATAATTAAAACAAATTATCAATTATTTTACAAAATAGACCTTACCAATCGATTAGAATTTTAAAAACGGAAAATCGACAATTTGACAAAGTTGGAAACGCAAAATTCTCATAATTTAATTAAATAATCGTTCTCTGCGCATAGAACTTTTAATTTGGGATCTATATTTGTAAAATATTTGATAATTAAAACAAATTACCACTTATTTTACAAAATAGACCCTACCAATCGATTAGCATTTGAAAAACGGAAAATCGACAATTTGACAAAGTTGGAAACGCAAAATTCTCATAATTTAATTAAATAATCGTTCTCTGCGCATAGAACTTTTAATTTGGGATCTATATTTGTAAAATATTTGATAATTAAAACAAATTACCACTTATTTTACAAAATAGACCCTACCAATCGATTAGCATTTGAAAAACGGAAAATCGACAATTTGACAAAGTTGGAAACGCAAAATTCTCATAATTTAATTAAATAATCGTTCTCTGCGCATAGAACTTTTAATTTGGGATCTATATTTGTAAAATATTTGATAATTAAAACAAATTACCACTTATTTTACAAAATAGACCCTACCAATCGATTAGCATTTGAAAAACGGAAAATCGACAATTTGACAAAATTGAAAACGCAGAATATTCATAATTTAATTAAATAATCGTTCTCTGCGCATAGAACTTTTAATTTGGGATCTATATTTGCAAAATATTTGATAATTAAAACAAATTATCACTTATTTTACAAAATAGACCCTACCAATCGATTAGTATTTGAAAAACGGAAAATCGACAATTTGACAAAGTTGAAAACGCAAAATATTCAAAAATTAATTAAATAATCGTTCTCTGCGCATAGAACTTTTAATTTGGGATCTATATTTGCAAAATATTTGATAATTAAAACAAATTATCAATTATTTTACAAAATAGACCCTACCAATCGATTAGTATTTCAAAAACGGAAAATCGACAATTTGACAAAGTTGGAAACGCAAAATTCTCATAATTTAATTATATAATCGTTCTATGCGCATAGAACTTTTAATTTTAGGATCTATATTTGCAAAATATTTGATAATTAAAACAAATTATCAATTATTTTACAAAATAGACCCTACCAATCGATTAGTATTTGAAAAACGGAAAATCGACAATTTGACAAAATTGAAAACGCAAAATATTCATAAATTAATTAAATAATCGTTCTCTGCGCATAGAACTTTTAATTTGGGATCTATATTTGTAAAATATTTGATAATTAAAACAAATTATCACTTATTTTACAAAATAGACCCTACCAATCGATTAGCATTTGAAAAACGGAAAATCGACAATTTGACAAAGTTGGAAACGCAAAATTCTCATAATTTAATTAAATAATCGTTCTCTGCGCATAGAACTTTTAATTTGGGATCTACATTTGCAAAATATTATTTTAAAGTCGTTATTATAAATTATTTTTCTATTTTAAACAAAACGGTACCTTTCTGTGGGACATAAACCAAACATTACAAACTCTTTAATATAACAAATAAATTTAATATAACAAATAAATTTAATAATTTATTTTTGTTTATTTAGAAATATATGTACTTTTACAAATGTTTATAAATCACATTTGAATATTAAATAATGACTACTTTTAAATGGACTTTCCAGTTTGGAATAAATAATTATTAATTATTAAATAACCTCTTTTCGTACGTTTACCTTCATAAAATTGTGGATAATTAGTTAAAGCCTTAATTCATTGCAAATCAGGCAGACTGGGCATGTGTCGGAACTGAGAATCAATTTTCTATCCAGAATGTTTTTTAAAGATTTTTAGACGGAACGTATTACTTTGTTCAGTTGAAATAAATGTTTGCACAGAGTTATAAAGATTATAATTTTTGAATTTGAAACTCTTGTTTATTTAAAATTTAAGAAAGAAACCTTATAAGTGTAATAGTTTTGTAAGTAATTGGGATGTCTTTTTTTTTGCTTTAAAGAGATTTTAGTCATTTTTAAAAATCCATTGAAAATTTTAAAAATTTTCTAAAATAACGAAATGACGTCCGTTTTACTAAAAAATTTTGAATTGAAATTATTCAAAATCCTCAGCGTTTTTTTTATTGGTTGAAGATTTTTTTTTAAATTGTCTTCATAATAAAGATTATTTTCCTGAAAAATTTAACTTCTGCCCGATTTTGGTTGAAGAGAATAAACTTATTTTTTATTTTTTTAAGGACAATTTAATTCTTTTTTTAAAAAATACACTAGATCCTATTTGTACATCATCCTATTTTGACAAATAGTAGCTCGACTTGTTAAAAATTTTTTTGCAATTTCATTTATTGGATTTTTTAAAATACTTTATTCAAAAGTTATTAAATAAACAAAATTTGAATTTCATATATTTTTTAAGCAAAACATTATTTAACAAAAGCCAACAAATAAAATTGTAAATAATTTTTTAATGGCAAAAATGAGCTATTATTTATCAAGATTGGGTAAAAATTACAAATTTCCACTAGATTAAAAAAAGAAACAAATACAAAATGTTAACTACAAATTATTATTTGAAAAGAAATTTTGACACAACCTAATTTTTTCTGAGAACTTTGTAACTTGATATTTCAAAATTAGGTGCAATTCAATTTAATAATATTGTTATTGAGGTAAAATCACACTTCTGAATTTGAATTTTCCAATGAAAAGAGTTTAAAAATATGTATAAAAAATGCAATTAAACTAAAAATGTCAAATATTTAAAATATAAACGCTTTTGATAAATTACACCTTTTATGACAATGTTTTGCTTATTTGCAGTGTTTTACCCAGAAACACTGCAATTTTTTAAACATTAACTTTTTATCAAATTTTAAAGAAATTTATTGAAAAAACGAGAAGAGAAAAATATTCAGGGAAATTTTTTTTATATTTTTTGAAGATGAATAAATTTTATTTAGGATTTTTTTTTATATCTAGTGTATTTTTTGTAGAAAAAAAAAGAACTGGCATTTTCCTTTAAAAGAATGAAAAATAAGTTTTTTCTCTTCTATTAAAATGGGACACAAGTTAAATTCTTATAAGGAAAATAATCTTTATTATGAAGACAATTTAAAAAAAAATCTTCAACCAAAAAAAAAAAAAAACGGTGAGGATTTTGAGTAATTTCAATTCAAAATTTTTTTGTAAAATGGACGTCCTTTTGTTATTTTACAACATTTTCTGAATTTTTCAATGAATTTTTAAAGAGGACTAAAGGCTCTTGCAGGGCAAAAAAAAGAATAGTATATCCTAATTCATTAAAAAATTATTACATTTCTAAGTTTTTTTTTCTTAAATTTTAAATAAACGAGAGTTTCGACTTTAAAAACAAAAATCTTTATAATACTATAACATTTTCTTTTTTAGTTAAAAAAAATACATGTGTCGTCTAAAATTATTTATAAAACAACATTTTGGATAAAAAATTGATTTTCAGTTCTGACTATGTCCAGCCCCGCCCGATTTGAAATGAATTTGGTCTAAAAGAATAACGTAAATATAAACTTTTTTTTAATCTCAAAATCTTCGTTACATTTTGATTGGAACATAAACCAAAAAGGAATAACTTAAATATAATGTCCGTATTTTCAGTTCTGTTAAAAAATGAATAATACTAAATGATTATTTTTCACAGAAAGGGTTTGTTTACAATAAAATAAATGATTTACAGTCATAACAAAGTTTCACAAATTCCGTTCGCTTTTCCATTACATTAGTAACTTTTTACTAAATCTAATTTAAAGAGTAATAAACTTAACTTTAAGGGCATGTGATGAAGAATGATGTTACTAGTATAGGTAAAATTTGTCCGTTAACTTTTTCTTGAAATAATAAATATTTTGACACCAAACTTTGTAGATTTACTTAAAATATCATTAGAAAGGTCTCTCTGACCCAACTTCATTTTTCTTTGTCTTATAATTAATTTGTTCAAGTTTCCAGCTAATTTTTTTGAAATTCAACTTGTAGGAAATATTTAAACAAAATTGAGTCAGAGAGACCTTCTCAATAATATTTTAATTAATTCTACAAAGTTTGGGATGAAAATACTCTTTTATTGAAGAGAATGTTTAAGGACAAATTTTACATGTCTTAGTAACGTTTTCCTCCATCACATGCCCTTATAAATGACCTATGATCAAATACAATATTCATTGAAAGCTGCATAACAAATATATTTATTGTCAAAAACAATTAATGCTTACATTTGTATAGTTCCTTTTTTAGTTTTAAAAAGTGTATTTAGGTTTATGAACAAAAAAAGCATCACTTGATTCCAATGTTGACGTGTCTTGATTCTACAAAAACAAACTGTCATTCTTCTGATAGATTCTTCTTTTAATCGTTATTGTCTTCATAAACATCATTATGATTGTCCTATGGGTAGATTTATTAGCACATCCTGGTATTTCTTCAACTTTCAACTTTATGTATAAAAAGCTTGGATCCTACAAAGAAATTAAATTTTTTAGAAGATGTACAAACTTAAGTTACTTAACATTATTTAGCTTTACTTTTGAGGGGATTTCATTTTTCAAGACAAACAGCTTTACGTACCCTTCTATTAATTAAAATTATATCAATTAATTAGAATAAAAACAATAATTACAATAGACAGGATTAAAAAAATTTGCTTTTAAATTTTAATATCCTTCTTTTAACTTTTCATTATTTCAAATTTAGTATTATTACTATTATTGTTATATTAATGAAAATTATAAAAGACAATAATTTACAAATAATTGTAAATTAAAATAATAAATTATATATTTGAAATTTTTAAATACATTAAATTTAATTTATTGTTATAGTTTTAATTTAAATATTAAAAGAAAGCAGAAAATATAATATATTATATTTCAGAAATTTATTATATAATCAGTTACGATTTATTCATAAATAAAATAAAATAATTAACAAAAAGTTTTTTCCTGCAATTTTGATCTTTAATAATGCACAACGGTTTTTCAATAATTTAAAATTGTTTTAATAGTAACTGTGTACACATTTAAAATATTGTTAGTCGGTTAGAGTTTGAAAGTATAAATATTTATACTTTCAAAATTATAAGTTCTAGAACAATATTGTAGACATTACAATAATTTTAATTTATCTTTATTTTCAAGAAATGTATCTAATTTCTCATTTCATCCGAAGTATAAAATTTTCGAAAATTCAAAAAAAATGTGCAATATGTAGTTTACATATTTCTTTCACCACCTTTCCCTTACTACATAAAATTAATAAAAAATTCCTTTTTATTTCAGAATTTTAATTTCTTATTCTTAATTTGAAATGCATTTTGAAATTATTATGATAGTAATTCTTATAATTGTTTGTACAATTAATAAAAGAACATTATGATAATAATTTTGAACTAATGTTAAATAACAGTTAAGAACTCATAAATTTAAATTCTTAACGTAAATAAAAGATTCTTTTTTGTCACTGTTTTGATTTAAAACATTAAAGGAAAGCAGCTAAGGATTTATAATCAATTGAAATCGAAAATTTTCCAATCAGTTGCAAATTTATATTCAGTTCAAACTTTAATAAATTACAGTTTTAATTTATCAGTTCTACGTATTTCTATTGAATAAGATTTCTAATAGTTAATCATTATTTTTAACTTTTTAAGATCTTGAATCAAATCAAACTTTTGCGCAGGAGCATTTTAAATAAATTTTACATCTATAGAATTAAATTTTAATTTATCAAATTTTTAAGTTTACCCAAAAAAAATTTTTTTTTTTTTTACATTGATAAATATAGATCAGACGATATTACTTTCTGTTAATCCATTTCTACCAATTAAAATTATAATTATAAATACAAGTGAAATTTGTTAAATAATTTACTCGCAGAATAAACAAATAACCATTTTGATATAAAAAATTTGTCAACAACATTATTTTCTTTCGTCTAATTTAATTTAGTACATATTTTTGTTGAAAGTAGGAAAGAAAAAATTTAAACAAAAAAGAAAAAAAAATCTGTTTTTCAAAAAAATAAAAAAATGTATTTAAGGCTTTATTACATATAACATAATATAATTTAAATTTTAATACATATGTTAATTAAAAATACAGCTTCCTCCACTGAGAAGTAAAAGAATTAGTCACGCAGTTAATCTGTTTAGAAGCATTAGATTAACAAAGGAATTAGCGCCCGGCATTCAAATACGGTTGGGTTCCTCACCCCCCTGAAAAATGTGGGTTATGCCGCCACTGTCTCTATGTTTACGGTGCGTTGAACAGGTGTCCAAGGTCAACAGTCTCGTGTCGCGCTCGTGCCGATTTGTGTAAAGTGGAAGTGGAAGTGGAAGAAAAGAAAATAATGTCAGGTTTGTATTGTTATCTTTGGTATTGTATACTTTCATTCAGAAAGAAACTAAATAAGATATACGGTTTCGAGGAATTAAAACATCTGCGGTTAGAGTTCAATTAGGATAGATCGCGTTCATTTTTAAAGAAAACATAGTGTTTTATAATGGCAAATTTTCAGCTTTTATAATTTTAATACTTATTTTTTTTGTTATCATTCAATTACTCATTGACGCGAATTGTAAATGACTAAAAGTCCGTTTATTGAATTTCATTTTAAGCAAGGCAGAATTTTGTCTCCGCATCACATTGTGTCAATTACAAAATCAGTTTCAATGTAGCTGATTGCTATTACCAAAATTATTCCAGTTATTTAGTAATTTAGGATCCAACAATTTCCTTCTTTTGGCTTTTAAAGCTCAATCGTTTCAGCTTTCAAAACTGATAAATAAGTGGAAATATAAACTTTATTTTTTTACTTTAACAGATGGTTTGCAATCGACTAGGAAGCGAATTTGATTTTTCTTAATTTCTCTGTAAAAATACAGCGTATACAGTGTGGTCAATTGGCAAGTGGTCAGTCCATAAGTGTGACAAGGACGCTCTTATGCGTAAAGCTATTTGCGTCTCACTCGCACTCACGCTATCTTCACTCACTTCCCTATAGTGACCGAATTAAAACTTTAAACTGATGCTTCGTCAACCAATGTATTATGAAACTTTCAACTGTTGATAAATTAATATTGTGCAATTTCGAAAAAAGTAAAGCATTGCAGATTAATAGCACATAACTTCTGAAAATAAATATTATATCCTAATAATTGGGTCAAACTATTTACTTTCGCCTGAGGGCTGACGTTAACATTTTTTTTAAATAAGGTTTAGAATTTGCGAAACTTGAATTTTTTCTAAATTCTATAACCACAATATTATGGTGTAAATTTTATTTCTTTTCGCGTTATTATCAATTGAAAATAGAAGTCTAACGGTCTTGTTTTGCAACCTGAAATGTGAAACTTTTTTTAAAAACATTTTAATTAACAAATTATTTTCAATTATAAATCAAAACTTACGCGAATTAGTAATTTCCTTTATTAAACCTCTAGAAATGTTGCAAATTTTATTACAATACATTATTTTAAGATAATAATATAGTTTGGAAAATTTCTTCTTGTGAAAATTATTGTAATATTTTGAAACTTATAACTTTTTTTGGGAGCTCTTAAAAATTTGAGATTTTCAATACGTATTAATATTAATATAACTTATCTTGCTATTAAAATTTGGCGAAGGCTTTTTGCTTTATTTAGAAAATATTAGATTTTAACATTTTCTACATATTTAAAAATGTTGATTTTGGGACTAAAATATAGTAAACAAAGCAATTTCATATTGCACATTCAAATGAAGTTTTAACGTTTTTGAATACAAAATTTAAAATTTTAATATTTTTTAAATGAAGCAAAATGCGTTCGCCAAATTTTAACAACAAGTAAGTTCTATTAATATTACGACATAGTTCAAATCTCAAATTTGTAAGAGCTCCCAAAAAAAAGTTTTAAGCTTAAAAATATTACGATAATTTTCACAAATAGAAATTTTTGAAATTATATTATTATTATCTTAAAACAATGTATTTTAATAGAATTTACAACGTTTCTGTGGGTTAAATAAAGGAAATTAATAATTCGCGTGAGTTTTGATTTATAATTAATAATTAAAAATAATTTTCTAATTATGATGGTATTAAGAAAAGTTTCACATTTGAGGTTACAAAACAACACCGTGAAACTTTTATTTTCACTTGACAATAATGCGAAAAGAAATAAAATTTACACCGTAATATTATTGTTATTGACTTCAGAAAAAAATCTACTTTCGCAAATTCTAAACCTTATTTACAAACAATAAGAAAAATTTCCGCGGCAACCCTCATACGAAACTCAATGGTTTCACCCAATTTACATTATTAAGCTGTGACTCTCATGGAATTAAATCGAAGAAAATTAAAAAATTGAAAAATAATAATAATTGAAAAAAATTGAAATATAATAAAAATAATTTTAATATAATAATATATTAATAATATATAATAATTAATATAATAGAAATAAAATTTTAAAAAATAATTGAAATATGATGAAAATAATTAAAATTTCAGATAAATAATTGAAATGTGGGGAAAGTAATTGAAAAATGGTAAAAGTAATTGAAAATTGAAGAAAATAATTGAAATTGAAGAACTAATACATAATTTATTTGATATATAAACAAATAATTGAAAAAGAACTAAAATAATTGCAAAATGATAAACAGAAATGAAAATTGAACAAAATAATTGAAAATTTGAGAAATTAATTGAAAAAATTGAGAATAATTAAAAATTGAAGAAACTTAAAAATATTTGAAATTTAAGATAATTAATAAAAAAATGTTGGAATTTCTGAAAACAAATGAAAATAATTAAAAATTGATGAAAATAAATTAAATTTGAGGAAAGTATTTACCAATATTGCAAAATAATTTTGCAAAATGAGAATAGTAATTAAAAGTTGTGGGAAATAATTGAAAAATGATAATATTTCAAAATTGAAAAAAATAATTGAAATATAATGAAAATAATTGAAAATTTAAAAAAATAATTGAAATATGATGAATATAATTAAAGTTTTAAATAAATAATTGAAATTTGGAGAAAGTAATTGAAAATTGGTAAAAGTAATTGAAAATTGAAGAAAATAATTGAAATTGAAGAAAACTAATATATAATATATTTGATATATAAAAAAATAATTGGAAAAGAACTAAAATAATTGCAAGATGATAAATACAAATGAAAATTGAACAAAATAATTGAAATTCGAGAAAAATACTTGAAAATTTGAAAATTTAATAGAAAAAAATGAGAATTTAATTAAAAATTGAAGAAACCAAAAAATATTTGAAATTTAAAATAATTAATAACAAAGGTTGGAATTTATGAAAACACATGAAAATAATTAAAAATTGAAGAAAATAATAATTGAACTTGGAGAAAAATACTTAAAAATATTGCAAAGTAATTTAACAAAATGAGAATAATAATTAAAAATTGAGGTAAATAATTGAGAAGTGATAAGAAGAATTAAAAATTGAAAAAAATAATTGAAATATAATGAAAAAAATTTAAAAATAATTGAATTATGATGAAAATAATTAGAAATTGTAGGAAATAATAGAAAAATTACATAATTTATTTTTAAACAAAAAATAAAAATTTTAATAAAGAAAAAACTTAAATTCTCATAAATTTTCGATTACAATTTTGGTCGGTTATATTCCCGGTTATATTCTCGTTCTCATTACCATTCTCCAGGTAATATTACTTTTTCGCATCTCTACGCGCGAGAATGACATTATTTCATTTCATGGCGTAGTTTTAAGACTTATCAAATCTGTGAACGAAAATGCTCTCACCTCATTCAATGTTGACGTACCTTACTTTTAAAAGATAAATTAAATTAGTAAATGTTTATTTATTAGAAATAATAGAGTGACGCGAACGGTGCAACTTTCATTTTATTACTATAAACAACTATTACTATATAAACAATAGCTAAATATTATTTTTTAATAATTTTCCAAATTTTAAAAAAATGTTCAACTAATATTCAAGTATTTTTAATGGTAACAAAATTGAAATTGATCACTTGTGCTATTCTATTATTTTTAATGAATTAACATTAACTCATCTATTTTGTATTTTGACAGTGAGAAAAGTCAACTTTTCAATCAGGTAAGATCATTTTTGCTCAAAGATTTCATCAGCTTTGAATGTAAGAAATAAAATATGCACTTATTTAGATGAAATTATTAATTATCAGATTACATTTTCTGAATTAATGTTTATTTATTACAAACTATTACAAATTAATAAATAGAAATAAATTTCAGAGAATAAATAAAATTTTCTTACTAGGTTGAAAAAAAATTAACATTACGTTACAAAAAATTAGCTTACTCTTTTTTAAATAGTTTTTTGAACAAAATATTTCGGGCATTCCACGTGACATTTTCATTTACAAATTTTTTTGCTTCAAATAATTTTTTATAGTTTTTATTTGAAAAATAAGGAAACACGTATTTTTTTATTTCCCCATTGAATGAAAATTATAGAAGTTGTGAATTTTTCAATTTTAACGTTTCCACAAACAGAGCAATATTGACACGCGTTTTTCTCCCTTATTATTACAAAATTGAAAATAATGCTTTACATGAAATTTGTTCACTTTTTCTTAAATTTTTTAGATATACCGTAAAAAATAACTTAGGAGCAACGGAAATACTTAAAAAATTGAATTTAAGTCTAAGAAGTGACTTTTCTCGAAACCGAAGTAATCGATTTTCCATTTTTTTCTTTTAACGCAGTCACTAAGGAATAAGGAAATTTTTTTCATAAGTCTAAAAATGGTGCTCTTCAAATTTTAACTGATATTTTTATTCATTTACTTAAAAAATAATTTTTTTAAAAAATTATCCTTCAGTCAAAAACAAAAGAAGTGACATCCTACAGACATTGTAAATTGAAGTTACTTCATTTCTAACATTTATATTTTTAATTCTATGCAACGACGAATAATTATAAATATCAGTAAAAATCTAAAGAGCACCAGTTTTAGACTTATGAAAAAAATTTCCTTACTCATTAGTGACTGCGTTGAAAGAAAAAACTCGAAAATCGATTACTTCGGTTTCGAGAAAAGTCACTTTTTAGACTTAAAATCAGGGCGGCCAAGCTGCTATGGTGACAGGAAAATATTGGTTAGTTCGGCGTCTGGGAGGTGGAGGCGCTGACGTCGAAACAAATGCATGAATATTTGTAGGTCGCGACGTTTAAATTTTAAAGTATTAGTGACAGCTTTTTTGTTTTAAAAATGTTTATCAACAAACGTCTGTCTGCATCTGTCATTTTGACAAATCTCCAAATTTTGAATGGTTTCCTTTACTTTAGATCGTGAAAAATCGTGAAAGTAAGTAAAGAAAGTAGAGAAATCAGATTGTATAATTGCAGGTAAGTTAACTTACCTGCAATTATTATGCAATTTAAATTTAATTGAAAAAATCATAGAATACATGTTTAAAAAAAGAAAATAAAATTTTGATTTTGATTAAAATTTTTAATAGGTAAGTTAACTTACCTGCAATTATACAATCTGATTTCTTTATTTTCTATACTTACTTTCACGATTTTTCACGACCTAAAGTAAAGAAAACCATTCAAAATTTGGAGATTTGTCAAAATGACAGATTCAGACAGACGTTTGTTGATAAACATTTTTAAAACAAAAAAGCTTTCACTTATACTTTAAAATTTAAACGTTGCGATATACAAATATTCATGCCTCCCAGACGCCGAACTAACCAATATTTTCCTGTCACCATAGCAGCTTGGCCGCCCTGCTTAAAATCAATTTTTATGTATTTCCGTAGCTTGTAAGTTATTTTTTACGATATATCTAAAAAATGTAAGAAAAACTGAACAAATTTCATGTAGAGCATTAATTTCAACTTTGTAATAATAAGGAAGAAAAATGCGTGTCAAAATTGCTCTGTGGAAACATTACATTTGAAAAATGCATAACTTCCGTAATTTTTATTCAATGAGACAATAAAAAATACGTGTTTTCTTATTTTTCATGTAAAATTAAAAAAAAAAAATATCCTAAGCAAAAAAAATTTTTCAATGAAAATGTCACGTGGAATGCCCCATTTTTAAGGTCACTGAGAGCAATGTTTTCTTGTATCAATGCGTTTTCGCATTGGATTCCACAATTATTTAATCAAATAAATATTAATTCTATGAAATAAAATTTCGGCTAATAAAAAAAATTTATTAATTTCCAATATCCATAATTTTGTATAAAAATTTTGATGACTATAACACTGTGTGACAGTGAAAAATTACTTTTAATCGAACCTAGCCTAAATTGTTCGTCATGGAAAACTAAGAAAAAAAATGTGTATTAAATTCCCCCCCCCCCCCACCCCCCATACTCCATTTTTGAGCTAAAAAACAGTTTCTTATAGAGGAAGTATTAGAATAAATTAAATAGGCATTAATAAATAATATAAAATAATAATTATTATTATTCTTACTTCATAATGCAATATAAGTAAATTTCTTTTTCTCATTAAAGAAATTTGATTATATTTGTATATTTTATGACTATTTATTAACTATTAATAAACTATTTATTTATTACTCTAATTTTCGTTTAAAATTCTCTTTCATTTTTCATATACAATGGTATAATTTACTTATTTCATTTAATTGAATTAAATATTTACAATATTTTTCATATACAATGGTATAATTCACTTATTTCATTTAATTGAATTCAATATTTACTTGACTGATTTTTAAAAAATAAAATGATCAATTTTTTGAAGCATTTTACATTGAAACTTTAATTATTATGTGAATTTTAAGCTATTTTATAAAAAATTATATATTATTGAAAGGAGACTATTAAAGACCTACTGAAAAAAATTAATTGGTTAACTTTTAAACTATTGCAGCGAAGAAAAGAGAATTTAATAGTGACTATATCACAGTAAAACATGAGAAGTAGTTTCTGTTGCGGGGTCGTTTTTACCCTCCAAAAACAAAAAAACATCATAAATGTGTGAAACTATTTTCAGGACCATCTGTCAATACTTGGAATCTTTGGAAAAATAATCAAATATTTTCATTACCATGTTTACACCAACTTATTTACTGAATTTCTACAAATATAAAAAATTGAAATTAGAAAAATCATTAAAGGTATCCCAATGGTATCTGAAATACATATAAGTGTGGCTCGCGTAAAAAAATTATTAAAGTACATATTTTAATGTGCATGTACATGTAATTTTTATGACATGTATGTATGTATATACTTTTTTTACTACTGACCTTTCGCAAAACAGATCACCATGACTAAGATGTTAATATTTAACTTTTTTTTATTTCTTCTATTAATTGACATTATGCCAGAAGACAACTGACTGGGAATGTGTAATTAGATTTACTTTATTTTTCTTTTTTATGTCTAAAAGACAGATAGAGAGGAATGTAAATACTAAACTTTTCAAAATATTGCAAAAAGTAAACAAACTTGAATAATCTTAGGTGTCCATCACACGACATCTAAACAGGGTTGGGCGGTTATGCACAACTCCAGTACGTATAAACAGTGATGGGCTATTCAACGTTCTTGAGTAAAGCCCAACGCACAATGAATACGGTTACGGGAGGACATGAGATAATAAACGACAAAGACTGTTTCTGTCCTTTTCTGTCTCATGCTCTGGTCCTGTAATGGTATTATATCTGCTTAAACCCTACGCGTGAAATCATATGGACGCGGCAAACGTTGCGTCGTACGGGTGCAGAAAATTTCCCAAAAACCCAACGAATGTCCAAACTGTCGAATTTCCAAATTCTCGAATTACCATTTTATCGAATTTACAAATTGTCGAATTTCCAAATTGACGAATATCTATTTTATCGAATTTCCGAATGATCGAATATCCAAATTGTCGAATTTCCAAATAGTCGAATATCCAAATTGTCGAACGTCCATTTTATCGAATGTACAAATTGTCGAATTTCCAAATTGTCGAATTTCCAAATGATCGAATATCCAAATTGTAGAATTTCCAAATTGTCGAATATCAAAATTGTCGAATATCTATTTTGTCGAATTACCAAATGATCGAGTTTCCAAATAGTCGAATTTCCAAATTGGCGAATATCCAAATTATCGAATATCTATTTTGTCGAATTTCCAAATGTTCGAAAATCCAAATAGTCGAATCTACAAATGTTTGAATCTCCAAATGTTCGAATGTCCAAATGTTCGAACTTTTTTTTTCATGTAAGTTTCCTATCTATAAAATATGTAGGTATAGTAGAGTTAACAAGTGCGCGAAATTTAAAATCGTTATGGAAATTTTAAATTTTGCGCACTTGTCCAATCTACTATACCAACGCATTTCATAGATAGGAAACTCACATAAAAAAAGTTCGAACATTTGGACATTCGAACATTTGGAGATTCGACAATTTGGAAATTCGACAATTTGGAAATTCGACTATTTGGATATTCGATCATTTGGAAATTCGACAAAATAGATATTTGACAATTTGGATATTCGACAATTTGGAAATTCGACAATTTGATTATTCGATCATTTGGAAATTGGACGAAATAGATATTCGACAATTTGAAAATTCGACAATTTGGAAGCTCGACAAATTGGAAATTCGATAAAATGGACATTCGGCAAAAGTGAAATTCGACAATTTGGAAATTCGACAAAGTAGATATTCGACAATTTAAAAATTCGACAATTTAGAAATTCAACAAAGTGGATACTTGACAATTTGGAAATTCGACAGAATGGACATTCGCCAGTTTGGAGATTCGACAAAAAAGATATTCTACAATTTGGAAATTCGACAGTTTGGCCATTCGAAAAATTTAATATTCGATCATTTGGAAATTCGACAAAATTTATATTCGACAATTGGGAAATTCGACAATTTGGAAATTCGAAAAAATTGAAATTCGACAGTTTAGAAATTCGAAAATTTGAATATTCGATAATGTGGAAATTCGACAAAGTAGATATTCGACAATTTGAAAATTTGACAATTTAGAAATTCGACAAAATGGATATTCCACCAAATGGATGTTCGACAGTTTGGAAATACGACAATTTAGATATTCGATCATTTGGAAATTCGACAAAATAGATATTCGACCGTTTTGAGATTCGACTTTTTGAAATTCGACCATTTGGATATTTAACCTTTTGGGTTTGTGGGAAATTTCCTGCCCCTGGCGTCGTAATGAGACAGAGGAAGATGTAAATATATTAATGTCTTCCTCTCTCTCATTACGACGCAACGTTTGACGCAACCATCTGATTTCACCCTAAGGGTGAAGACTCTTGTGAAGGACTAGGGTATCAGTGGATTAGAAAACTATTTCTAATTCACTAATACCCTAGTCCTTCGAATAAAACTTCACCCTAAGGACGCGGGTGAAATCATATGGATCAGTCAAACGTTGTGTCGTAAAGTCGTAGTAGGATAGACAGAGATGTAAACATATCTGCGTCTTTTTCTCTCTTATGCAACGCAATGTTTGACGGATCCATGTGATTTTACCCTGAAATCCTATGTCAGCAAAATGCGCAAAACCGAAAGCAAAAAATATGAGAGTGAGAGAGACACTGATATCTGTCTATCTCTCTAGCACTTATGATTTTCTGCTTTCGGGTTTGCGCTTTCTACTCGTGTGGATTAGAATAGACCAATCAGATAATTGGTCACACTGGAAAGTATTTTCTGATTGGTCTATTTTATTCCCCTGATACTCTATAAAGAGTAAGAAAGTCAGAGAATCTCCCTTCTTTCTTACTCTTACACGGTTGCCATAAGCAACTACCGGTGCCAGCAAGGTGTAACCGTTACAATATTTGCCCAACACTGCTGTACAGTCAACTCCATATATGCTTTTCAAAAAGTTACCAGAAAAATTGACACTTTTCGCATAATTTCTATATCTTTTCAGTTTATGCCTATGAGAAAAATGTTAAGGCATGAAATGAAACAACATAGAAATAATGCAAAAAGTGTAAATTTTTCTAGTTACCTTTTGGAAGGCATAAGACCAAACCAGATAGAAATACGGTTACGGGACCAGAACAAAAAACAGAAAAGGACAGAAACAGTATTTGTTTTTTCGTGGACTTGTAACATAAAAATTGGGGTTCGATTCTTATATTTATTAAAAATTTTTCAAAAACTGAATTATAAGGAATAGAATTTTGTTATTTTTAATTCATAATGCAGAATCATAAAATGGAGGGAAATTTAAGTATTAAGTAGAATTAATAAAATTAATTCTAGGTTATTCCACTCTTCTTGCTGGGCAGTGTGTTCATAACCTCAACTTAACCTCAAATTTTGACGTTTATGCAACTCTGTATACATTTTGTTTTGTTGCATTTTGATTAATTTATACAACTTTTAACAAAAATATTATTATTTTAAAGCCATATTTCTTCAATAATCATATGATTATTGTTAGTTTTTCTTAAATTTTTTTTAATTTGAAATGGGCAATCACTGGAAAATTATGATTAACTGAAAAATATGAAGATGACAATATATAACTATATTTTCTTTCAGGTTACGAAATTTTTCAAATTTTGTCAGTTATTTTAATAAAAGTAATTATGTTTCTTCGCATTTTCAATATTTTAAACTATTTTTTTAATTTGGTCTCACGTTGTATTTTTGTGCGCAGAAAGCTACCGCGCACAGTGTCTAACTTTAGGTATACCTATTGAATCAAAGGATTTCTGACGTACTCGGAACTGTTCCCCCACCACCTAAGTTCTACCTCCTTATTATAGTCTTCTTGTCCCCGACTGTACAGTCTGGAACATTGAAGCCTTCCCATTTTCCACTAGATTTTTTCATGTGTTTCCAATTTCCATAAAAAATCTAGTGGAAACACATGAAAAAATCTAATGGAAAATGGGAAGGCATCAATGTCCCAGACTGTAGTACATATGTGTGCCTAGTCAGGCCCTCCAAGCCACAATGTATTTTGCACGAAGAAATAATAAGGAGACTGCACTCGCTGATTTTTACGTGCCAAAATTCTGTCTTGGTTCACGTGTTGGAATTAACTCTGATATAAGTACGCATGCGCAGTACGCGATTACTATCGATATATCGATAGTTGTTTACAGTACGCTTCCATTTAATTGAACTCGTCGGGACCGGATGAAACATTTTAATTGACCCTTCCCACTCTTTACGCAAATACCAAAAACAAAGGGGAAATGTAACATTTCCCCTTACGTGCACATGTGTGGTGGGGATAATTTTGTTCATTTAAAATGTACGAAAAAGTTCAAATAAAATGGAAGTTCATTTAAAATGGAGGTCAATTAAATGGAAGCGTACTGTACATTAATAAACATAACCTTAAATATCAATTGACGTTTCGGTTCGCGCCATAATAATTTTCTCTCTCATTCTATTTTTGGGAGCAATGAAAACAGCAACAGTGCGCCGCGCACGCGTACTGATAATAGAGTTAATTTCCAACAAGTGAACCAAGACAGAATTTTGGCACAGTTTCTACAGGGATTAACACTACAGTTCGGTCTTCTTATTATTCCTTCGTGGTATTTTGTCTACACGCTCTGTTTCACAGATCTGTCTATCGCAGCGCTAGTGTCGCTACGTAGGTGAATGGCAGAATGTTTGTGTCTGTTAAAATGAGAATAGCCCAAAGCACAACGACTACGGTTACGGGAGCAGGGCACAGGGATGGGTAAAAGTAGAAACTTCGAGGTTTTCTACGTATAATACATGGTATTATACATAATGTAAAATACGTATTATACGTAGAAAACCCCCCACTCCCTCTTAATTTCCAATTTTTCATGTATAATACCCATGTATTATACGTATAATACATATGTAAAATACATGAGGTTTTCTACGTACCCATCACTGGCAGGGCATGAGATAATAAAGGACAGAGACTATTTCTGTCCTTTTCTGTCTCATGCTCTGGTCCCGTAACCGTATTTCTATCTGCTTAGGCCTAATGAATGTTAACGCACACATTCACCTACGTAGCGACACTAGCGCTGCGATAGACAGATCTGTGAAACAGAGCGTGTAGACAAAATATATTGTGGCTTGGAGGGCCTGTTATGTCCCAGGTTCTTACCTTAATAGAAGTTTCATTAAGATGAACTTCCACTTTCCTTATAATGAACTGCTGGTAAGAGGAATTTTAATTTCCTCTATAATGAACCGAGAAAGGGTTTATTTGTCATGATGTTCATTAAAATGAACCACTCGAATTAGTTTGTTAGAAAAGGAACTCGTGGTATAGGAATATCTTATTTTAGGGTGAATTCAATGAAAACACTATAGGTTTTTTTTATAGTTGGAAAATAATTGAAAAACCAACTTCTATATTTGTCCTTGTTGCAACAATTTCACATTTTCTCACAGATAAATTTAGTCATTTGAACAAAGTTTTTAATACCAGTCTTGATCGAATTCAGTTAATTATTAAGTTCTTAAATCTCATAACGTAATATTAATAACCAAATTAGAGAGAGATTTGATTATTATCGTCATCAAGAACGAATGATTCAAATTATCAGTTTATTCACTATTTTCACTTTAAATCATTAAAACACTGAAATCACAAATTGTTAATAATTATTTATTTAACAACGCTAGTGACTGTTGATTGTCATCTTATAAGTTTAGTTCAATAAATCATTAATTGGTTTTAATAAAATTTAATAAACAATGTCGATTAGCTCAGAAATGGAGCAGATCAAAATTTTAACACTTGAATATTCTAAGGAATTATATAAGTCCGTTCCGAAATTTTGTTAATGAGAGCGACACGGGTTTATACCTCGAAAGTCAATTATAATCTGCCTCATTTCCTTTTTTCGGATTAAGCAATGATTTTCCCCTCTTAAGATTCGTATGACTAAGTTCATAAATTGACCAATAGAAAAATAGGTGAAATCATTGTTTTATAGTGATTTCACCAATCAAATAATTTCCAATTTTCAGACTACTTTATTCTAGGAAAAAGGATTGCTTAACCGACGAGTGATATTTTCTGAGGGGCGGCCGGACAGCTCGCCTTATTTATGTGTTTTCTGTCAACATAATTTAGAACAGTACATGATTCTACGCATCTTTTCTATGATTTTTCATAAGAAATTTCATTTAAAATCTAAATTGTACCTCTTATTTTCGTTATTTCGTCGGTCTTCTTTTATTTTAAATCAATTTGACAATTTCATTCTTCCAACCCTTTTGAGATAATACAATTTATATTTACAAGCGGTATTTCTTTTGATGTAGGATAAAGAGAGAGTTTCCTTGAAATTTCAGAAACCATAATTATCAAATGGAAAATAATAATAGATTTAAGGTTAAGAAATAATAATTTTTTAATGAAATAAAAATTAAACTATAAGCCTTTAAATAATACAAGAGAACGTCAGTATTAACTAATAGTCGATATCAGTTTATTAACACTTTACATTGGAAGGTATATAATTAACAAATCAACATTCCAATGATTATTAACAATTAATGAGATCGACCGTTCGTTAGATTCATCCAAACGCAAAATCCAAATTAAATTCATTCTTATTATGTATTATTATTTTGGGTATAAATAGATAGCAGTTACGTTCAAATTAACGGCATCACTGAGAACGAGTTAAAATCCCTAGGATGTGAAAATGGTTTTAATTCGGGGAATTTATTTTAGACGGCTTCATAAGCCCGTCACAGGGCCTAGTGCCTAGTTGCCTGCTTGCCACCATACGTAAGCGCATGTGCAATAGTATAGGTTAATTTTTACTATCTTTGTCGATTTCTCTATGGTTCACTACTACTACGGTGTCATGACAGTTGTTGACAGTTGGAATAATGAAATTAATAATCAATTTTAAATTACGTACGAATTACAAAAACTATAAAAAAAAATATGCCTAACAATAAAAAAACTTTTAACAAATAAAAATATTCACCGAAAGGTTTCTATAAAAATAAAAAATTAATTCAGTTAACCTAGCAAAAATAACATTTAATATAATAAAAACATAATTGTGTTAATAATTTATTTTTAAAGAAGAATATTTAAGAACATCCTAATAAAATAAAAACTCATAAACCACAAAAAAAATGAATAGCAAAAGAAGAAAAAAAACGTTTTTTGAAGTCTGAACAAAACTGCTGTCACCTGTAACGTTTACATTTTTAGCTTATAAATGACAAAATAAATTAGTTAATGTTTATTTATTAGAAATAACAGAGTGGTGGACTTTAATTTTGATGATATAAAGAAGAGCTAAATATTACTTTTTGATCATTTTCCCAAATTTCAAAAATAATATTTAGCACTGTTTTAAAACCAATAAAATTAAAGTTCCACCACTTTTGCCGCACTCTATTATTTCTAATAAATCAACATTACATAATTAATTTTGTCTTTCAAGAGTGAAAAACATCAACATTAAAATCATATTTTTACTTCGAAATCTAAAGCTTTCAATACATTAAAATATGAGTCAATCGATGTTTGGAATTTATTTAAATTACAAGTAATTTAAGATAATATATAGATAATATATAATAATAATGAAAAAAATGCTATTATTTACTTTTTTCCTTCCCGACATTTGTAGATAGTAGTTTGATTTGTCTACTTTTTCAAATTTTATAAAAAAGACAATAATAAAATTGAAATTTTCAAGATTTATCTACGAATTTCTGGTATTTTTTTACAAATTCCCCGTCTTTTTATTCTATTCTAAATTCCCGGACAATTTTGAAGCCTTTTTCAATTACATTATGACTTGAATTAAGATGATTTAAATTTATTGGAACATAGAATGAAGTGATTCTATTTTTACTTATTTGTAGGAAAAAAAAAAAAGTAAAAGACATATTTTTTAAAGGTGAAATTAATTGCATTTTGATTATTTCTTTAAAAATATTTCTAAATATTTGCAAACATAAAAAAATTATGCAAAATAAGCCATTACTGTCATAGATGATTGAAATATTTAATTTAAATGGCAAATAATTTGAAACTATTATTTAAAATTTATAAATGTTTTAGAATTTTTCCTTTCTTTTTTTCTAGAATATTTACAGGTCAAGAGATTTGTCATCAACCCTTATGAAAAGACGAAACTAAATGTATTTTAAAGATGCTTATATGCTCAAGCGGTTCTCATTATATCGGACCATGATATTCAATATCTTTTAAATTCATTTATTTCTAGAATTTGGTTCTTAAATAGTAATTTATAGTTAACATCATTATACAAACGAATTTTGTTGAAAAAAAAATTCCCGTCATGAACTTTAAGCTACAGTCAACCTTCCATTTCGCGAACTTCTAATCGGCGGTAACTCAGCAGGGAAGCTTTGAACGGTCTATATCGGTGAGAGTTATGACTGCGTGCGTGTGTGTGCGCACCATTGAATTCAGGGCCACTAAGAGCATTTTAATGACCTTCTCTTTCGCGGACACGTCAAATTGCTGTCCACGGAATGGAAGTTTGACTGTATTAAAATTTCTCCTTCCTGATTGTTTAAAAAAAAAAAGAATTACTAGCCTTGAATAACATTATTTTAACAACCGTACGGTAAATTAATTAAATATTGCTGTAAACGTTGCATTATATTATTGTTTAAAATATATTAATTTTTTTTTTAAATTTTCAGAACCGTTTTTTTTTTAATTAATTAAAATATAGTCATTTTGCGCGTTTTGTTACTGTTCTCATGTAATTGGATCCACATTTTCTAGGAATAAAATGGAATTAAATTAATTTCTTTTCTAATTATACCTTATCAGAATTAAAAAAAAGCGGGATTAAATTACTTTCATTTCTATCTCTCGTAAAGAATTAAAACGTGGAAGTTCAAAAATGACATTAGATTGGATTAAAAACGGCCAAAATTCCATGACATTTGGGACCGTTTAAATTCATTTCAATCAACCTCTTCTTGCCGGGAGTCTTTCTGATAAATGCAATTTCTGACAATTAAGATTTCTGATAAATAATATTTCGGACAAATGAGATTTTTTTAAATGTGATTTTGTGGAAAGGGGCTGTTAAAAAAATACCCAGGAAAAAAACTTATTGCTAAAATTCTTGCGTGAATCAGAGATTTCAAGAATGCGGTTTCAAGATTGAAATTTTGAATGGTGTTGAATCGGAGTTGTTTTGAATCAGTGATTTTCTATAGCTGTCCTATTCATGAGAAATTTTTTTTAATCTTTTTTAACAATTATGAATGGGATCAAAATTTTGTCGGTTTGTAAATGGAATCGGATATTTCCTTTTAAGAATTTGTAATATAAAAGGAAATTTCCGATTAACTTTTTTCAATTACAAACCGACAAATTTTTGATCCTATTCATAATTGTTAAAAAAGATTCAAAAAATTTCTCATGAATAGGGCATCCATAGAAAATCACTGATTCAAAACAACATCATTCAAAATTTCAATCTTCAAACCGCATTCTTAAAATTTCTGATTCATGCAAGAATTTTAGCAATAGGTTTTTCGAGGGGGTATTTACTGGTTGAGAAGGTGTAAACTCCAATAAGCTATTACGCACTGTAATATATATACACTATGCGCACATTTAATACGGATTATTACGCGTAATAACGTGTATTTACATGTAAAAATCGAAGGTATTACGCGCTATTACGCTGCTATTACGCGTGAGGTGTACACTCTAATACGCGAGTATATACCCCCTCCACATTTTTTTTCCTAGGTACGTCTTAATTTTTTGGATCTATTCTGATCCCCTCCCTCCCTTCGAAATGGGATGATACATGCAAACTTAATTTTTTTCTGACCCCCCTTCCCCTATAATCGTTACGTATTTTTTGAACGGCACCAAATTAGGTTTCTGATAAAGGGAATTTTTTAATAATGAGATTTCTGATAAATGGAATCTTAGGTTCATGAGATTTCTGATAGAAGAATTTTTGCTTGGGTTAATAAAATTTATTATAAATGCACTTTTGGATTAATGAATTTTGTGGTAATTCACATTTCTATCAAAATAGAATTTTGATAAATATCCTTTTGGTTTTCTTATGTTCGTCTGGAGGTAAAATATTACAGGGTAAGAGACAATATTACAGAGATAATGCAGTTATATTGAGATGTCACTTGTATAAATACGAGTTCGCAGGCGTGATTTGTTCCAAAATGACACAACTATTACGGTGTTACGACACGTTCAGACCATTTTCAGCTGGGACACTTCTAACAGTTGGATAGCCTGGAGGCTTAAGACGTTCACCTTTTTAATCACTTAGCTGACTTACATAGGTTTGAAACTCAAAAGACAAAATTTTTTAAAATATTATATTCAATTGTAATATTACCACAGTAATATTAAGTTAATACCAAGTAATCATTATTGACTAATTATTGCCCTGAAATATTACCTTAAGGTGGACATTTTAATGGCAAGTTACTATCACCTTAATATCATCCCGTAATATTACTGTGATATTCACGTAATTATAAGTACTGCTTCAGCATAGATTTGAAACCATTTTAATCGATTTTAAACTACACCTTTTCATTGGGCAGGAAAGTAGATAAGTAAATAAAATAAAATCTATTTAAAATAGTTTAAAAGATCAAATTACATAGTTACTTACAGAAAAAATTAAATCTGAATTTGTAAGGAAAAATGTTTGGTCAATGGACGTAAAGACTTTATTTTAAGACAACTTTATTTCTGTTATTTGGAAACACTGATGTTTTGTTCTTTTCCAGTTTATTAAAACACAACGCAAATAAGCTCCAGATTTAGCTCTCATACTCCCTCATACCTTCAAATATTTAAATAATAAGACAAAACTTTTTTCTGCTTAGTATTAACTTAAATATTTTGCAATAAAAAACATCTCTAGTAATAGAAACAAGTTAAATAATCACAATTTTTTTTAACGAAAATTACAAATAACACCATCTAATTTTACACTAAGCAATATATGGAGCGAAATTCCTGAACTGTCCAGGTAAAAAAAAATTATTTAAACTTTGCTAAAGTGTTTCCATTGTTAGTGGAAGTGTAAATACCAAATATTTTTAAATTCCATGAAATAGTCTTTGAGTTACACAGTTTTAAAATTTTGAATTTTTTTAAAATGTAGTTTTTTAAATTTATTATATTTCTAAGTAGATTGCATAAAAGTTAACATATATATATATAAAGATTTTTAAAGCTTTCTTTACAGGCTATTCCATTATAATAAATGTGTTTTTTGTAAAAAGAAAATTTGACCTTGAAATTCAAGGTCAAAGTGTTAATTTGATTGTATCTCGAAATTGGATTTTTTAAAAAAATTTTAACCTATCTAAATGAAAAGCTTGACTTTTTTCCTATGAGATATGTAAAAATCTGGGTGGAACTCTAAATAATTTTGGCAAAAATACATCTCAAATACTCGCGCGAGGTCGCGTTATTCGAGCACGCGCGGGTATTTGAGATGTATTTTTGACAAAATTATTTAGAGTTCCACTCTAATTTTCACATATCTTATAGGAAAAAAGTCAAGCTTTTCATTGAGATAGGTTAAAATTTTGTTAAAAAATCCGATTTCGAGATACAATCAAATTAACACTTTGACCTTGAATTTCAAGGTCAAATTTTCTTTTTACAAAAAACACATTTATTATAATGGAATAGCCTGTAAAGAAAGCTTTAAAAATCTTTATATATATATATGTTAACTTTTATGCAATCTACTTAGAAATATAATAAATTTAAAAAACTACATTTTAAAAAAATTCAAAATTTTAAAACTGTGTAACTCAAAAACTATTTCATGGAATTTAAAAATATTTAGTATTTACACTTCCACTAACAATGGAAACACTTTAGCAAAGTTTAAATAATTTTTTTTTTTACCTGGACTGTTCAGGAATTTTGCCCAATATATTTCTTATTTTTTACTTCATAAAATTAAGTCACTTTAAAGGACGTAATAAGTTTTAAAACTACTAAAGGCACACATTTAAAAACTAAATGCAGAAACAACTATCAGAACGTATTTTTGAGCAAATAACTTAAAATGGCAAATTGGCTTTCTGCACTACGTCTAACACTGTTATTACAGTTTGGTCTTTAGGAGGCAAAATGTCTTTTGAGTCAGTAGAGAATACTGAAATAGCAAGTAAAATTAATTGCTGTCGCAATTCTTTTTCGAATGAGATTTGGAATATCCAATAAGCTGCCAGTAATAAAATTACAGCTTCATCCGGTTTTGCAGTGAATAAAGCTTCTGAGTCTGCATAGCACAAGAGTTGTTTTGGTTTCGCACCCACCCCAATTAGAAATGGTGCTTTTGATTTGCTGGGAACAGTTGATTCCAGGGTTTCATTGTCCTAAAAAAAAAAAATATTCAGTTTATGGTTTTGATAAGAATTTATCTACTTAAAACAAATTATAAAAGAAGTAGGAGTAACTAGGCTGTCCAAAAATCAAAAATAATTTGCATAAATTTACAGGAAAACTAAAAACTATAAGGTTAAAAAACAAAAAGAAACGAGAGTTCAGAGTGTATATTATTCTTTTTCTGTTTTCTTAAATCTTAACCATACAGAAAATCTGAACATCGTAATAAATTAAATACACCTTGAGAACTGTTTCCAAAGAACCGCTTGTATATCCTCCAAAACCCAATTGACTGAGCTTGCAATTGCCCAAAATCCAATTACTCCAATATGTAATTCTCCGAACTTACATTTGTCAGAATTTGTAATCCCTCGACCTTGCATTTGTCGTAACTTTAGAATCCCTGAACTTACATTTGCAAAAAAATTTAAATTTACGAAATTGCATTTCTTAAAATTCGCAACTCTTCGAACTTCTAAAGCCCCTAATTTGCATTTGTTCAAACACTGAAATCACCAAACTTACATTTGACCTAATTTTGAAATTCCTGAACTTGAAATTGTTCTAACTTTGAAATCACGAAACTCACATTTAGACGAACTCTTCAATTCTCGAACTTGCATTTAACAGAACTTTTAAATCACCGAACCCGCATTTACCAAAAATTCAAGTCTCTGAATTATCATTTGTTATACCCTTCAACTCACCGATTACCTAGATTACTCAATTAGAAAGTCTACTTTTCGCGAGTATGATAGTACGAAGAGTTAAATGTTTTGAGAAATGCGTGTTTGGTGATTTAAAAGTTCGGCCAAATTCAAGTTCGGAGATTTAAGTTCGGGCAAATGTGAATACGATGATTTAAGGAGGTTTATCCAAAAAAACAATTTCTACAGATTCTCATAAAATTTTAATGACATATTAAATGCATTACTTTACATGTACTGTTTCAATTTTATTGAATTTTATCATTCTGTTTTTAAGATATAAATTTATAAAGTTGGGACTTTTACATGTAAACAGTAACAAAACGCGCAAAATGACTATATTTTAATTAATTAAAAAAAACACGGTTCTTCAATTTTTTTATAAAAACTAATATATTTTAAACGGAAATATAATACAACTTTTACAACAATATTTAATTAATTTACCGTACCGTTGTTAAGAAAATGTTATTCAAGGTTAGTAATTCTTCACTTTTTTGAATTATTAATCAGGAAGAAGAAATTTTAACAGCTTTTAATTCGTTTGTGTAATGTTTTTAACTACAAAATACTATTTAGAAACAAAATAAAAAGAAGAAATAAAATTAAAAAAATATTGACTATCATGGTCTAATAGAATGAGAACCGCTTGAAGGTATAAACGTCCTTAAGAGTTCGGCCAAATGTGGGTATGGTGATTTCAAAGTTTCAGCAAATGCAAAATCGGTGATTTCCAAGTTCGGACAAATATACAAGTAGAGGGATTTAGAAGTTTGGACAAGTACGAGTTCAGGAAGTAGAACCATTTAACAAATGTAATTTCGTCAATTTGAATGTTTTGGCAAATGCGAGTTCGGTGATTCTAAAGTTAGTACAAATCCAAATTCGGAATGTTAAAAGTTCGGACAAATACAAGGTGGGGGATTACAAATTCTGACAAATGCGAGTTCAGAGAATTATAAATTCGGACAATAAATTTTCCGTCAATTGCAAGTTTGGACAATTAGGTTTTGCATGAAATGCAGGCGACTTTTTCCAAGCAGCACGTAACATTACGCGAATATCACCGTTATATCGTATTGTAATATGTATTAACAATATTACGGAGTAATATTACACGGAAAAAATTATTTCAGTATATTTTGCAGAACTAATATAGGAGTTGCGGATATAGAAGATTCCAGAACGAAGTTTTTTAAAATCTCAGAAACTTTCATTATTTAAAGCGGAACATTTTAGGAGTAAGTGTAAATAGTTCTGTAATTTTTTAAATAGACGTTAGTGTTAAAGCGTTTTGTATTTCTTACAGAACAATTTATGACAAAATGTTGAAAATATTTAGTACAAACTATGTTTGAGACTGTTTGAATTTGCACTATGATTTCTGCCGTAACCGTTCCATAAGAGTTCTGTACTATTCAATATTGTATAATGTCACGTGATACTTGTAGGCCGCGTGGTCGCACGGAATAAAGCATTTAATTGAATTTTTATTTAAAAAAACACAATTATTAACAATACTTAACCTATAGGTATAATTATTGAAATTTTAATATCAAAACTTTAAACAATTGATTTTATTTAAAAGAAATTGATTTGACGTATAGGTAGAGCCGCACGGTTAAGGATGCTTTAAGCAGCACATATTACAGAACTCTTGTAGTAATACGTCTGACCAGATAAAGGAAAATTTAAATTACCTATATTTTTAAATTATACGGATATTTTCTTTACATTTTCCTGAAACTCCCCTTCAGGTTTTATAAATGAGTGATTTAAATAATACTAACTTCTTCTCTGTATCGGCTGTTCCGCAATTAGTTGTGTAAAATATACTGAAATAATTTTTTCCGTGTACAGTATTATTGACGTAATATTGAAATTTCCGCCTTAAGATAATATACAGTACGGTAATATTACACTTATATTGAGATAATATTACCGTGATATTAAGGTAATATTACAAGATTATTTTACATTAAATATAGGTTAAAAGAATCTTTAGTGTGACGAGTTCTGAACCTATCTAAGTGAACGAAGTATTTAAGTATATCTTAAACCTCTCAGACATCCAGCTCCTATAATAAATTTCAGAAAATGTTCTTCATATTTTGCCATGTATTTTCAGGTAATATATTAAAAACACTTTCTAAAATTTATTCCAAGAGCTGGATTTTTTTTAAATAATATATTTAATTTAATACTTAGGTGTGTTCGCACATGTGTTCGATGAGAACTCGTATAAGAACGCTTTTTCAATTTCATATTGAGTAACGTTATACGCGGAGCATGACGGAACTTAATATAAGAACTTACATGCGTTCGTCACCTGAGATCCTATATGCGTACACATGTAAGTACATTAGGGTGGTCCAAAAAATACATGGGAATGCAAAAAAGTCGTTTTTTTAATGCTCTCACCCCCTAGGATTTTTCTATATCGCAAAAAAAAATACCCCTATTTTTTTTTTATTTATTTTTTTAATATTTAGGGGTGCCTTAACGGGGTTGAAGTTTCCCATGTAAAATGCATGGGGAAAAAAGACTTTTTCGGAGAATTGGTATAGAATCCATGAAAATGAATATTTTGCAATCAGCCAACAATGTTTCTCTTCAGAAGACTTCAAAGAATGGTGCTACATTGTTTATTTAACGATTTTTAAATATTAACTATTTTTTAAAAGGCCCCAAAAAAACCCAATAAAACCCAATTTTGTAATTTATGGGGTTTTTTGGAGCCCTTTAAAAAATAGTTAATATTAAAAAATTGTTAAATAAACAATGTAGCACCATTCTTTGAAGTCTCCTGAAAAGGAACATAGTTGGCCGATTGAAAAATATTCATTTTCATGGATTCTATACCAATTCTCCGAAAAAGTCTTTTTTCCCCATGCATTTTACATGGGAAACTTCAACCCCGTTAAGGCACCCCTAAATATTTAAAAAAAAAAAAAAAAAATAGGGGTATTTTTTTTGCGATATAGAAAAATCCTAGGGGGTGAGAGCATTAAAAAATCGACTTTTTTGTTTTTGGACCACCCTAAAGTACATACCTACTTTCTTACGACAGATCTCACGCACGTTTTTACAGTAAGGTAAAGCTTACTCACCTTCGTTTACTTAGATAAGTTCGAAATATAGTCAGATTACAAATGAATTTGATTATTAAACTGACAATCTTGGATTAAAATTTACTCTAGAATCACAATTTTCACAATTTATTAGTTGGAAAGTGTAATTCATCATCATTTTGATGATTTATTACAAATACCAAAGTATGTTTGAAATGTGACAGAATTCAATCCCACCATGTTACACCATTCTCAACTGGAAGAACAAAACAAATAATTGAAGCCGCGCGTGGAAGAGGGGCCTAACCGCCAAAATGTCAATTTCGAGAAAAATGAAAAAAACTGAAATTGCAATATTTTAAAATAATTATTATTTAAAATGTTTTAAAGAAGTTTAAAAAACAGTTCTATAACATCTTTCTTTGATATTTTCTTTAATTTATAATAAAAAATTGCAAAATTATTTCTTACAGTGGAAGAGGAATCTTAGTGTCGATTGCGCTTAGATTCCTCTTCCACGATACTCAATTTTCCTGTTTAATAGACATGGTTTTAGTAAAATATTTAGTTGTAAATATTTTTGATTAATACAATATTTATCGAAACGCATAAAAAATACTTTTTGAAAGCATTTCATGAAATATAATTTTATATAAAATACTAAATTGTCAAATAATTTAAATTTAAATTATCATCTAATTTAAATGATCAAATTTGCATTTTAAAGCTCTTATTTTATTATTAAAATATCTACCCATTTTTCAGATATTACGAAAACTATTTACTTAACAAATGTATCTTAAAGAACGAATTATTTCAAAACTATACATTTTTATTGCGGAATTAACCTAAAATATTTTTCTTCGATAAATTTATTCTGCCTTGTTTGATATCAACTTTTCGTAATAATATGAATTCATATAATACAAAATCTAAGTTTTAAAATAATAATTTGTGATAACAACAAAGAAACGGACTTTATAAAAAAATTAGTAAAATTATCACTTTAGATTATTGCAGTATTTTTTGTAACCAAATTGTAAAATTAATTATATTATTAGTCACAGACATGTTCTTTATTAAGTAATTAATAAATAGAAAAAATTAATAAACCTAATCTAACTTTATTTATTTGGTATATTACATAAATATTTTGTTGAAATTTAACGTTTTCAAAAAATAAAATAAATGACACATTATGAAATGCAAATAGATCTCTCTTCCACAATGGGTTATTTACACAATTAAAGCTTAATTTCTCTTCTTTTAGGTTTCCCTTTCGAATTTTATAGACTTTTTCTGAATCTTAAAGCTTTTTTCTACTATTATCCTTCCATGATAAAGGGTTTCGTTTTCTTTTTCTAAATTGTTTTTTTAATTTTGTTAAACGGATTCATTTTAACCTCTACATTAAATGTTGACACTTGAAGTCGGATAGATCTCTCTTCCACGATATTGAATTTTTAAAAATTATTTTAGGTATTATAACATTATAATTCTACAAATTTCATTGTAAAAATTTAAGAAGTATATTAAATAGTTTCTATTTTTATATTTAGTTACAAAGTGATAAAAATTGAGATAGGTCCCTCTTCCACGCGCGGCTTCAATTAAATTTGATTGATTTTCCTGTTAGAGAATTTACAAAAGATTTAAAGGTTTTGATTAATAAGGCCAATCCGAGAGGTCGTCAACTGCAGTTTTGCGCTTACGAAGAATATATTCTTAAAAGAATAGTTGAGAATACTTAGGAATACTTGAGAACACTTGGGAATACATCGGAATATTTAGGAATACTTGGGAATAGGATGTATTCAGAATAGTTGCAATATAAGAATATTCTTGAATGCAAGGGAATATTAAGAAGAATATGACTGAATATATGAGAATATGTTTGAATATCTAAGAATATTAGCTAATATTTAGAAGAATTCTTTAATTTTCTCGAAGATTCTTCTTTTTTTTAATATTTCTTAATGATACTTAAAAAATATATTGAATAAGGACGTAAATAAATTAAAAGCCTACCGTCAAACGGGGCTATTATGGTACAAAAACTGCCTTTTTTTGTATTCTATGCTTTACCAAAAATCAGAATTTTATACAAAATTTTTTTTAACTAACTAGTCACGTTGTTTACATCCTTCTGAAAGTTTACTGTAAGTTTTACCATAAAAAACCATTTTTTCTTCGAGTTATAAGAACTCAAAGTTTGTATTATAATAATTTCGCAATCACGACTATTATGGTACAAAATTTATTTTTGTTTATAAAATAAAAAAAAAACATTTTATTTTTTGCATTAAACTATATGGGAACCTTTTAATAGATATCCCAGAGACAAATTTTTTATAAATCGCCAAATAGTAATTATTATTATGGAAATTATTTATGAAAACATAAAGTTAAATAATCAAATTTGTCAAAATTTGTATTTTATGTTATTTTAATAACTAAACGACTTAATAAGGTCCATTATAACGTTTTGAGCTATTTTATGTCAAGCAATATTGAAATTAACTTAAAACCCTTGTTAATAATATGATATTAATATAAGTGGTTTTTGGGGTTATGATGAACTCGTTGTCAAGTTTGACAAACTTGAGTTATTTCTAATTTTCTGACAAAAAGAAAAAAAATAAAACATTTACGTAATAAAAACAATTAAACCAAAGCCCAGAAACATTTTTCAATTTTTTAATAAAACGAATTTTCATAATATAATTAAAATAGTTTTGTACCAGAATAGCCCCGCTATGTGCTGAACTTTTAGTTTTTAACCATTTTTTCTTAAATTCTTGATAAAAAATTAGCTCATCACGTGAATATAGTCCCAACTAAATTCTCAACACGTACCCTAAATATCTTTTACATTGAATTTGTCAATATTAAGATCAAGCAGATTTTTAGAGAACTTCCAATTTTTTAATCAAATTTGTATGTATATATGAATTTTTTCCGTATTTTTGACAAAGAATTTATTAGAAACAATACTGTTATTTTGTTTGCGAAATATCACACTATATTTACGAATAAAAATCATATTATAAATTTCAAAATAAATATTTTAGAAATAAAATACCAGCTTGTACCATATAATGGCCTCCGGTGTACCAGAATAGCCGTGTTCGACGGTATATGAAAAATTGGTAGTTAATTGCAAAAATTGGAAGCATAGGGTGGCAGCAAAATTTCATTTTCAAAAATCCCTGATTTTTTCATGACTTTTCCCTGCCTAATTTTTTTTCTTGATTAACAAGTTTTTCAATTACTTTAAAATCTGACTTTCAATGATAAAAAGTTTTTTTTTAATTTTTTTTTATATATTTACGTCATATATATTTCCTTAGATTATTTAAAATGATAAAATAAAAAATTTTAAAACTTTTTCCTAACTACCCAATTTCCCTGACATTTTCCTAATTTCCAGTTTCTCCTTGACATGCGGCTACACTGGTCTGAGCCAGAAACACTAATTCCGTATAATAGTATGAAATTTTAAATTTTATTTTGCGAATTTTTAAATTTTAATTACAATAATTGTATTATTATTTTAAAATATAGGTACTTTTACTTATTTAAATAATTTTTCGTTTAGTGAATAGCTTAAATCCTGTTTAAAAAAAAGAAAACGAGCTGCAGTTTCAATTTAATTAATATTTAAAATAAATTAAATTTTAAACATATATATTAGTTATACAACATGTAACTTTCTAAAACAAATAATACAATAGTATGCGCTACATTCAAATCCATGAATATAAAAATATGTTGTAATACTCTCTATAAACTGTTAGTATTTAAAGAAGTACCGAAAAAACTATAACATTTATCAGAATATTGAAGATTATTTCGGACTACCAAAGAATATTTTGGAATATATGGGAATATCAGTGAAAATCGAGAATATTGATTAGATGTTGGAATACATGGGAATATCAAAGAATATATGAGAATATCTGGAGGGTGTACGAGGAATACAGGAGTTGACGACCCCTTGGGTTAATCACGTTTATTTACTTGATTTGTCCTGGAAGCGGTGAGACGTATAAGCACTTTAATAATTTAAGTTACAAATTAAATACGTACGGGATATAACTTCACTAGTTGAAATTGTTCTTTCTTTTTATTTCCTTCGAAAAGAGAAGACATATTTAAAAGCAAGTGAATGACTTCATCTTCCCCATCGGCAGGAAGGCATGGTAGAAGTGAAATGAGCTTAGGCTTAGCATTCCTCCAATTGTTTGTTAATCTTTGCAGACCAACATTCACAATCTGCGTGAATTCCCATAGAAACTATAATTATTGAAATAAAAAAGTAATGTACAAATAATTTAAATAAATTTAAATAATTAATTCAAGAATAATAATTTTAAAACCATTCAAATAATACAATTAATTTAATTAATTAATAATTATTTTTGCTTTTTTATTAAGGTGTCGGTTGAAATAGTCATTCGATAATTCGAGTTGCTTCATTTTCCCCCCTCCCATTTAATAAAAAAGAAAGAAATAAACATTTTTAACTTATATTTAAACTCGCTATCCCATTTAGAATGTGTGCCTGTAGAAGTTTACATTTTTGGATTGAGTTAACATAGTAGGGATCTGTTGCTTTTATATAATTCAATATTTTGAAATTTATTGAAATTTAAAAAAAACCCAAAACCATACAAATCTGACGTGTAAAGTAAAAATATTTGTTAAAAATTTGATTTTTTCAAAACAGGCTCGGAAAGCTTACAAAATTTCTAAAAAGGTTATGGGTATTCCAGAACATTAACTTTTATAATCATTTTAATTAACAAGAGAGAAACATTAAGTAATTTTTCCATTTTTAAAAATTGTTAAATTCAACTTCAACTACAGACATGCTTTTTAATTAGGATAGAGTATTTAAATATCAGCTGAAATTACTTTTTCTATTAAGTTGGTGGATATTCAGAATATCCTAGGCCGTTCCAGAGATATCCGATAATCAATCCAACAGTATCCCTGGGTAGGCTTGTGCGGTTATTGAATTCTATAACCGGTTTCCGATTATTAAAATAACCGGTTATAAACCCAGTTAACCGGTTACAGTTAATTCCACCCTGGAAAAAGAAACCTATTACTGATTTTGTTGGTGAACCGGAGATTTTAAGAATGCGGGTTCAAGATAGAAATTTTGAATGATTTTGAATAAGAGTTGACTTTAAACAGTAATTTTCTATGGCTATCCAATTCATAAGAAATTTTCTGAATCTTTGTCGACAATTGTGAATCGGATCAAAACTTTGCAGGTTAGTAGTTAATCGGAGATTTCCTTTTAAGAAAGTGACATTACAAATTCTTAATAGGAAATCTCCGATTATCTACTAACCTGCAAATTTTTGATCCGATTCACAATTGTCGACAAAGATTCAGAAAATTTCTTATGAATTGGATAGCCATAGAAAATTACTGATTAAAGACAACTCCGATTCAACACCATTTAAAATTTCAATCTTGAACCTGCATTCTTAAAATCTCCGATTCACCAAGAAATTTGGCAATAGGTTTTTTTTCCCCGGGCAAATAACCGGATAACCGGTTAATTCCAAATAACTGGTTAGGTCTAAATAACAGGTTAGGCCCAAATAACCGGTTAAGCGGTTACAGTTAAATAAGCGAAAAACCGGTTTTATCCAAATAACCGGTTAAAGAAAATAGCCGATTGTAACTGAATTTTCGATCAGCAAAACCGGTTAACTGAAACACGGTTAACCGTATGTTCAAAATTTTCATAAGGGGTCGTCCATAAATCACGTGATAGGTTTTATGCCAATTTTAGACCCCCCCCCCCCCCACCCCCCATGTGATGAATCGTGATGTTCTCTGTGACCCCCACCCCCCTCGATTATCACACGTGACTTTGAATAACTATATTAAAAAATTACTTAAAATACTGAAGGCATTTAAACAATAAGTTTACAGACTCTTTAATGCAAAATCCTCTTTCATTTAAATTAGAAATCCGTTTTATATTTTGGACATAACCTCAAAATTAATAAAATGCCACTTTTTGTTCTTTAGAATCTACTGAACCAGATTTAACTTTAATACATGACTTAAGCCAATAGAAAGCTTCATTTATGACCTTTAAAACGTTTTTTAAAGATTGTTCTACGATGATTTTTAACGAAGATTTGATGTTTTACATAAAAAAATTTTTTTCATAAGTTACTATATTCACGCATATTGGTATATTGGCCAATGGTATATTGGCATATTTATTGGCCCTAGTAATATATTAAAGTTAAATCTGGTTCAGATTTTGAAGAACAGAAAGTGTCATTTTATTAATTTTGAGGTTAGGTCGAAAATTAGACCCGCTGGACCAATTCTGATGGCGGATTTGGTTTTAGCACATCAAAATACATAGGAAAATATGGGTCTCATACCCAGGCCAGGGAACTTTTTCTTGAGTGGCTGTGTAGTCGTCCCCTAAACACGAATTAAAAAAATAGCAAATATTCTTAAACAAGTAAACAAAAAAACAATCTTTACAGGCTTCACAAACTTTGAAATTCAATAAGAATAAAAGCCTATAAAATTTACCTCTATTAGCATCGAAAAACACACTTGAAAATCATCCCTTAATCTTAAATAAAGAAATTGACAAAAAAAACCGCTGAAAATTTATTCTTTTTTACCTTACATAGAAATACATTCTGAGCAATTTTTAAAGGCGAAGAATACTCTCAAAATTGTTTTAGTTCATATGTTCAATAAAAAATTGTCAATTTTTTGGATTAAAGATTAAGAGAACATTTTTAAGGGTGGTTTTCAATGCTGAAGGGGCAAGTTTCATAGAACTCTTATTCTTAGTAATATTTAAAGTTTGTGAATTCTCTAAAGAATGTTTTTGTCAACTTGTTTCAGAATGTTTATTAATTTTTGAAAATTCATGTTTAGTGGATGATTTTCAGGATATTCTTTCTTATTATAATGCTTGTTCAGGTTTTTTTTTAATGCGATTAAATAATTTATGTAAATCTCGTAGTTATTTAGTCCTATAATTTTTAGTTTTTCTTTTATTTTTCGCAAAATTTTTATATTTGTTGGAGGTTTTAAGCGTTTAAGCATATTTTGCAGCCCTTAGCTGGAAATAAAAAACTCTATACGACATAAAAAAATTGATGTTTTGACGAAAATTTTAAACTATAGTAACGCCTTTTATCTTGAAAATTAAAATATTATTAGATTTTATTAACTAATTTTACTAATTAATTAAAATGCGCAGGGGGGTGGTTGAATCGAGAAAGAATGCCCAATATTATACGGAAAAACTTCCTTACTTATAGAAGATTATTTCGAAAGAAAAAAAAAAAAAATCTATAACGTCTTTCTTTGAGAAAAAACACTTTTTAAGTTTAATATTAATTTTTGAGGTATTTTCTCTTCATATTAATTATTTTTTATTGCACATATCGAAAGTTCGAGAAATTTTCAATAACTTTCGTTTTTAGCATACTATTACTTATTTTTTTGTTATTAACGGAGAAAAAGGAGTTCAATAGTTTATAACTTTCGTAATTTTTATCATTCCCGGGAATGTAGAACTAAGAAAGTCTGTTTTTAATAAAAATTTGCAGTTAAAATATCACGTGATCAGAGGGGAAACCCCCTATACCCCCCAGGTGATGAACCGTGATAATTTTCATGACCCCCCACCCCCCCCCCCCTTGTTGGGTCACGTGATTTATGGACGAACCCTAACCGGTTAACCTGTTATGAAAATAACCGGATTTATAACCGGTTAACCGCACAGGCCTATCCTTGGGATGTCTTCAGGATTTCCAAATTGTCGCGGCGGTTCGAATATCTCTAGGACATCCCTAGGATATCATGAAATATCCTCTGATATGAAGAATAGGTTATATCGACTCATAACGAAAAAATTCAAAAGAAAAAAACTATTTTAAAGCTGGCATCTCATGATTATATTTTAATGAGCGTTATTTAACTAGACTATTAGATTATGAGATAAATATACTACCCAGATAGCACGTGATCTTTCAGCAAGCTTACCGTGCAAGCTTGCGTCAATCTTGCTTAAAGGTTTATATGTCCCACTTGTGCAATATTACAATAATCTTACACCGCAGGATTAGGAATTTAACACGATGCGCAGTACTTAAAAGTTGAAAACTACAGCATCTACGGCTGCGCACTAAATGTTTTTGACCTGTCTAAGATGCGCTCAGTATATATTGAAAAATAAATCTCTTGCAATAAAAAATTATAATATGAACATATAATGCAATTTTGCAAAATGGTACATTTAAATCTTGCAGCAAGATTGCGTGTTATATGGATATTGTCACTTTTGTTATTTATGATGCAGTTTTAAAACGCACGTTAAAATGCAATCATAGGACTCCAGCCTAACTTTGTCCAAACAGTATGTAATAGTACGTGAATATGACAATGATATCACATTATAATATTATACAATATGTAGAAAATGTGGGTACTCGAATTTCGAACCTATTTAAATAAACCAAATTAGTACAATGGTAAACGTCTCAAGCCTCTCGACTGAGAGGTTTAAGGCGTTCACCTTCGCGGTCGTTTGGTCCACTTAAGCAGGTTCAAAACAGGACATCAGCCCAGCTTTTTGAAATATTATATTTAATTGTAATATTACCACTATAACACTGCAATAAAACGTCAATATCACTGTAGTATTATTTTAAAATCAACCAGTAGTATACACTTAAAGTAGACATTTTTGCCGTGATGGACAGTCTGGACCGAAAGAATCTGATATAGTAATATGCTTAAATACACATGTGTGTTTATTGATGCGTTTCGCTGTGAATATCTGTCGTTATTATAGCGAGTCTCAAATCGTTATTTTGTCAAGAATGTTACTTTAGTGGATGTTACTTTTTCGGCACCCGACTGTGTGTCTAATATTGCAATACGGTATCACTGTGATATTTATGTAACATTACTTGTTGCTTGGATAGTTTTACATTGTGAATTAATCATACCAAATCTTCGTTAAGTAAACCTCTATACTTTAACATTAAATTAGGAGCACTAATTGTGGCTGCATCTTCAATTCTTTGTTCCCTCGTTACATTTAGTAGATCTTTTACTAAAGTTTTGTTTATTTCTTCTTTTCTCATTTCCATTTCCATTTCTTCCAAAGGACTTAATCCTATTGACTCTGTATAAATAAATATAATTTTTATAATATAACTGTTTAAATCCATTAAGGTCGTATTCAAGCATATGAATCTAAAATATAGCATTCTATCTTATCACCCATATTTAATTTGTTGCCAATATAACTACTTTTTAAAATTATAAATAATAAACTATTAATTATCTCTCAAACTTTTGATCAGATCTTCGGAAATTTAATACTCATGCACTGAGAAAAAATGTTGGTAAAAATTTCTATGCTGTTCATTATAAAAGCGCCATAAGCGTTCTGACATTTTAAAATGTTGATTTTGATCGCACATGAAAAATAGTCATATGTAAAAAGTAAATAAAGTTAATAAATACAATTGTTTAATTGTACATTAGTAAAATTAAATTTAAACCTAACCTCAAAATAATGGTCTCCGTTTTGACTAGTATCGTCATACGATAGAACTTCCTTAAGAGCGTATTGTAAAGAGTCATAACTTGTGTTAATAATTTCTAATTCTTTCAATCGTTTAAGTAAGTTTTGCGAAATTAAGGTAGTAGCACAGTATAACGCTCAAAATTTCGATGCTTCTTCACGAATTGTTTTTAAGCTGGTAAATAAAATGCGATCGTTACGAAATTTGAATATAATATGTTTTTATTGACGCCTTGAACTAAATAAAAAAACTTCTTTTACAATAATTTACCTTAATTTGTTAATAATTTTTAACGTCGAAGTTGACTTCCTCGGAGAAATACAGAAACTTTTTGGTACACTCCAGGGTATTTTTCAGTCATTTAAAATAAAAAAGTCAAAGACATTATTTTTCTACAGACATAAATCTAAGTCTGAAACCAATAAAACATTAAATTTTTTTATAATAAATTCTGTTTTTAAAACAATTTATGATAAGAAAAAAGACGGGTTTCAAAATTTTTTTTTCACAAGTCCGTCATTTTTTTTTTTTATTTAAAAATGTGAATTTTATTTTTCCAGACTTAGATTTATGTCTGTAGAAAAATAATGTGTTTGACTTTTTTTATTTCAGGTGACTGGCAAAGGCTCTGGAGTTTACCGAGAAATTTCGATTTTTTTCCGAAGAAATCGACTTTGACGTTAAAAATTATTAAGAAATTAACATAAATTATTGCACAAGACATTTTTTTTATATAGTTCAAGGCGTCAATAAAAACGTATACAAATTTCGTAACGATCGCATTTTATTTACTCGCTTAAAAAAAATTCGTTTAGAAGCATCGAAATTTCAAACGTTACACTACCTTAAATAAAAGAAATGCCAAAAAAATCTGCTTTTTTAAACAAATTAAAAAACCTTTTTTTTAAAAAGGGTTGCTATTAAACTTTTTTTTAATTTTAGCTATTATATTTTTCACAAACAAGTCTACATTAGGGACTGACATTTTTTTGATAAGTAAATTTTCAAAACTCATAATTTCAAAAAAAAGCAAAATTCGTGTTGAATTCTGCTAGCCTAGCTCAAGAAAAAAGTCTAATAACTTTTTATCGCTAAATTCAATATATTGTGCAATTAAGTCCAAATTAGAGAGTTTGGATTTTTTTTTGTCAAGTTTTAAAACTCAAAATTTCGAAAAAAAAAAAGGTTTAGTTGTGCCAGGATACCACAATTCAGTACAACTTTTGTTTTTTAAAAAATCTCAATTTTGAAAATTGACTTCAATATGTTCAGTCCCCAATGTTTAATTTTTTTACAAAAAAAGATTTAAGCATGATCGCCGGTATCTTGTTTGTTTTGTTCCGAGTACTTTAACAAAGAAATATGCTAGAGGGTTATTTTCTCAGTGTAAATTTTTTTTTTTATTGAATATTTATTGTTGATGTTAACAGACTGGATTTTCTACAGAAAATATAGAAAATTTTGTATGTTAAGCTAAGTAAAACCTTGTACTTTTAACTGAAAAATAAACCTTTAAGAATATAATTACCAGAAACTTCTCTCGCTTTTGACTTTGTTGAAGAGTTTGACTTTGTTGAAGAGTTTGACTTTGCAGAAGATTTTGACTTCCTTGAAGAGTATACTTTCTTATTTTGGTTTTTTATGTGATTGTGAATGCGCTTTTCCACAAGAGCCTATAAAAAATTAGGTGGAATATACATATGGGGCAAAATTCTTGAACTGTCCAGGTCAAAAAATAAAATTTATTCAAACTTTGCTAAAATGTTTCCATTGTTAGTGGAAGTGCAAATACCAAATATTTTCAAATTCCATGAAATTGTTTTTGAGTTACACAGTTTTAAAATTTTGCATTTTTTTAAAATGTAGTTTTTTATATTTACTATATTTCTAAGTAGATTGCATAAAAGTTAACATATATAAAGTGATTTTTAAACATTTTTTACAGGCTATTCGATGGTAATAAATATATTTTTGTAAAAAAAAATTTGACTTTTAAATTCAAGGTCAAAGTGTTAATTTGATTGTATCTCGAAATCGGAGATTTAAAAAAAAATTTAACTTATCTCAATGGAAAGCTTGACTTTTTCCCTATAAGATATGTAAAAATTAGAGAAGAACTCTAAATACTTCTGTCAAAAATACATCTCAAATACCCGCGCGTGCTCGATTAACCAGTGGTTACTCGCACGAGGCGGTCGCGCTATTCGAGCGCGCGCGGGTATTTGAGATGTATTTTTGACAGAAGTATTTAGAGTTCTACTCTAATTTTTACATATCTTATACGGAAAAAGTCAAGCTTTCCATTGAGATAGGTTAAATTTTTTTTTAAATCTCCGATTTCGAGATACAATCAAATTAACACTTTGACCTTGAATTTAAAAGTCAAATTTTTTTTTTTACAAAAAAATATTTATTACCATCGAATAGCCTGTAAAAAAATGTTTAAAAATCACTATATATATGTTAACTTTTATGCAATCTAATTAGAAATATAGTAAATATAAAAAACTACATTTTAAAAAAATTCAAAATTTTAAAACTGTGTAACTCAAAAACAATTTCATGGAATTTGAAAATATTTGGTATTTGCACTTCCACTAACAATGGAAACATTTTAGCAAAGTTTAAATAAATATTATTTTTTGACCTGGACAGTTCGGGAATTTTGCCCCATATATACATCAATACAAAAAAAAAAGGAAATTACTATTATACATATGAGAAACAAAATTATCCCTTAGCATTACCGTAATATACATGCAATAATACGTGCTGCTTGGAGTGCTTTAATAAAAGGTGATTAATTTTCAAGAGTCTTAACAAGCTTCCATATTTTAAATATTAATTTTAAAATATTTCAATTGTCGGTTGAATTAAAAAAGCAAGATCTATATGATTTTCTTGTTTAAAGAGTCAACATTTTGTTTAAAAATCACTTTTTAAAAAACGGAAATCGATAAGGTTGCCTACATTTATTCTAATGAATTATTTTCCCAGCTTTTTTTTTACTGAGATGACCTGACCTGCCGAGACTGGATAGAATTCTAATGTAAAATAAAACACGTCGTAGGGTAAATGCGGGTAAGTTCGGACAGTACCGACAGTCGGAAACTTTCAGTTTTAAAGTTAAATAAATAATTATTTACTGTTGAAATCTTCTCACAAAATTATTTTATCAAATTTGTCAAAATTATAGAATTTAAAAGTTACCTGCAGCACCCTCTGATGATTTTTAAATTAGTAAAGAACGATCGATGGACAAATCCGACAGTGTTTGGCAAAGACTTTCCTCTCCTTTGGTGAAAATTTGCACTTTGACAATTTATTTAAAAAAAAACCAAATGCTTTTTTCACGAAATCGCTCTGGTTGACAAAATCGTAGGTTATAAGGAATTTAAAAATTATAACTTTTCCACGATTGGATGTTTCCAAGAGCAGAAAAAACGAAAACGGGAATAAAACTGACAGACTTCCTACAGAAAATGGCCGCTATACGTCACACGTATATCTCAAGAGACACATGTGACGTGTCGCGGCCATTTTCTGTAGGAAGTCTGTCAGTTTTATTCCCGTTTTTGTTTTTTTTTGCTCTTGCAAACATCCAATTGTGGAAACGTTACAATTTTTAAATTTCTTATTACCTACGATTTTGTCAACCAGAGCGATTTCGTGAAAAAATTGTTTGGTTTATTTTAAATAAATTGTCAAAGTGCAAATTTTTACCAAAGGAGAGGAAAGTCTTTGACAAACACTGTCGGATTTGTCCTTCGATCGTCCTTAAAATGCAACAGTAATTTACTCAATCGCGTTGTTTTGACATTTTGTTTGATTTCTTGTTCCGATCGTCAAGGAGAGTGAGATTTTTATTAGTATGAAATAAGGTTTTGTAGGTCGTATTTATGTTTAAAAATATTACAAACTGTTTATAAAAACTCTAATTTTATGTTTAAAAGTGAAAATAACCTTAAAATAACTTAAAATTTACAAATAATTGACGTTTCCGACCTAACATGTCAGATTTTAGAGTGTTTGTGAATGTGAAGTCGGACACATATATTACTTGTATTATATCTCGTATTATTTTAGATGCTATATTTATTTATAGCCTATAAATCTGTCAACTTCCTAGCATTTTCTGTATTAACAGAAAAATAACCTAAAATTTGATTTTATACGAATTCCTCCTTTTCACTGAAGGATCACAACAGAATTTGACAGATTGTCTTAAGGTAGTTCTCTTGGTTCAGTGGTTCTCAACTCAAATTTTGTCATTTTTTACTTATTTTGTGATGTTTAATGAATAGCGCCAACTTCAAGGTGGAGAGTCTCTCTCTTTTCTATTTATTAAAAAAAAAAATGAATAAAACGTCAAAACGTATTTTTCAAAATACTATTTTCTGAAATTTAGTACCGCAAGCCACATTTTTTAAAACGGGAATAACGGGATCTTATTTCTTATACTTTAAAAAACAATTTAGTAGTTTTTATTTTTAAACCTAAAGAAAATTCATTGCGTGGTTAGCAAAATTGTATTTTTTAACCATGGCTTCTACTTTCTTCCATGTTAAAAAGTTCAACTTCATTCTCAAATATCTTAAAAAGTAGCACCGCTTCCTACTTTTAAAAAAATATCATTGTATTCGTTGAATGTTCTATTATACGATATTCCAATTAGAAAAATATTTAAGGAAAACTTGTTTTCGAAAGAACTACCTTAAAAATGCCATAGTGAGGTATAAAATTTTTAAACTAAAAAACTTTCTTTTTTTATTTAGGATTCACTACATGGGTTTACAAATTATAATCATGCTTCCTGAGCATTATTTCTGTAACTTAATTTGATTGGTTTTATAGCATGAAAACATGAAATGTTTTATTATCTTACAATAGAAAAATGTCCGACTACTGATGCAGTTGTGTCCTACTTTACAAGCAAGTGTCCGACTACTACTAATATCCTGATTTTTTATTAAAATTGCTATATTTTATTAAAAGTGTACGTCCATATAAAAAGGGCCCAGATTGTCGATTTTATTTATCGAGATATCCGCATTTTTCTAAAGAAGATTCAGATTTTCGAAATTTTTTTTATTGCTGAAAAACAAACTACGTAATGTCCTTCTTCGAATCATGCATTTACAATAACTTTATAGTAATTAAAAACACAAAGAAATCTTATTTTTAATTTTAAAAATGCATGGGCGCTAATGGAAATCTTGAACTTTAAACTCGTTTTTCTCAAAACTAGGATTTTGATACTTTTAACTTTGAATGCTTATAACTTTGTGAATTTTTCATCTAAAGAAGTCCAAGACCTCTCGAAATGTTCAAAATTTAATAACGAATATGGTCATATAGATAAATCTAATACCCTTTTCATATGGACGCACACAAATATTGAATTGTTTGCAGCAAATTTATATAAAAATTAATCCAGAATGAGTCCTTTAACAGTTCATACAAAGCAATATGTTAAAATACTTTTCTATTTAAGAAAAATATCTTTATTTAAGATCGAATCCTTAAGTGTCCGACTACCCCCGCATTTACCCTACATATCGAAAAGAACACAAGCCATTTTTAATGACATTTTAAATTTAATACCAATTTCCGAGAAACATAAAAACTTTGTATAGATTTATAGACAAATACAAAAAACCCTGTTCCAAAAGTATTTTCTTATGTGAAAAGTTTCAAGAAATCAGGAATTTCTCACCATCGCGAACGGTTACCTTCTCTTAAGAAAATTCCAATTTTTAAACTTTTTTATTTTCAACATTGTTCCATTTTAGATTCTGAACTGTACTACAAAAAAATTGGCACCATTGAATTGCGTAAAAATGCAATTTTTTAATAAATTAATAAAATAAAATTTCGTTAAATGTCAATTTTCTTTTATATAGGTATGTAATCTAGCTGATTAGTTATTAACTGTTTTTTATTTTTTTTTATTAATTACAATAGTTTTGCAATAGTAATACAATTTTAGTTACCAAAACAATAATGGAATTTTAATGCAAGAATTAAAAAGCAGCCATAAATGAAATTTGCTTGATGTGTAATGACAATTAAAAAAAATAGCAATATTGTTTAAAGTTTTCATTGGATCCCAAAGAAAGTGTACACAAAAAAAAATTTCTTTGAGCATATTTAGAAACGAAATAATTTTTTTTAATATTTCTTACACAGAATTTATAAATAAGTGTTAAAAAATACAGCATATTATGCAACAAAAAAAGCAGATACTTCTTAAGGTAGTTCTTTTGAAAAAAAATGTTCTTTAAATATTTTTCTAATTGAAATATCACAAAATAGAGCATTCAATGATTACATTGATATATTCTTAAAGATAAGAAGCGGTGCTACTTTTACGTTATTTAAAAATGAAGTTCAACCTTTTAATGTGAAGAAATATAGAAGACATGGTTAAAAAATAGAAATTTGCTAACCATATAATGAATTTTCTGTAGGTTTGAAAATAAAAACTACTAAATTATATTTTAAAGTATAAGGAATTAGATCCCTTTATGAAAAATTTAGTACTTGCGGTACTAAATTTCAAAAAATAGTAATTTTAAATCCACGTTTTGACGTTTTATTCATTTTTTAAAATAAATGCAAAAGACAGAGACTCTAGACCTTGAAGTTGGCGCTGTTCATTAAACAAATGACTACATTTGAGATGAGAACCAGCAGTGATCCAAGAGAACTACCTTAACGTCGATGTTAGTGTCGTGATGATATACTCACACATGGTCCTACTAGTGGGAATTTCTGAACTGTTAAGAGAGCCACTGCTCTTCTACATTTAATGTTAGTTTCTTTGTGTCTAATCATTGAGCGTGCGATATCTCGAGCTATAGAACGCTTATGACAAATTTCTAATTTTTTCTCCTTCAAAGCCTTCATTACGTGGGGTTCAAACAAATGTGGAATATGCTTCTGAAAGGAAATCTGACAAACATAACATCAATAATTATATGTATACAGTAATAACAATAATAATAATAATAATAATAATAAGAGTATGTAAAGCAAAAATTGGGAGAGGTTGTTTTTGTGCGGTATTGCTACAGGATGTGGTCAAGTCCCACACGAACAAGTGCGTAAATGCATTTTTTCCTCTCCTAAACTTGTTTTGTAAAAAAAAGAAAATAAAAAAAAATAATAATAATAAGGAGGATGAGAAGCGGACCAAGTATCAAGAGCTCATGTTCGAATTGAGTCGTATGGATTCAGGCTATAAGGTCCGATTGAATGTTCTTTTAATCGGTTGTTTGGGGGGATTAAAGCTTCATTTGTAAGCCCAATTAAAGAAGATTTCAGGCTGCGAGCGCCAAGCTGATGCCAATTACTAAGGAGGAGAAGGTGAGGAATGTAGTTGCTAAAACGAAGAACTTTTCAGCGTTTGGGCCAGATGAGATTAATAATCTTTGGTGGAAGAAGTTTACTTCAACTCACCAACATTTGGCTCGTATATTCTCTACCTTTCTCAACGGCGAACCTCCAATACCACAGTGGTTGGTGAACGGACGAACGGTATTTTTACAAAAATCTGGGAGTATGTCTAATCCAAAAAAATTATAGACCAATAGCTTAGGCTTGTGCGGTTATTGAATTCTATAACCGGTTTCCGATTATTAAAATAACCGGTTATAAACCCGGTTAACCGGTAATTCCACCCTGGAAAAAACACCTATTACTGATTTTGTTGGTGAATCGGAGATTTTAAGAATGCGGGTTCAAGATTGAAATTTTGAATGATGTTGAATCGGAGTTGACTTTAATCAGTAATTTTCTATGGCTATCCAATTCATAAGAAATTTTCTGAATCTTTGTCGACAATTGTGAATCGGATCAAAAATTTGCAGGTTAGTAGTTAATCGGAGATTTCCTTTTAAGAAAGTGACATTACAAATTCTTAATAGGAAATCTCCGATTATCTACTAACCTGCAAATTTTTGATCCGATTCACAATTGTCGACAAAGATTCAGAAAATTTCTTATGAATTGGATAGCCATAGAAAATTACTGATTAAAGACAACTCCGATTCAACACCATTTAAATTTTCAATCTTGAACCTGCATTCTTAAAATCTCCGATTCACCAAGAAATTTGGCAATAGGTTTTTTTTCCCCGGGCAAATAACTGGATAACCGGTTAATTCCAAATAACTGGTTAGGTCTAAATAACAGGTTAGGCCCAAATAACCGGTTAAGCGGTTACAGTTAAATAAGCGAAAAACCGGTTTTAACCAAATAACCGGTTAAAGAAAATAACCGATTGTAACTGAATTTTCGATCAACAAAACCGGTTAACTGAAACACGGTTAACTGTATGTTTAAAATTTTCATAACCGGTTAACCTGTTATGAAAATAACTGGATTTATAACCGGTTAACCGGTTAACCGCACAGGCCTACAATAGCTTCTCTTAATACCTATTCACTGGCATCTTCAAAGAGAGGATTTTGATATCCATAGAGCCAGTTTGCAATAAGCGAACAGCGAGGGTGGAAGAGAAGCCTGTCAGGTTGTAGAGAGAACCTATTGATTGATAGGTTTATTACCTAAGACTAGATATTTTATCAACATTACCTGTCAATGGCTTGAAATGATAACCGAAAGGCATTTGACTCTACCAATCATGAGCTAATCATCAAGCTCCTAGAATGCTTAGAGGTACATCCGAACATCGTGAGATACTTAAAGGAGCTAATGCTCAGGTAGAGGACAAGGTTTGTTATAACATCCAAGAAACAGGGTATGACTAACATCATTTTATGCAAGAGAGGCGTCTTCCAAGGAAACTTCCTCAGTCCTTTACTTTTTTGTATCTCCCTCTTGCTTCTGTGTGTAGTACTCCGGGAAAAACACTCTGGATACATGTGTAGCAAACCCAGAAATAGAGTTCATAGGATCAACCATCTGTTTTACATAGACGATCTTAAACTCTATGGATCCAGTAAGGAAGCATTGTTAATTCTGATGTTTGCAGTAGACGAGTATTCCAGAGCTGTAGAAATGGATTTTGTATTAGATAAATGTCCTGTTATCCATTTGATTAAAGGAATATGAGAAGCAGCTGCAGTGTCAAGCGAATTTGAGAATATTCAACTCATTGGTGGCGAAACCATTCATCATCTTAGTGGTGGGGAGACTTACACATATCTTGGAATTCCACAATCGGAAAGTCAAGATTTGTGTGGGCTTAAAGATTATTTGCATATAAAATACCGTGGTCTTCTCAGAAAAATTTGGTCATCCGAATTATCTGGAAGGAATAAGATACAGACCACGAATACATAGGGTAAGTCGGGGAGAGATGGAACACCTTTTTTTAAACCACTGCAAAATCTAAGGAATTTAGCAGAAAATTCTAATTCTTATAAAATACTTCAACAAATAATAAATAATAATAAATAAAATACACTTTTATTATGTCATTTTAAAACATTTTTTTTCAAAAATCTTCGAATCTTTTCAACCTATAATCATTCATATTTAGATATTCTCGCGAACCTTGGTTTTACAAACAATGAAACATAATTTTATTTATAATTTTTCTAGCAAAAAATTACCATTTTATATTTTGTTTATGGACTGTTTGACTCTTACGTATGTTATGGAAATTTTATTTGATGATTAATTTTTCGAGATACCATCTCTCCCGGTGTTCCAACACTCCCACAATTATCCTAAACCATTCCTTTACTACTTTGTACATTTTGTATTCCAGTTAAGTGGATTGTGAATGAGTTGAAGGTACTAGATAGAAAAACTTGAAAAATAATGACAGTACATCGATGCCATCATCCAAGGTCATGCGAAACTCGATCTTTGCTTCAACGAGATCAGGGAGTAAGAGCATTACTAAGTTTATAATGTCTTCATCGCCGTATTGTACTGGCTGCGGCCATATTTGTTAAATATTATTGCATTTTTAAATCTTTCCAATATAGTTAATGCTGATCAAGCTATAGAACAAAGATGCTTTCATTTAGATCAACAACAGTAACCTAAATTTTATTGGAGTTACATCTTGTTATTGAATTCTAAAAAATAAAATAAGTAATTAGATGTAAATTTAGTTCCATGAGAGAAAATGTCAAAGAATTGAGAATTTCAATCAGATAATTTTATAAAATATGGAGATTGCATTAACGTTGGTGTATCATACTATTTATGTTGAATTAATTTCTTCAAGGGAAAAAATAATTTATTTCTTTTTTAGAACAAAATGATTACTAAACACGAAATGTGCCCTGTCCTATTATCTTTGACAATAAAGTATCTTTAAAAATCGAGTAACAAGAATATTTTAACAAGGTGACAAATAGGTTGCTGTCGAGGCTTAAATGAAAGCATTTTAGTAATATGCACATTATTTTAAATAACTTTAGCAACAGTATGTCTTCATTAGAGAGTAAAGAATAGCATTAAAATGAACAAATCTTACAACTTCGTTTCTCATGCTTGTTGGCAAGTTTGTCAAGGATTTCACAGAGGATTGTGATGATTTTGGAGGAGGTGCTGTCGAGGATACTGTAGATGCTTTTGAGGATATAGTAGGTTCTTTTGAGGTTATGGTACCTTCTCTTGAGGACATTGTAGCTTCTTCGGAGTATATAGGAGATTCTTTTGAGGATATGGGTCCTTGTTTTATGGAAGTAGAAATAGAAGTTGTAGAGGTGGAATGAAATGCTAATTCTTCTCTTCTTAATGATGATAAAGTCTTTGGCTGAGTTTTTTCAACCTCTATAAAGTACATCGCAAAATTAATGATTATATAATATTAATAATAGTGGTTGATGAATTCACAAAGTAGAATAAGGAGACGTAGCGCCCATAGTTTTTTTTAATGAAACTGGCCCCGCCATCGTGTTCCTTACTTCTCCGATTTCCTTGAAACTAGTAATCGTGCGCAACTAGCGGAGAAGTTGAGAAATTATTTGATCACGTGATCTAGATCAGAAAGCAATGTATATCAGATTGTATCTTGTTTGACCATTTTCTCACCAGCATTTCTAAGATTTTTAGTTTGAAGAAAGTTCGAGAACTAAGGAACATGTAAACGCAGCACTCTTAATACAGTGGAACCTCGATAACTCGAAACTCCTTAAGTCGAATTCCTCAGTACGTCTTTAAACTCAAAGCAATAGTTAGTATTAATTAGACTTTCTAATTTTGTAAACACGTAATACACAAAATTTAGTTCGACGCCCTCCGTTGATAAAGTGTTTATTAAAAAGCCAGTGTAATAAAATGTTAATTTGAAAAACAGTAGAATAATGTTAAAGCAAGGTTATAAAGAATGTTATACAAATGTTATTGCATATTTGAATTAATAAACAAATGTATCCATCGTTCGGTGCAATTAACATTTTATGACAAAACTTTAAAAGACATTTGATTAAACAAACAGTTTAATAGAAATCATATCCAAAAAAGTTAATTATAAAAGTGACATTCCACTGTTTTTCAAATTAACATTTTATTAACCTGGCTTTTTAATAAACACTTTATCAACGGGGGGCGTCGAGTTATTAGTTGTGATAAATTAAAAATTAAATAATATTTAGCAAAATATATTTTGTCGATATGAAAATTAATTACAGATGACTTGGGCATTTCTTTGGGTAATTAAGAAGCACCATCATAAAGTTTGATATATACAAGGCTATTGATAAAGAATTTCTTAATTCTGTGACTCAAAAAAAATAAATAAATAAATAACAAATTTTCTGTAACTTTGTATATTTTATTATTATATTCTTATTAAATTTATTTTTGTAACTTAAATTTTTTTCAGTTTTTTAACTTAAATTATTATTAACTTTTTGTATCTTATAATTATTCCTTTCAGACATTTAAGTAGAATTTATATTTCATATTACTCTACAAGTCAAAAAATGTACATTATCATTATGTCTCTGTAAATCGAAGTTGTGATCAATAAAACCTTTGTATCTCGAAATCCTCCTTGAGTTGAAAACTCATTAACTTTAACCCTTTCACACCCACGGGACACATATATATCTCATCTATTTTTACAAGTCTTTTGCCAATAAAATCTGTTCATGAAAAAATATAACTTAAATCTCATTTTTTTCTATTTTTTCAGTTAATTTGGGAGGGAGGCCGGGGCTAGTTGGGTCAGGGGTAGATTAAGTCATTGCAGTTTACTCAAGTGTTATTGGTCGAATTAATTCCTCTCTACAAAAAAAATGATTTTGCATAGTGAGATGCAAGTTTGTGCCAAGTTTTATTATTATATTATGTGGAGTAAATGTAAGAAAAACTAATTTTGATACTCAAAAGTAAATTTTTACAAACTTGGTTTTTTGTTATATCTTCCTGAGTAATAGTCTTATTAAAAGTTTAATTATCAAATTTTCATCTATAAAAAGTTCTTTTTCAAAAGCAATGAAGAGATTTTAATTTATATTTGCAGTAGTATCGATAGCAAAAATCAAATATTTGAAAAACACAGGTGGGGTCAGTATGGTCTTTTTGACCCGCTTTAGTTGGGTCGCCTAAATGCATGAAGAATCTACTATATACTTATACTACATTAATAAACTACATTATTTTAATTAAATAATTATTGGGACACCACCCAATAGCGGACACCTCCTATAACGGACGAAATTGAAAAGTCCTGGAAAAATTATATTGTTTTATATGAGATGAAAACCTCTTAATAGCGGACCCTCTCAAAAGCGGACACACAAATGCTTTGACAAATGCACAGAATAACGTACACTTGACCGATTATCCGAATAATAAAACAATTTATCCAATCTTTTATTATCCTAAATATTCCACTTTCTCAAATTTTAAAATTGATTTTATATATTTAATTCATCATTCATATTTTCGTAACACATTTTCAAAGTCGCCATACGTCCCACTGTCAAAAAAAGTTTTCAAAATTTTAAATGCTATGTTTTATAAATATATTAATTAATTAAATATGCTTTTAAACTAAACATATTAAATTTAAGAAATGTAAAGTTTATCTCTTCAATCGTATTTCTTTACAGTTATATAAAAATACTTTTAATTCGTACTATCCAAATTTTCGATTCGATCCGTTAATCGAGGTTCCACTGTGTTATAAAAAATGCAATTAAATATTTATTTATATACAAAAGATCGTGATTGTCTAGCTTCTGTGTTTTAATAAGAAAAAAAATGAAATCAGACAAAATATTATATAAATGTGTACATATATAGAGAAACCTCCTAATAGCGGACACCTCCGTTAACGAACAACTTCCTCTTGCACCGTCGGTGTTCGCTATAGAGAGGTTACACTGTATATATAAGAATTCCAATTAAATGTACGTTCACAAATTCCATTTTATAAATTATAAATTTTATAAATAGATAAATACATAGGATAGATATTATTAAAATAGAAATCGCATAGTTTAACATTTTATAAATTTGTTGCATCTGTGTAAAAATTTTTATTTTTCTGATAAATAAAGAATATTTTCAATAAAAAAAAACACTAAAAATGAGATATGTCTGTGATATAAACGCTTCTGACAAATTATACGTTTTCTAATAATTATTTGCTTATTTGCATCCAAAAATACTACAAGTTTTTTCTAAAAATTAGCTTTTTACCGAATTTTGACAAAATTTGTTAAAAAACGAGAAATAGAGAAAAATATCAAGAGAAACTTCTTTTTTTTTTTTTTTTTTTAAGAACAACTTCTACAAAGGAAAATATTTGATATCTAGTGTATTTTTTGAGAAAAATGAAATTTTTCTTTAAGAAAATAAAAGATAATTTTTTCTCTTTTATGAAAATCGGGCAAAAGTTACATTTAGTTTTATAATTTAGTTTTGTGGAAAATAGTCATTACTATCACGACAATTTGCAAAAAATATTTAACCAAAGAAAAAACTTTGGGGTTTTAGAGTAATTGCAATTTTAATTTTTTTAATAAAACGTCCGCCATTTTTCTATTTTAGAAAATTTTTATTATTTTTTATAACTTTCTAATGATTGATTTTAATCGAAAGTACCAAGAATCATTTTTCTACGGCTGTGCAAAAAGTTCAAAATACCCGAAGCCCGTTGGGGCTCAGTTTGGCCCGATCAAGCTTAGTGATAGAACGTCCAACGTCCTTCCGGCAGGACAAAAAAGCCTTCCTCGAGTACGTACGAAATCGCGTTATAAAATTAACATGGATTCAGATAAACAACAAGTAGTATATATTGTTGGAAAGGTAAAGAATCAAGCTTTCAGTGCATGTAAACATAGAACTTGTAAATTCAAACCCTGAAGCTTGGTAGCTAAAAGAAGTTAAATTTTCCAAAAATTCACATAATTTTTAGTCACAAAAAGACGACGCGCGGTACTGCCGGCAGGACGTTTTCGTTTTTTTAAAAAGACTACCTAGCTCTTGTACATAAATTTAAAAAATCGATATTTACGTCATCTGAAAGCTTGATTCATTTCCTAAAAAACCATATATTCATTTTTATACTTATCTGCTTCCATATTCATTTTATAGAGCGATTTCCGAGGGACTCGCGCCTGAGCCATTTACCACCGGCCGCCATTACGTTAGTTATAACAATATTTACAAAAGTAATAATAAACTCAATTTATTTGATGATGAAGATGATGAATTATGATGATAATGTCGATGGTGATGATGATGATGATGATGACTATATGAAATTAAAATAATTTTTCACAAAAATGAATTGTCCTTCCGGAAGGACGTTTACTGTGTGAAACCGCGTCCTACCGGCAGTACCCTAGTAGAAAAATTTCGTGGCGCTAGCTAGCAGTGCTAGATACAATGTAAATTTGCATGCAGTCTAGCGCTGCTAGCTAGCGCCACGAAATTTTTCTACCAGGGTACGCAGCCTTGGACGTTCTATCATTAGGGTTTTGAGATTTTCGCACAGCCTTACCTATTTTAATTTTTTAGCTTTTTTCGGATTGGGGGCTCGAAATTTTTCGAATACGCGAAACATTTGGGCCGATATGTCTTGACTGGGACCGACCCGACATTTCGAGCTTCTTGCACTGCCTTACACTTTTTTCTTAAAAAGACCTATAATTTCATAAAAAAAAATTGGCGGAGTAAAAAGAATTTCTTTTTTTATTTTGTTTAAACAATTGCAAAGATCATTTATTTAAACAGGAAACTGACCACATCAAACTTTTAGGACCTTAAAATTTTAAGAAACCGTCATAAATCGTCATTTTTGTTTAAAAAAAACATTATTTTCATAAAAAAATTTTGGCAAAGTAAAAATTTTTTTTTTTAATTTGCTCAAACAAAGAAAAAAATTTTTTTTTCACCGGGACTGTTTGTATTACATTTTCAGGAGCTTAAATTGCAAGAAACCGTCAAAAACAAGAAATCGATTTTTTTTGTTATAAGACCCGTTTTCTCAGACGCGGTCACATATTTTATGAACTGGTGTGATAGATTACTGATTTCACTGACTTATGACTATTTTATTGCAAATTTACAAACAAGAACATTTTTCACATGAGGAAACAATGCGAAATTGTATGGTCTTTGAGCGACCTCTAATTATTGTCCAATTATAAAAAATAAGGGTTTCTTTAATTTGAGGGACAGAGAAAAACATTTCCAAAATTTTCTTTACCAAATAAATATCATACATGAAAGTATAAGGTTAAATTGAGAATAGTTATAAAAAACTGAAAATGGAAATTGCGATTATAATTAAATAAATTATCTTACCAATTGCTTCGTGATTAATTGGAGAACATCCACAGTACCCGCAGGTTGGCGAAGAATTATCCTTCATTTCATAAAAATCGCATTTGCCGCAGTCACATTTCCCTCTTGGAACACCTCTTGAATCAAGATTCCACCTCATTTTTAAATTCTGCCGTTGACAATGGATAAGATACGTACTAAACTGCAACTGGATTTGAACTGCAATTAATGCAAATCGCCAAAACATTGCTTTATAAAAATAAAATCTTTGTTTTGAAATTTATGGCTATGATAAACATGATGAGATACAAGGCTTTGTGGAGTATAAAGAACGAAATTGTTGGATCTTTCTATTTCGTAGGACATTAATCGCATATTATGTTCGACGGTCAAAACTTCTTTGCACACAAAAATTTGAGACTCATCCGTGAGCACTATCGAGTGTAATTCCGCGAATATTGGTAAATGTTCAGAGCTGTAGTTGACAGGAAGATAACACTTTTTTGCAACATACTTAGTGCCTTCATAATCTATCCATGGGATTAAACACAATGCTGCATCGTTAGGAAACATATCTCTAAATGGTAGTTCTTCCGTTGAAACTAATTTAGTGGGACCACAAAAGACTTTTTTAACGGGAGAGTCAAGTAATACCCATGCTTGATGCAGCTGATGACACTCTGTGAGTGTTAAAGGAAGATTCTTAAAATTTCGCATTGCCTGGACGATTCTCTTGAAAAACTGGTGTTTAGCCTCCATTCGCATGCACCAGAAAGTATTCATGGGACCAAACCTTTTTATGTGATTTACATAATGCGTGGCATAATGTTGTTTTGGAGTGAGATTTATTTCTTCTTCACCTTTGTATAGATGCTTGAAAGATTGTAAATACTCTTCAATCATCTCTTGCAAATAGTCTAGCATATTGTCACTGACAGATACCCCAAAAATTACAGAAATTATTTCCAATAATTGAATATAATTTTCAAGAAAAGGACAATCTTTGTCAATGACATCCTGAATAACGAAAGGAATTATAAAGCCGAGCAAAAACATTTGGCTTGCATTTTGGTGAATGTTAGCACCAGGTACAAGATGTTGGCTTTTTATAGTGGAAGGTTTTGATAATAGTTCGTTGAATCCAAAGTCAAAGTTGGATATTCTTTCGTTAACTATACTCAATGATAACTTTTTTAAAATTATTTTCTGCATAAAATGCTGCAAATGCAACGGGAGTATACCAAGCAAAAAATCATGAACTGTATCATGCGGAGTACTAAGGATAACGTGAAATCCAGTAAGTTCATTTAATTCACACCTTCTATTTATGCCGTAATCTTTGCTTAATCCTTCTTTGACTGCTCCTTCTGCTTGCTCTATTTCTAAGGCTTGTCTGTCATATTGCTCTGGAGTTCTTAAAAGATTAATATCCTCTCGTGTCATTTTGCGTACATCTTCTAAACTGGCCATGCAGTCTCGACAAGGATGATTTGCAGTAAAACCTTCTTTAAGACCACATACCATATGCACCGCTAAATTATCACCTTGAAGTGCATATAAGGCTCCAAAAATTTGTTCTCCATTAGGTCCGTCAATTCCATTTTCGAGTTGCTGAAACTGTTGTATTAAAGGTTCTAGAATTTTTTGCATTCCATAGTGTTTAATATATTTATACTTTACGATAGCTGCTAGATTAATAAATTTTAATTCAGATCGGTATTTAGGATGAATGTTTCCAATTCCAAAGTAAAACATACCCAATTTATTATTATCTGAAGCTTTTGATCCTAAGCCGTCGCACATTTGCACTTCATCGTAATAAAGATTAATACGTAAAGCGTTGGGCTTATGTGCAAAGTATTCGTGATTTACAAAGTATTGTCCATCTTCATACGATTTATTAACATGATGTTCAGGTACGTGAGTGTACAATAATTCGGGGAATGAATCATTGGTAACCCAACTTCTAATAACTTGAGCTATAGGAACCAGTATCATATCCTCCTGTTTCTTTTTTATATCACGACTTTCACCACAAGCAGTGGCTCCTAATTTTGCAAATTTAGTTCCTAAAACAAACTTAGTCGGCCTTATAACATTGAATTCGGCTTCAAAATATTTATCCCGTTTTCGTTTACTGTCAAATCCATAAGTACAGTCAACTGATCCTACTTTTTCATCAATATTTACAAAAGTTGATAACTGTATGCCACTTTGATTTGCCAAGACGGTTTCAATTTCAATTAAAACATCGCGCACGTTTATTTTCACAACTTCTTTCAATTGTAGAATGATAGACTTGAAATCCTTCTCAGGTATTTTACCCAGTGCTTTTAATTGTAGCAAAAATTTAGCAAAAACTCTTTTTCTCTCACTATTATTCATATCTTCATCATCAATATTCTCATTTTCAATGTCACTCTCAGCATCCTCTTCATCTTCAATATCCGAATTACTTTCATAATCATAATCCTCATTGTTCTCTTCTTCAGCATGTTCATAATTTTCAAAACTGGTTGCCTGCAAATGTGCTCTATTGACTTCATTCAATATTTCTACATCCATTCCTTCTTGTTCTACATTTTCAGAATGATATGAACCTGTTTCCTGCAAACTTGAATTATTGCTACCACTCAGGATTTCTTCATTTTCTAAATCATCTAAACATCTTTCCAGTGATTCTGTACTTTGTTCTTCGGAAATTTCTTCATCCTCAAAATTATTTTCCTCTTGAGAATGCCTTAACATGCGTGATCTTGGCTTATGTGACCTTGACAAATGTGACCGTAGTGATCCGGAAGTACGAAAACGTGATTCACAAATAGGGATAGGGCAAGATAAATCTAAATCTGATTCATCCTTGTGTATTCGAATCAGATGCTTATTTAAATCCTCAACAGTGTTACATTGAAGTAAACAAAATTTACAATTGTTTTGTCTATGATCCATCTTCGGGTTTTCTAATCCTATTTAAAATAAAATATTAAGAAATATTTTCAAAACGATATACTACCAGGTACCATACGCACGACAAAGCCTCGAAATTTGGTATACTTATGTCACAGCAAAATTATTTTTTGGACACACTGTAAAAAAAAGTCTTATTTTAAGGCAGAAAAGCTGTCTTATTTTAAGACTCAATATTTTTAAGACAGCTTTTGCTGCTTTTACAGATTTTTTTTTCTTCAAACTGCGCCAAAAAAAGTAAAAGCTTCAAATTTGCATAAAAACGTGAAGTATACTAAATTAAATTAATTAAAAAATTAATTAAATTAATAAATTAAAAGACACGTCTTAAATTAAGGGGTCAGTATGGGTTTATTGTACAAATTTTCAAGGATTTATTTTTTATATTAGAATAAATTTTTCTAACCTAGTCTTTTTATACATGAAAATTGACATTTAAAAGTGACAAAAAATATTTTTTATTTTTATTTTTGATTGTTTATTTCTGCGTAAGAGCTCATTGAAGTTAACCTTAAATTTTACTGGCCGACATGATATCTGGAGTTTGGATTATCTAAAATCAAAAAATCAAGTATTTTCTTAAAATTTGGATCTGTAGTTATCGCATGAACTAGGATATTTTAATTCCGATGAAAGAAAATAAAATGGCGGAAGTTTAAATTTTTTAACCCTTTTTTTACTACTTAATGTGTTTAAAAAAACGGTTAAATATCAATGGATTTTTATTATCCTAGTTCATGCCAAAGCGGCACGTGCACAGAAGAACCCCTGAAAATTTGAGCTTAATCGGTTAAATAGTTTTTTTTTAAATCGTGTCGGCCAGGTCGAAAAACGTAATTTTGAGAAAAAGGCGATAAACATTCGCGCAACCAAGGGCTGCTCGCGCTGATCACGCAATATAAATATTCTATTGTACTTTTAATTTTTAAGGTAAAAAGGACTTAAATACATAAATACTTTTCTCTAACATTGCTATGTATTATCAAATAAAAAATTTGACCAATAATGCTATAATGACATTTGTTTAAACAATTTTTTATTGCTATGATATGCGTCTTATGCTTCTGCAGTATCGCGTTTTTTAGCATGTTTTTGAACTCTACTACCCATATATTAGTTTTTATCTTATTTCTATAGGTATATAGTATACGAAATTTATGTTTATGAAAAATAAATTTTTTAAAAAAATAAATCCATACTGACTTTTTAAGATTCTCTTTTTACAGTGAAGACAGTAAATCACCAATAAACGATAAACATATTGACATTTTTTTTAATAAAACTTTCTATTTATGCATTGTAAATATACTATCATTTTAAAAAATATTTGTCTATCACGATTATTTTCTATTAAGGACCATTATAAACCTAGTTAACATAATGAGAGAAATATACTCACAAGAGTAAATGGGGGAGACCACCCAACAGTAAATAGCAAAAATTTTTAACAGGTGTAATTATTTCTGACTGACGTAATTAATACAATGTTTAACATTAAAATAAAGTCAATTTATTCAATTAACTATAATGGAATCAGCTACATCACCCTGTAAAATTAACCACTTATTTATTATGAGGATTTTTACAATACCATCAATTTTTTCTCAAAAATGACCGCTTCTACCAAAAGTAAATAGTATTTTTCTGTTTAAAGAATACATTATATATAAATTGTGGAAATGAAATAAATCCTTATACTTATTATGTATGCACTCATTTACATACAGAAATGTTTCCCAAATTTTTTAAATGCTAAAGATTAGATTTCTGTTCTATTATGTAGAAATATTGAAACTTAATTAAAAAGTTTTATAGAAGAAAATTGTTTAAAATAATTAATTACAAGAATTAAAATATTCAAAGAAAAAAAATTACATTTTGTTTTTGAAAACAACAATTTTTTAATTTTGAAGTTGAATTAAAAACTTTTTTAGTTTACAGAAATTAAAAAACATTTGATTACGTTCAAGATAATATTAAATTTGAATCATAACTTTAAAAAATCGTCGCTTGGGAGGAGAACTCTGACATTTCAATAAAGCTCTGAAAACAAAACCAACTTGCAAGAGCTCTAAAAACTACGCCATTTCGAAAAAGTGTTGAAAAATGCTCCATTCTAATTAACATTTGAAGAAAGTGACATTTCGGAATGGACAGATTTAGTTTTTAAATTTAGATTGGAAACGCGAAAGATTTTTATTAGGTTAAGAATGTCTGTATAAAAAAATATCGGGCAAGTACGAGTTACACTCGTACCAAGTCGAAGGGTTCCGTATTGCTCTAATTTTTTTCAATTATATGAGTCCGAGATTATTTGAATAATAATTTAAATAATGATAAATTAAAATAATTTTTTTTATTTTTAAAGAAATTTAAGTATAAACTTAATGATTTTTATGAGATTAAAAATTTCCAATTAAATAGACTAAGCTTTTTTGTATAATTTTAAATTTTAAAGCCAAAATTTTTTTTTTTTTTTTTTTTTTTTTAACTTTTAAAGTAATTTAAACAGAAACATAAACATTTTGTACAAAAAAATAATCTGAAACTATAAAATATTGTAGCTGTTTAGAAGAAAAAAAATTTTTTTTGGTGAAATTTCAGTTTTTTGGAAAAAATGTTATGATAATAAATTTAAACCACAATTTTTATGGTTTTATAAAAAATTTTGCATAAAATTACACATTTTTAACCAATTCCCAACCTTTCAGGATAAATACGCTGAGCTCTAGCATAGGGGTTTTTCGTCATTTTTCAACTTTTCATTAATAATTTTTGAAAATTAAGTCCAGCAACGTTCGCAATATTTTTCCTGTAATCTACACGTAAAAATACCTGGGTATACCAAATTTCAAATCTCTAGGTCAAATGGTTTGGAAGATAAGGTGGGGGGGGGGGGGTAAATAGGCATTTTAATGCATTTTTTGAAAAAAATCTTGTTATTTCCTTGACAACGCTATGAACCTCACGTTCAATCATGTTCGCTATATTTTTCCTGTAATCTACGCGTGAAAATACATAAGTGTACCAAATTTCAACTCTCTATCTCAAATAGTTTGGCCGCTAGGGGGGGGGGGGGTAATGGTTTTGGGCGACGGACAAACGAGTGAAAACATAAGAGTTCCGTTTGGACACTTTGTGTACGGAACCCTAAAAACAAACTAAGGTGGCCAATACTAAAACATAATTGTACATTTATTTTAATTCTTGAATTTTTGAAATCACATGAGCTTCTTTTTTTAATACAGACATGCTTAACCTAATAAAAGTCATTCGAGTTGCCAACCTAAATTTAAAAACAAACTTACAATTCCGAAGCGGCACTTTCTTCAAATGTTAATTAGAATGGTGCAGCGACGAAATGTTGTTTTTAAAATTTATTTTTATTAAACAGCGGCTATCTGTAAAAAGAATCATTTAAACAAATAAAAATATGAACAAAAAAATATAAAAGTTTATTTTTAAATTAAAAAAAAAGTATGGAAAAATTGTTAATTTAAATTATTTTAAATTATTTTAAAAATAAACAATAGAACTTTTCAGAATAAATAAAATCAATTATATTTAAAATAACCTTAAACTTGGATTCTAATTATATAATCATTTATTTCATCTCTTTTTTAAAGCTATTGTTTTAGGAACTAATTATTCAGAACATTAATAATATATGTACAAAAAAAAGTTAAAATTTTTTTTGTAATTAAAGAATTTGTTTTAATTAACATAATTACTAAATAAATTAATTTTTTTTATTGTATTAAAAATAATATAAATTTTGAATCATGAAGTGAAATATTAATTTATTTAAGGGGTTACATGGGTTTTAAAGCTTCCAAAAATCAATCTTTAACAAATTTTTTTTTTAATAGTACAACATGTCAAGAATATCTTCCTCAAGTTTCAAGTTAATCTGATTAAAACTCTAGGTGAGAGAGCGAGAAAGAAAGAGAATTTAGAATTTTCACTCATTATATTTGACTGGCACACAATGATTTAAAATCGAAAAATATCGTGCCTTTCAGTCTAAATGTACAAAATTAATAATTTCATATTTCCAATCAGCAAGTATCAATTGATTATTTTTCATGGATTACAAAAATTACGCCAATATCCTGAAAAGTCCGACTTTTTGAACCTCTAACTTTAATTGCTTTTTTCTTAAAACTCGATTTTTTAAGACGGTGGACAAGATTTCTTGAAAACTGATGCACCGATCTTTTTTAAATTTATTACACTTCTTGTCAATAGTATTGACTTGTGCCTAAACGAAGGATTTTTTTCTTTTTAATCAGAACCAATTTTATAAAGATATATATAGTCAAAAAATGTGTAATAAGTGGTACTTTTTGCAGAAAACTCTGCCAAAAAATCAAAATTCAAAAATTTTTTAAGCCCTTCGTTCAGGCACCAGACAGACTCACCTACTAACAGAAAAATTTTCGTTTTTTGATTTCGGATGATGCTATATGGAATTATCATGTCCACCGCAAAAACATTTTTTTTCAGTGGTGTTAAAACCTCAGTCATCAATGGCTGAATTTTTATAATTTTTTAATGAAATTTATAAAGTTTATTCTTTACACTGAGAAAAAAGGTTTAGTTTTAGCAACAATATTTTTTAGTTGACCATTGTTGGTTGTAACAACAATATTTTGATTGGTATAACAAAAAGATTTGGTTGGCGTAACACATCAAGTTGTTTGGGACAACCATATTATTTTGTTGCTCTTATTTGGTTGAACCAAACATAATTTAGTTGTGAGAACCAAACATAATTTGGTTGTGACAACCAAACAGAAATCGATTGTGACATCCGAACATAATTTGGTTGTGACAACCAAACAGAAATCGATTGTGACATCCGAACATAATTTGGTTGTGACAACCAAACAATTATTAAAAAGAATTGGTGATTAGTTTGTAAGTAAGCTGCCGATAATAATATAAATAAAATCTAAATAAAAACCAATACCAGACGGTCGGCCGAACCTGGGTCTGATAGTTGAGCCAACGGTGTCTGTTACTGAACTGTCTATCTATAAGGTTTATTCCATATTGGTCATTCATATCTCTCATGGGCTGGTGGTTAGCCTACTGGACTGGCAGCTGGAAAACCCGGGTTCGAATCTTCATGACTAATGAAATTTTTCTGTTACAGGTTTTCATTAATATTAAATTTCTACATTTTCATCTGATTATATTTGTGTAATTAAATTTATAACATGTGAATAATCTAATTACAGTCAAAGTCCGTTAAGTGTCCGTCCGATAAGTCGTACTTCTCCTCTTTCTTTGATCACATACATTTTCACTCACACGGAATCAATACCCCCTCTCTGAATTTTTATAATATTGTTGCGGCAGCGTGAACCAACTTCAAATTGTTTTTAAATATCAAAACTGTTATTGAACACTGTTGAAAATTTGTGTAACAATCGGTTCTTGTTAAATTTTTTGTGTAAAAATTTAACATTCTTCGCGTGTTGATTTAATAACTGTCATCCGATTCTTGAACATAACCTCTGATTTCTTAATAATAATACTAATAACACTGTAATTTACATTTAATTGTTTGTTGTAAAACGTAAATTTCATTTTGAAAATTGATTTTAGTAATCAAAAGGCAAAGTTCAATACTATAATTAAATAATATTGAGTCCTTAACTCGACACGATTATATTTTATTTCTGCCAAGCAGACGATGGTTTTTGTCTAGAAAATGTGCTCAAGCACACAAAAGAAAAAAATCTTTAGAGTTATTTTAGCATTAAATTTGTACTTCTGATATTAAAAATAATTTAAATACAAAAAATAGTAATAAAATTTAACTGCATTTAAAAAAGAATCATTAAAATTATAACCAAAAATTAACCTCAAACTGATTTCAATTGTAAAAATAAAATATGTTAATAAGATTAATTATTTTAATGACATATTTTGTATTTACAAAATTGTATAACTTTTATACTCGCACATTTCACATACGAATCGATAAGAGGCATATATACCTATATAAAAAGAAAATTTAATATCTTGTTTAAAACATAAATTATAAATTATTATGTTAAAATAGCTCAATTCCTAAACAAGAAAATGTTTAAATTGTTTGGAAATAAATAAATATTTTTAAATGATACAGACAAAAATGTTAATTTAATAGACGCAACAGCACCATATATAACTTAAATTTCATTTGAACTAATAATAATTTCGCGCCGATATGAAAGCACGTGCGCAAATGAATATACCTCTTGGTGGGGGCATTCGTTAAGTATGCAATTTTCTACCCCTACAGCCCCAAACTGTACGACTTATCGGACTTTGACTGTATATGTGTTGGCCGACCGAAAATTCGCACCTGGGTTAGTTAGATCCCAAATAAAATTTTTTTTTATGACAACCAAAATTTTTGTTATTCCGAATAAAAAAAATATAGTTGTGACAACCAAAAGTTTTTGTTATGCCAACAAACAATACTGAACCAAATAATTTAGTTGTCTCAACCAAATTTTCGTTGCTATGACTAAACATTTTTCTCAGTGTAAATATTGTACTTTTATGTGATAAAAGGGCACAATAAATTAATTCGTTAGTTGCATAAAAAAGTTATTAAAAAAATGCTTTATTTTGGCCTTTGAAACCCATGTAACCCCTTAAATTTAGCTCACGAAAGAAAATAATTTTTTTCTAAAGAAAAATAATTCAAAACAAGAAATATAAGCAAAGGAAAAAATTATGTCTGCTTTTAAATTAAGGGAGGGGGGGGGGGTAATGGTTTTAGAGTTTAAAAGAACACCTTTTTTGACAATTTTTTTTAGAAATATGGATAAAACAAATTTATTAAAACCTTCTATACGTTATTAAGTATCTTTTCAAGAACATTCATCAAATCTTCCCCCCAACGTTCCCTGATTATAATTTTTTTCATTTTTAAATTTTTGGTGATCATTTGAAGTGAAAATTGTTATTTTGCACGAAAAATTCCGCCATTTTGTAAGTGAACACAATGGCACAATGGCAGTGAACACCGACTTTTAAAAAGTGTTTTTGAGAAAAACGTTTTTAAAGACCAGATGTACAAAAATCGTACTTAAAGTTTGCCATTGATTTTAAACATTTAAACGTAATTTAAAAAATTTTTTAACAAACAAATTAAAACAAATTTTAATTTTTGTATGTCATTTATTTTTATCATTTAAAGTTTTTTTGATTTTTTTAGAAGAACTCAATTTTTTTAAAAATTCTAAAAAATAACAATCAGTCACAATAAATTTTGAACAATAATTTATAAATTTAAGATACTACTATAAGAGTTTTTTAGAATCTTGAAGAATTGAATACTTATTTATCGAAGGTATTTATTACAATTGTTTGTTCAAAATGAAGCATATTACTTTTTATTAATATTCAGAAAACGATACTAATTCAAGAATGTTTATAAATTTGGTATTATTATATCCATTTTCTTTTATTTGATGTCCTGATCTTGTCTTGGGTCTCACTGGAGGGGACGATGGTTGGGGCCCCTACCCCCTTTTTTTTCGTTGAAAATACAAAGTAAATGTGTCTACACAATTTGAAATCTCCTGAGCCAAATATTGGCAGAAGATTTTTAAACAACTCTATGTTTATAGAGTTGTAAAAGTAAATTTAACCAATGATAAGAATTCTGTATTATTTTTAATTGTTTGCACATTTGTTACTTTACATATATTGTTGAGGAATAAAATGGCTTAATTGGTCGGATTAGTTCTCAAAAACTTTTATTGCCAACGTTTCGAACTGGTACCAGTTCATCTTCAGGGCTACAAATAATTTAATAAATTAACTAATTTACAATTAATTTATTCCTCAACATTAAAAAATGTGGTCGTTAAAATGTTTAATTTACATATATTGTTTACAATTATTTAAAATTATAAAATTTTTGAATTTTTAGATGTGGTTTCTTTAAGGAAAATGTAACTGACTTTTAAATTTTTTTGAAAAACCCCTGATTTTTCCCTGATTTTCAGCTTTTCATTCTTTTTTTTTTTTTTTTAATATTAAAAATTATAAAATAAATCAATTAAAAAATTTTTTTATACATGCATGATTTTATTCATCATCACGTCTCAACTGTATGACATTGTATGATTTACATTCTAATACTATATTGTGTGCAATTTATAATGTCGGTAATTCGGGGCGCTATATTACCAGATTAATGTATATTATTGAAAAATCCCTGATAATCCCTTTTTTTCATGGAAATGTACATTTCGGAGGCCCGAAAAAATCTATTTTTCAATAATTTTTCCTGAGAAGACTTTTTATATTTTTAATCATAACACTTTTTCCACATATAATGGCATGTTTAAGTTGTATTTCACAATTTTTTATTTATAAAAAAAATCATTTTTAACGGTGCTATGGGTTAATTCTCAGAGCTGTTCTAAAAAAGGCGTCATGCGGTGAGCAGGATATCTCGAAAACGGTTGAACTGATCAGTCTGCAATTTTGACACAAGCTTCTTAAATACATTTTTTAGTAATTAATGAAAGGAATAAAAAAAATAATAATTTTTGACAAAATGACGGCTTGTAAAAAAAAAAAAAATAAATCGATTTTTGACAAAAATGTTGGTCTTACATTTTGTAAATAAAAAAAATATTCATCGGCGATTAATTACTAAAAAATATATTTATGAAGTGAACTGAACGGTTCAGTCGTTTAAGATAAATGTTGCTCACCGACTTTAAAAACACAGTTTTGAAAAAAACGTGTTTAAAGTTTGAGAAACATTTTCAATATTGTTAGGTTTGGGAACGAAAAATGTGAAATGTAGCTATTATATATGAAAATAACAGTGCTACAGTTTCACTTCATGCTTATAAGCACATTAGAAAGGTTATTTTAAAAAGGCCAATAGAAAAAAAGTCTGAGTTTTAGGTGGCTACCTGGCGCTATTTAGAAATATAAGTGTATCTTACAAAATATTGACCGGATTGACCTTAAATTTTCTGTGTATACTCTTAAAAATACATGTATATAACAAAAATAAAATTTAAAGAAATAGATTGTTTGGAAATTTTAAGTGTGTATAACCCCTTAAAAACAAAGTAGCGAACTTTAAAAACAAAGTTAAAAAAGGGCATTTTTTTTAGAAATTATTTAAATAAATAAGAAAATATTATAAAAATAAATTGATTCTGCTAGGGACTATAACCATTGATGTAAATAATAACATATCCGAGTTTGAAAGCAATCGGTTGAATAAATTTTTTGATAGACCCATGAACGGTTCAGAAAATGATGTTTCGAGAAAAACCGCTTTTAAATTTTGTAAAATTTTGTAATTTTAGTGTGAAATTTTTCTAGTACATTATAAATGTATTATACTTTCGAAATATGGGGAAAAAATTCAATTTTTTGATCCCGTTACACCGGGTTACTCCTTAAGCATTGACTTTTGATAATAACGCATTGACGAGCCCTCAGAACATGTATTTTTTCTGAAAACCATGAATTTGTTTTAGGTTAATTTTTTTTCAACATTCAGTGACGATTTTCTGTATTTCTAAACAGTAATTATTCATATTTAAGGAAAAAACATTTTCAGGCAACCTGACATTACTTCTAAAATCTTTGGTACAAAACTGTAGAAATAAAAAAGAAAAGAAAAAAAATTTACAATAAAAATTTACAATAATCCTGAATTAAAATTTAAAGACTATTTTTTAGAAAACTTAAATTATCTATACTAATCATCTACTGTAGGGCAGCTTCTTCTACTTGCCAGACTTGCCCTACTTGCTTAGAAAGTAAGAATTATCGTTTCAAGCAACAAAATTGAAAGTTGAGACAAAACCCTTTTCTTATTTTCAGGAGTATATTTCTCTCATAATGTAAACTTTGTTTACGTAAAAGCAAAAGGTTTCATGTAAATAAGGAGTGCCACTTGCACCTCCTATTTCTCCATTAAAAATACATGGGAACAGTGTAATTAAAAAAAAAAATTGCGAAAAATTTTTCTTCATTTGATCGAAAAAGACTCAGAAGTTTGAGACCTCGATAAAAATGTTCAAAATTGAGGAATCTGTCGATTACAGGCAAAGTTCCATACGACGGAAATCAATTAGATTTTTCCGCGGTAAAGAGGTTCGTTAAAATACTATTATTGAGTAAACGTTCAGCGATGTAACCAACCATTTTAAATCATAAGATCTTTAAATATGAAATGGAAATTACAGGCCTCGGATCGTCTTTTAGGCTTAAAAAAAGTCGAAAAGTCGATAAAAAAATTTGAAAAATTTTAATTAGAAAATGAAATAATTCTGTGATGAAACGTAGTATTTACTTTAGCAGTCATAATAACAAAACTAATATTGATAATAATTATAAGAGAGAAATTTTAATATCAATTATTAATTTATTTATAAAAATAACTATAATGAGAAGTATTTATAAAATGATTTAGTTTACAGTAAAATTTTCCTGAAATGTTAAACTAACAAATCATAAACGTGTATATACAAAGGAAATAAATTACCATTAACCGGGGCTATTTTTAGCATCAAAGTTTGTTTATTTATAAAGATGGGTAGTAAATTTTTTTATCGTTTTTACTGCATAAAGTATTTTTTCTAGATATTCTAGAGTGCAATAAATAAATAGAAAACCAGAAATATTTTTTTTTGTAGTAATTGTTTACCTAATTTGAAAGTAAAACGCTGAAATTTTACAAAAATGTAGATTTACATAAAAAGTTTTTTTTCAAGTAAATCTTACTTAATAAAAACTTCTACTACATTTTTTGGTTTATAAAAAAAAAAAAATCAGAATATACTTGAAAAGCATGTAATTATTAAAATTGTTTTTTTGAGTTTTTTATGGTACCGCGTGTAAAATTGATATTTTATGCTTATTGCTTGTTTTTTATAACAAAAGTAGGACAAAAATGTTTTAAAACTAAATGCTAAAGTATTTTGTACTAACTACAATAGTATATTAAACAACAAGGGATTAAAGGCAGCAATTTGTTTACGCTGATGTTTGTGTACGAGCAGGGTTGCAACAAATATTTTATTATAATTTTCCTTTACTTTTCCCTGATTTCCAGACCAATTTTTTTCTTTTTCCCTGACCTTTATTGAGTTTGTAAAACCAATTTTTCATATATTTACTATAAAACTAGATTATATAACGCGCGCTAGCGCGCGATTAGTTTCTGAGGCTTGTGTTAGCGTCAATTATAAATATTTTTAATATAATATTTAAATATGAGTAAAACAAGTTTTATTAATGAAAGCATTTTAGAATTGGAAAAAGAAATTAAAGATAATATAATTAAAATTTAAAAAATTGCATATTTGAAAATATGTAGTTGGACTTCAAATACTGGGAAAAATTAAAATAATTACAAATTTTGCAAATTCATTGAAAAATAATGAAAACACTTAAAAATTGGGTAAAATTATTTAAAAATCACAATAATATTCTCAAATTGAAGATACTAATTGAAAGTTGAGAAAAATACTTGATAATATTATAAATTATTATTTGAAAAAATGAGAATAATTAAAAATTGGGGAAAATAATTGGAAATGTTAGAGATTAATTGAAAAAAATTAAAAGTTTGGGAAAATAATTGAAAAATATACTAATAATAGAAAATTAAATATCATAATCTAAATTCGACAAAAATACTTGAAACTGTGGTTTTTATGCCTTTTATGCGAAAATTGTTAATTTCACATATTCATTAGATAAAATTTCTTCTTATTATATTACTAATAACAATATAATAATATTTATTCACAAATGTTTAAAAATTCATAGAATATCAATTTTCTCGAAGATTTAAATTTGAAAATATTAATAATGTTTGTAAAGGCTGAGAGGCGAATTCCAAATTTTCTATTAAACCAAGACGCATGTGGCACTTAAAAAAAAAAAAAACAAACAAGAAGAAAAAACGAGCAGTTTTTATATTTTTTTTAGAAATAATAGAGTTTTTGTATAGGATTTATCCACTTTCAGTACCCCTTTTTGTACGTGTAAACTTAAAAAATTCATATTTTTGTGGGGTTGCATTATATCGGAAACTTTTATAAACAAAATTTGTTTGATTATACTTGTAGTTTAAGAAAAAAATTAAAAAAAAATTTTTTTTGAAAATTTTTTTTTTTTTTGAATTTTGAAAATGTTCTATTTTTGACATTTTTGGTCCAAAATAGCTAGCTAACGAACTCGATCTGTATTTTTGGTCACTTAAAACGCATACCAAATTTCAAATTGATAGATGAATTTTTACTCAAGTTATCCGATCCCGAAATTTTGCGTATACAGACAGACAGACAGACAGACAGACAGACAGACAGACAGACAGACAGACAGACATACAGACAGACATTTGCGTAACACCCATTTTTTTGGCATCTAGAGGTCTCAAAACGTCGAGAAATGATGGTTTTAGCAAAAGTCCAAAATCGCACAATTTGAAGACCTTCTCATTTAGGATGAGAATGTAAAAATGAATTTATTCAAAATTTCCAAAAATTTTTAGAAAAGTCAATATTTTTTTATGCAGTTTTATTAGTTGTGATCAATTGAAGTAAACAAGAAGAAAAAACGAGCAGTTTTTATATTTTTTTTAGAAATAATAGAGTTTTTGTATAGGATTTATCCACTTTCAGTACCCCTTTTTGCACGTGTAAACTTAAAAAATTCATATCTTTGTGGGGTTGCATTATATCGGAAACTTTTATAAACAAAATTTGTTTGATTTTATTTGTAGTTTAAGAAAAAAATTAAAAAAAAATTTTTTTTGAAAATTTTTTTTTTTTTTGAATTTTGAAAATGTTCTATTTTTGACATTTTTGGTCCAAAATAGCTAGCTAACGAACTCGATCTGTATTTTTGGTCACTTAAAACGCATACCAAATTTCAAATTGATAGATGAATTTTTACTCAAGTTATCCGATCCCGAAATTTTGCGTATACAGACAGACAGACAGACAGACAGACAGACAGACAGACAGACATACAGACAGACATTTGCGTAAAACCCATTTTTTTGGCATCTAGAGGTCTCAAAACGTCGAGAAATGATGGTTTTAGCAAAAGTCCAAAATCGCACAATTTGAAGACCTTCTCATTTAGGATGAGAATGTAAAAATGAATTTATTCAAAATTTCCAAAATTTTTTAGAAAAGTCAATATTTTTTTATGCAGTTTTATTAGTTGTGATCAATTGAAGTAAACAAGAAGAAAAAACGAGCAGTTTTTATATTTTTTTTAGAAATAATAGAGTTTTTGTATAGGATTTATCCACTTTCAGTACCCCTTTTTGCACGTGTAAACTTAAAAAATTCATATCTTTGTGGGGTTGCATTATATCGGAAACTTTTATAAACAAAATTTGTTTGATTTTATTTGTAGTTTAAGAAAAAAATTAAAAAAAATTTTGTTTTGAAAAATTTTTTTTTTTTTTGAATTTTGAAAATGTTCTATTTTTGACATTTTTGGTCCAAAATAGCTAGCTAACGAACTCGATCTGTATTTTTGGTCACTTAAAACGCATACCAAATTTCAAATTGATAGATGAATTTTTACTCAAGTTATCCGATCCCGAAATTTTGCGTATACAGACAGACAGACAGACAGACAGACAGACAGACAGACAGACAGACAGACAGACAGACAGACAGACAGACATACAGACAGACATTTGCGTAAAACCCATTTTTTTGGCATCTAGAGGTCTCAAAACGTCGAGAAATGATGGTTTTAGCAAAAGTCCAAAATCGCACAATTTGAAGACCTTCTCATTTAGGATGAGAATGTAAAAATGAATTTATTCAAAATTTCCAAAAATTTTTAGAAAAGTCAATATTTTTTTATGCAGTTTTATTAGTTGTGATCAATTGAAGTAAACAAGAAGAAAAAACGAGCAGTTTTTATATTTTTTTTAGAAATAATAGAGTTTTTGTATAGGATTTATCCACTTTCAGTACCCCTTTTTGCACGTGTAAACTTAAAAAATTCATATCTTTGTGGGGTTGCATTATATCGGAAACTTTTATAAACAAAATTTGTTTGATTTTATTTGTAGTTTAAGAAAAAAATTAAAAAAAAATTTTTTTTGAAAATTTTTTTTTTTTTTGAATTTTGAAAATGTTCTATTTTTGACATTTTTGGTCCAAAATAGCTAGCTAACGAACTCGATCTGTATTTTTGGTCACTTAAAACGCATACCAAATTTCAAATTGATAGATGAATTTTTACTCAAGTTATCCGATCCCGAAATTTTGCGTATACAGACAGACAGACAGACAGACAGACAGACAGACAGACATACAGACAGACATTTGCGTAAAACCCATTTTTTTGGCATCTAGAGGTCTCAAAACGTCGAGAAATGATGGTTTTAGCAAAAGTCCAAAATCGCACAATTTGAAGACCTTCTCATTTAGGATGAGAATGTAAAAATGAATTTATTCAAAATTTCCAAAATTTTTTAGAAAAGTCAATATTTTTTTATGCAGTTTTATTAGTTGTGATCAATTGAAGTAAACAAGAAGAAAAAACGAGCAGTTTTTATATTTTTTTTAGAAATAATAGAGTTTTTGTATAGGATTTATCCACTTTCAGTACCCCTTTTTGCACGTGTAAACTTAAAAAATTCATATCTTTGTGGGGTTGCATTATATCGGAAACTTTTATAAACAAAATTTGTTTGATTTTATTTGTAGTTTAAGAAAAAAATTAAAAAAAAATTTTTTTTGAAAATTTTTTTTTTTTTTGAATTTTGAAAATGTTCTATTTTTGACATTTTTGGTCCAAAATAGCTAGCTAACGAACTCGATCTGTATTTTTGGTCACTTAAAACGCATACCAAATTTCAAATTGATAGATGAATTTTTACTCAAGTTATCCGATCCCGAAATTTTGCGTATATAGACAGACAGACAGACAGACAGACAGACAGACATACAGACAGACATTTGCGTAAAACCCATTTTTTTGGCATCTAGAGGTCTCAAAACGTCGAGAAATGATGGTTTTAGCAAAAGTCCAAAATCGCACAATTTGAAGACCTTCTCATTTAGGATGAGAATGTAAAAATGAATTTATTCAAAATTTCCAAAAATTTTTAGAAAAGTCAATATTTTTTTATGCAGTTTTATTAGTTGTGATCAATTGAAGTAAACAAGAAGAAAAAACGAGCAGTTTTTATATTTTTTTTAGAAATAATAGAGTTTTTGTATAGGATTTATCCACTTTCAGTACCCCTTTTTGCACGTGTAAACTTAAAAAATTCATATCTTTGTGGGGTTGCATTATATCGGAAACTTTTATAAACAAAATTTGTTTGATTTTATTTGTAGTTTAAGAAAAAAATTAAAAAAAATTTTGTTTTGAAAAATTTTTTTTTTTGAATTTTGAAAATGTTCTATTTTTGACATTTTTGGTCCAAAATAGCTGGCTAACGAACTCGATCTGTATTTTTGGTCACTTAAAACGCATACCAAATTTCAAATTGATAGATGAATTTTTACTCAAGTTATCCGATCCCGAAATTTTGCGTATACAGACAGACAGACAGACAGACAGACAGACAGACAGACAGACAGACAGACATACAGACAGACATTTGCGTAAAACCCATTTTTTTGGCATCTAGAGGTCTCAAAACGTCGAGAAATGATGGTTTTAGCAAAAGTCCAAAATCGCACAATTTGAAGACCTTCTCATTTAGGATGAGAATGTAAAAATGAATTTATTCAAAATTTCCAAAAATTTTTAGAAAAGTCAATATTTTTTTATGCAGTTTTATTAGTTGTGATCAATTGAAGTAAACAAGAAGAAAAAACGAGCAGTTTTTATATTTTTTTTAGAAATAATAGAGTTTTTGTATAGGATTTATCCACTTTCAGTACCCCTTTTTGCACGTGTAAACTTAAAAAATTCATATCTTTGTGGGGTTGCATTATATCGGAAACTTTTATAAACAAAATTTGTTTGATTTTATTTGTAGTTTAAGAAAAAAATTAAAAAAAAATTTTTTTTGAAAATTTTTTTTTTTTTTGAATTTTGAAAATGTTCTATTTTTGACATTTTTGGTCCAAAATAGCTAGCTAACGAACTCGATCTGTATTTTTGGTCACTTAAAACGCATACCAAATTTCAAATTGATAGATGAATTTTTACTCAAGTTATCCGATCCCGAAATTTTGCGTATACAGACAGACAGACAGACAGACAGACAGACAGACAGACAGACATACAGACAGACATTTGCGTAAAACCCATTTTTTTGGCATCTAGAGGTCTCAAAACGTCGAGAAATGATGGTTTTAGCAAAAGTCCAAAATCGCACAATTTGAAGACCTTCTCATTTAGGATGAGAATGTAAAAATGAATTTATTCAAAATTTCCAAAAATTTTTAGAAAAGTCAATATTTTTTTATGCAGTTTTATTAGTTGTGATCAATTGAAGTAAACAAGAAGAAAAAACGAGCAGTTTTTATATTTTTTTTAGAAATAATAGAGTTTTTGTATAGGATTTATCCACTTTCAGTACCCCTTTTTGCACGTGTAAACTTAAAAAATTCATATCTTTGTGGGGTTGCATTATATCGGAAACTTTTATAAACAAAATTTGTTTGATTTTATTTGTAGTTTAAGAAAAAAATTAAAAAAAATTTTGTTTTGAAAAATTTTTTTTTTTGAATTTTGAAAATGTTCTATTTTTGACATTTTTGGTCCAAAATAGCTGGCTAACGAACTCGATCTGTATTTTTGGTCACTTAAAACGCATACCAAATTTCAAATTGATAGATGAATTTTTACTCAAGTTATCCGATCCCGAAATTTTGCGTATACAGACAGACAGACAGACATACAGACAGACATTTGCGTAAAACCCATTTTTTTGGCATCTAGAGGTCTCAAAACGTCGAGAAATGATGGTTTTAGCAAAAGTCCAAAATCGCACAATTTGAAGACCTTCTCATTTAGGATGAGAATGTAAAAATTACAAAATATCTATGAAATAGAAGAAAATAATTGAGTTTTCAATAAAATTATTAAAAATCTCAGAATTTAATTAAAAATAATTCCAGAATATATATTGAATAATAGAAATAAATTGAAATTTTGGACCACAATTTTAGAAATTATGATAAATGAAAAAAAAAATTGAAAATTTAGAGAAAATGTTTTCACTACCGATAAAATGGGAAAATAATTGGAACTGAATAAAATTAATTAAAAGTTGAAGAAAATAATATTGCATAAGAAGAAAATGAATGAAAAATCATTTAAAAGTAATTAAAGTTTGAGTGAAAAAATTAAAAAAATTACAAAAATCATTTAAAAAACAAAAAATAATTGAAAAATGATCTTAAAATTAGAATCAATAGGCAACTGAAATTTTAGAAAATTAATCAAAAAATAATAAAAATGTTGAAAATTTTGAATAAATACTTGCAAAATTAAATCCTTGAATAATTATTAAAAATTGAAGAAAGCAATTCAAAGTTCAGGTAATTAATTAAAAATTCAAATTTGAAAAAATTAATAAAAGTGTAATGAAAATAATTAAAAATTGAGACAAATAATTTTAAGATGATATACATAATTTGAAAACGAAGAAAATAATTTTAATTAAAAAAAAATAATTGGAAAAAATATAAAATATATTTGAAGTGCAGTGGAATAAAATAATTGCATTATGATGAAAATAATGATAAATTTAAAAAAAAGATAATTGAAATTTTCGTAAAGTAAATTTAAGACTTTACGAAGAAATTGAAAAATAATTAAAATAATTGAAAATTGAAGTTAATAATTGAAAAGTAATGAAAATGTTGAAAATTTTAGTGGGAATCATAATAGAAAAGAATTGTTAAAAATTGAAAAAATGGATAAATTGTGAAATATATAATATAATTATTTTTCAGATTGCAAACATTATTTATTTTTAGTATGTTTAAAATATGACTTCCAAAAATTTGTTCAGTAAATTTCTCTACTTAGTAAATTTCAGAAAAATATAATTTTTCATCTTATTTAGAGATTCTTTGTATATTTCCAGTATTTTTTATGAAAATCCCTGACATTTCTCTGACTTCCCTGACCCATTTCAGTTTCCCTGACTTTTCCCTGATTTCCCTGACCTGTGGCAACCCTGTACGAGTGATAGTCGAGGGCAAAGCCCGAGACGTAAACGAGCATCTACTGGCATCTAAAAGCGCCATGTTTGTGCCTCTGGGATAAAGAACAATTTTTTAAAAGATAATTGATTTTAAATAATGCACAAAATAACCCACCAAATCCTTGTTTTTCAGTTTTTTACACTTTTTTCTTTAAATATGCGTTAAAAAGTTAACGCATCACGTTTACACCATCACAAGTAAATTGTCAACAAGTATTATTAATATTTTTAGAAACAGTTTTAAACTTCCATAGATCTAAACAAAATTTTCAGAACTTTGAAAATTTTCAGTTTGATTTTTACGATATTAGTATTTAAAAAAAATGTATTATATACTAAAAAAGTCGAAAAAGTCTCATTTTTTCAGTGAAAAAGTCGAAAAGTCGCATTTTTTAGTGAAAAATTCGAAAAGTCGCATTATCCGAGGCCTAAATATTGGCAAATCAGAAAACAAAAAACCGGGGTAAATTTTATTTTCATTTATAGTCTATTTCCGAGCGTATTTAAACAATATTCGACAATTTTTTTTAAACCTCTCTTTTGTATAGACAATAATTTTTTTCTTAACACCCTGGTCGAAAGTAGAATTATTTTGTTATAAGAATAACTTAGAAAAATCATTTTCTTTATTTGGGCAATCACATTGTTTTAGTATCTCTTAAAGTATAAAAATTTTATGTAATTTTTTCTTATATTAAATAAGTCTATTGAAAGCAGTGATTATACTAAAAATTATATATTTGAAGTATTTTTGAGTATACCAATAAAGTATCTTTCTGTCAAAAAAGTAACTAATCACAGCAAACATTAGACAATTTTGAAGTTATACTTTTTCCATTTTATATTTAGAATGCTTGGTTACATCAGGGCTGCCAGCAGACTTGCAGTTTGAAAATAGTAAAAAAGGTGACTTTTTAATTTAAAAAGTGAGTTAACAGTGAGTAAACAGTGAGTTTTTAAATTAAAAAAGTGGGTGAGAAATAATAAGTTTGATATTATTGATATCAATTTGGGGCCCGCCAGCAGGAAAAGCGTTTCGAATAAAATAATTCAAAAAGGAAAAAAAATTTAAATTTAAAAAAAAATTTTAAATGATGTAACAAGAATTGAATATTTGATCAGAAATAAAAAAATAAAGACAAAAATGGAAATTTTGAAACCAAATAATTGAAATTTGTAAAAAATAATTCTAAAATGGCAAAACTAATAGACATATGATGAAAGTAATTGAAAAATTACAAAGATACTTGATTAATGAGAAAAGTTATGCAAATTTAAAGAAAATATTTGAAAAATAAGAAAAGTTAATTGAAACTTGTGTATAGAATTTAAATATTCCTGACAATAATGTAAAGATTAAAGAACAAAATTGAAATTTTAGGAAAATAATTGAGAAAAGAAAAAAATAAATGGAAACTTGTGTTGGTACTAAATTTGAATATCAATGACAATAATTTAAAGACTGAAGGAAATAAAATTCATATTTGAAAAAATTAAATTAAAAATCTCAAAAATAATTAAAAATTGACAAAAATACTTTAAATTTGACAAAAGTACTTTAAAGAAGAAAAAAATAATGTGAAAGAGGTATAGAAACTAAGTATTTGTAGAATGCCATTAAAAAATTGACGATGTAATTGCAAATATAAACAAACTAATTGATTTATAAGGTAAATGACGAGGTAAATTATTCATCATAGGCATGCAATATCACAAGATCCCGCCCCGCAGTTAGAATTGACATTTTACTTAAAAAAGTGAGAAAATAGTTTTTAAAAAAACACGTAAGTGAGAAAAGTGAGTCACTGGCAGCCCTGCAACAGATTTGTAAATAAAAACATTAAAAATCATTTGTAATAATGTTATCTAAAAGAAATGTCTTTAAAAATAACTATTTGGTCAATGAGTAAAATTACACGACATGTTAAAAAACAAACGTTTGCGGTGAGGACAATAATATAAAAACCGATTATTTTTATTTAAATAAAGCCATAAGATTTGCAAACGGATCTAAACAGTTTAGAAACATCTTTACAACACAGCAAAAAAAATTAAAATCATGTATTTGAAAATATAAATTATAAATGATATAATTAAAATTCTTACCTGTATAATTCTAAAATTCAAATTCTTTTTCGAAAATATTAAGTGTTACGCTGAAATCAAAAATACGCCCTTTTCTTTCTTTCGGCATTCGTCAATATTTGCTAATTAAATTTGCGTTAAAAAATTGCTCATTCAATTTGATTTGGTTATAGTTGTGTGGCCCCCGGAGAAACAGCATGGCCGAAAATCATAACCAAAAATCATCACCTGAAATTTCAACAAATTTGTTAACAGTGAAAAAGAATTTTTTTTAAACTCAGCAGGTTAAAAATAATACCAAGAAAAAATTCCAAAAACAGATGGAAAATACATAGTAGAAAATAAAAATTCTTACCTTGAAAATTCAATGTAGGTAAATCCGATGAAAAGTTGAAGCGATTTTTTAAATACATAAAATAGAAATGAATGCTTACCAGTTGCCACTGGTTTCATTTGTTTGTGATTCTGAGTCACTCGGAAAAACAATAACTAAATAGCCAAATTCACTCCCTATCGGGGTTGGAAAGTCGTCTGCAAAATTATATGCGTCACGGATGGGAAGTGACGCCCTACTTTAAAGCGCTTTTATTATTCTTCCTGCTGCTGCACACTTTACTTTTCTCTTAGGGTGAAATCTCATGTGAGCAGAAAGCGTAAAACCGAAAACAGAAAATCATGAGAGTGAGAGAGACAGTGATATCTACCTACCTCTCTCATTCTCATTATTTCTGCTTTCGGTTTTGCGCTTTCTGCTCACATAGGATTTTACCCTTAGGGCGCAATTACATGTCTGCGTCGAACGCTGCGTTTTTGCGTTGAATTACGGAAGCGCCTATGCTCAAGCTTTTGCATGTGTGCCTACCTTTGCCGTTCCGAGCAAAGCCCAAAGCACAACGAATACGGTTACGGAGCAGGGCATGAGATAATAAAAGACAGAGATTGTTTCTGTCCTTTTCTGTCTCATGCTCTGGTCCCGTAACCGTATTTCTATCTGCTTAGGCCTTTAGGCCTCAACTCGAAGCACCTCTGCACAGAGTTGCCAGGGAGCGAGACCAAACACATTTGCGCATGTCTGCGAAAAGTTCAGCCATTGGTCAAATTGAGCGGCCTCGTTTAAAATTGTTTATTAAAGCCTTTTCAAACTATCCCGCTCAGCTTGGCCAATGACAAGCTGAGCATTCCTGCGGAAAGTTCTGACATTGGCCAAGCTGAGCGGGATAGTTTGAAAAGGCTTTAATAAAACAATTTTAAACGAGGCCGCTCAATTTGACTAATGGCTGAACTTTTCGCAGACATGCGCAAATGTGTTTGGTCTCGCTCCCTGGCAACCAGGGTTGTGCAGTGACGCGTCACTCGAGGTTTTTTACGTAATTTACAGGTATTTTACATAAGTAAAATACCGTATATTACCCCCCACTCCCAAAAAATACATTATGTAAAATATTATTGAGGTAATTTACTAGGTATTTTATCGTAAAGTACCACGTAATTTACCTAAGGTATTTTACTAGCACAACCCTGCTGACAACTCTGTGCAAAGGTGCTTCGAGTTGAGGCCTAAGCAGATAGAAATACGGTTACGGGACCAGAGCATGAGACAGAAAAGGACAGAAACAGTCTCTGTCCTTTATTATCTCATGCCCTGCTCCGTAACCGTATTCGTTGTGCTTTGGGCTTTGCTCGGAACGGCAAAGGTGGGCACATATGCAAGGGCTTGCGCATAGATGCTTCCGTAGTAAGAGAGAGAGGTCCGGGGTAAGGCATTTATGCACCTAGGTGTACACAATACATTACCTCCATAGTTTTATACGTGATACTACGTATCAAGAAGATATTACGTTTTCATATCAAAGACACTTTGTGCGTTAGGGGAAATGTCACTTTTCTAGGTTATGTATCAAGTAATTTTAAGTAAATTTAAAGGTGTGTCAAGTTAAATTCGCTTACAGTTTCTATGGAAAATTGAAACATGAAAAAGTGTCATGATGTTTTAAAAATAAACAGAAATAACATTAGATAACGAATTTAATTACCTAAATCACTTCATTTCCGGTCACCTTGTGGCAGGGATAATTTTGTTCATTTAAAATGTTCGGAAAAGTTAAAATAAAATGGAAATTCATTTAAAGTGGAGATTACAATAAACCACTTTAACCAATAAACGACGAGAACGATTTCAAGCTAACCTCAAAAACTTGTGTTTGACAGCTGCTTCACCAATGATGTTGTTTGTTGTTCCCCCCAACAATCGACGTCATCAACCTCTGACGTCAAAAGGTATAATGCCTAATGACGATTTTGATGAAGTAGGACAGAACAACTGGCTAGAATTATTAGAATTAGACGAGAGAAGGCATATATGACTTTTACTGGGGACGCATAAATTTATACCGATTGACATTTGATCGACTGGACATTTGGACGAAGGGCGTTTGGACGAATTGACATTTGGACGAATCGACACTTGGACGAATCTCTTTTGGCATATGAATTGACTCTCTATGTTGTACTTGTTCATGGTTTCTAAATATCAAAAGTTCCATGCAATTCCATTTGATGAAAGGGTACAGTGTTTATCCGAGAGATGGAGGTGAACCTACCCAACTGTTTTACTCCGATTGGGATGAAACTTGGCAGGTTTTTAGAACTCGCAAAAATAATAGATACATATTTTTTTATATCTGCAATGGTCAAGGTTTAAGGCTTGAAACTAGCCCCTCTATTTCAAAAAAATACAGGGGTAGTTTCTACCCTTGTTTAACCCCATGTATTTCAGAAAAATACAGGGGATAGTTTCAACCTTTAAACCTTCACCATTGCAGATATAAAAAAATATGTATCTATTATTTTTGCGAGTTCTAAAAACCTGCCTAGTTTAGGAATAATGAGAGTGAGAGAGGTAGGTAGATATCACTATCTCTCTCACTCTCATAACTTTCTGATTTCGGTTTTGCGCTTTCTGTTCACATGGGATTTTACCCTCATATGCAAAAATGATTCGTCCAAGTGTCAATACTTCCAAATGTCGTTTCGTCAAAATGTCCATTCGTCCAAATATGGTTTCGTCAAAATGTCGAATCGTCCAAATGTCATTTCCTCCAAATGTCGTTTCGTTCAAATGTCATTTCGTAAAAATGTCGATTCGTTCAAAGGTCAATTCGTCGAAATGTCGTTTCGTCAAAATTTCGATTTGTCAAAATGTCGATTCGTCAAATGTCGTTTCGTCAAAATGTCGAATCGTCCAAATGTCATTTCCTCCTAATGTCATTTCGTCAAAATGTCGATTCGTTCAAATGTCGATTCCTCCAAATGTCGTTTCGTCAAAATGTCCATTCGTCCAAATATGGTTTCGTCAAAATGTCGAATCGTCCAAATGACATTTCCTCCAAATGTCGTTTCGTTCAAATGTCATTTCGTAAAAATGTCGATTCGTTCAAATGTCAATTCGTCGAAATGTCGTTTCGTCAAAATGTTGATTCGTTCAAATGTCGATTCGTCCAAATGTCGTTTCGTTAAAATGTCGATTCGTCCAAATGTCGTTTCGATAAATTGTCGATTTGTCCAAATGTCATTTCGTAAAAATGTCTATTCGTCTAAATGTCGATTCGTCCAAATGTCGTTTCGTCAAAATGTCAATTCGTCCAAATGTCGTTTCGATAAAATGTCGATTCGTCCAAATATCATATCGTAAAAATGTCGAATCGTCCAAATGTCATTTCCTCCAAAAGTCGTTTCGTTCAAATGTCATTTCGTAAAAATGTCGATTCGTTCAAATGTCAATTCGTCGAAATGTCGTTTCGTCAAAGTTTCGTTTTGTCAAAATGTCGATTCGTCCAAATGTCGTTTCGTCAAAATGTCGAATCGTCCAAATGTCATTTCCTCCTAATGTCATTTCGTCAAAATGTCGATTCGTTCAAATGTCGATTCCTCCAAATGTCGTTTCGTCAAAATGTCGATTCGTCCAAATGTCGTTTCGATAAAATGTCGATTCGTCCAAATATCATATCGTAAAAATGTCGAATCGTCCAAATGTCATTTCCTCCAAAAGTCGTTTCGTTCAAATGTCATTTCGTAAAAATGTCGATTCGTTCAAATGTCAATTCGTCGAAATGTCGTTTCGTCAAAGTTTCGTTTTGTCAAAATGTCGATTCGTCCAAATGTCGTTTCGTCGCAATGTCGTTTCGTCAAAGTTTCGTTTTGTCAAAATGTCGATTCGTCAAATGTCGTTTCGTCAAAATGTCGAATCGTCCAAATGTCATTTCCTTCTAATGTCATTTCGTCCAAATGTCATTTCCTTCTAATGTCATTTCGTCAAAATGTCGATTCGTCCAAATGTCGTTTCGTCAAAATGTCGAATCGTCCAAATGTCATTTCCTCCTAATGTCATTTCGTCAAAATGTCGATTCGTTCAAATGTCGATTCCTCCAAATGTCGTTTCGTCAAAATGTCGATTCGTCCAAATGTCGTTTCGATAAAATGTCGATTCGTCCAAATATCATATCGTAAAAATGTCGAATCGTCCAAATGTCATTTCCTCCAAAAGTCGTTTCGTTCAAATGTCATTTCGTAAAAATGTCGATTCGTTCAAATGTCAATTCGTCGAAATGTCGTTTCGTCAAAGTTTCGTTTTGTCAAAATGTCGATTCGTCCAAATGTCGTTTCGTCAAAATGTCGATTCGTCTAAATGTCATTTCCTCCAAATGTCGTTTCGTCAAAATGTCGAATCGTTCAAATGTCATTTCCTCCGAATTTCGATTCGTCAAAATGCCGATTCGTCCAAATGTCGTTTCGTCAAAATGTCGATTCGTCCAAATTTCAATTCGTCCAAACCTGTGCATACGGATGGTCTCCAGGGTCTCCAAGCTGCAATGCATTGAGGTTGAACACTGGATAACTCTTCCGCCAGTGATGTGAATGTATATGTTTTCTACACGTATAATACTATGTTTTATACATTGACAGTTTTCTACACACTTCGTTTATTATACATCTTGACTTATGACATGCAGCCCAAATAGCACGTAATATTGCAGCAACGTTGCAGCAACATTGCACGGCAATGTTGGCAATATTGCCATGCAATATTGCTGCAACGTTGCCTCAACGTTGTCCATGTTGCCACAATGTTTCTGCAACGTTGCGGCAACATTGCACTGCAACGTTGCAGTGATAGTGCCATGACAAAATTAAAATAAATGAATAAATAAAAATGGTACTTATTTCCTGAAATTGGTTTTACAGCTATACATATACAGAGCTGTTTAAAAATTCGGCCAGGAAAGTTGACTAAAGAAGACACCTGTGACTTGAATATTTTAACGACCCAACCAACTTGAATATCCTTATGGCCAAGACTGTACTACATATGTCATGACGTATAAGGATATTCAAGTTGGGTGGGGAGAAATTCAAAATGGCGGCTACCTGGATGACAGGTTTGCATTGCAGTCAATGGGACGAAATCAGTTTTTGTACAATAACTTTTAAAAAACAAATTTTCAAACCTATCTTTATTAACAAATTATTTTTCATTTATCGAAAGCAATTTTTTAAAATAATAAAAACTTAAATAAAAATTTTACACAATTTTATTATTTCAAAAATAGCTTTCTATAAATGAAAAATAATTTGTTAACAAACATAGGTTCGAAAATTTGTTTTTTAAAAGTTATTGTACAAAAACTAATTTTGTCCCATTGACTGCAATGCAAACCTGTCATCCAGGTAGCCGCCATTTTGAATCTCTCCCTACCCAACTTGAATATCCTTAAGGTACGCTCCCAGCTCGATGTCTGCCTGCCTGCGCGTGCAACCGACACGAGAGAGAAGAAGACGGAACTAGTTCCGGAACTAGTTCCGTCTTCTTCTCTCTCGTGTCGGTTGCACGCGCAGGCAGGCAGACGCCAAGCTGGGAGCGTATCTTTATTGTGACGGATATATATAATACCAAAAGTGATATACGTTCCGAACCCTGTGTAATTTACATAATATATTACGAACGCAACCCTGTGACCGGCAGACGACAATGACGACATTTGTTGTGATTAACAAGAAGAAACAAATGTCAAAATTCTTTGCTCCTTTTAAACCGACAAATGTTCGTACCCAAAGGTTCTCACATTAAGAATGGTGGAGGAACTTTTAAGTTGTTTATGAAAAATAGTCGCACGAGAAGACATTGTGAGGAAATAAGGATTTTTGGGATAATGCGTTTTTATAGAAACTCGATGTTCACTCCCTCGAAAAACACTTAACCTTGAATACAGAACGCAAACGCAATTATGTGATAAATCAAGATATTTTCAGTTTTTCATGTTATTGATAAAACAAGATAGAAATATCGTCTGATTGTTTTCAACCACATGCTTGCATTTTTCTCCCCTACTCTCACACTTTAGATTTTTGCAATTTCTGTCAATACATATTTCAACTTTTCGGATTTCTCTTGACGCTGTATGACACAAGAAACCAATAAATCCTTAAAAATAAACTATTTTCAGAATGTTTTTTTTAAAGATGACATGTTCCAGCACCTTGCTTTGAAAAAAGTACTTGGTTTTGCGAAAAGTCTTCCTAAAAGTGGAACGTCTCAGATGGTGGGAATGAAATGTGTAACGACCAACCTGCAAGTTCCTTTCGGTTCATGACTTTTTGTCAATCGAAAAAACAACAAATTTGAGAAAATACATTATTTTGAGAATCTTTATTTATCAAAGATGCATTATCCAGCGCCATTGTCAACTTTCATTTTCAAATGCCTTATTTAGACTCTTAGCAAAACACATCATTGAGCTCTTCTCTTTCGCGCTTCACGTTCCTGGACGCGAATCTATATTATTCTTAACCCTGTTATGAATGTCATCATAAGTTAAAAGTTCGAAGTTACTCAAAACGACCAACTTATCACTAGGAATTAACCATTTGCTGGCGATATGTTAAGTAGCCAACGTCAGTTACATCGTCTGTCAAAAAGTCAATTACCCTTTCCAAAAGGGTCAAAAAAAGAATTTTTTAGGAGTAAAGTATTTGAGGGGTCGTTTTTGTTGCTCCTTCTTTCAACGCTCCCAAAAGGGGTAAAAACAACTCTCAGCGTTTTACTGTGCTGGTTTTAACCAATTTTAAAGGACAAAAAATGGACAACTTCTATTAAACAAATATAATAAAAAAATTTTGAGAGAATTTCCTGGCTTTAAAAATTGCTCTGAATGTATTCCTATCTACCTTAACCCCTTCAGCATCAAAAACAACCCTTTAAAATCATTCCCTGATCTTCAATCAAGAAATGGACAATTTTTATTAAATAAATATAAAAAAAAGTTTTTTAGCGAATTCCCCGGCTTCAAAAATTGCTCAGAATGAATTTCTATCTACTTTGCCCCCTTTAGCATAAAAAAAGTCGGCTTTCATTCACCTGAAAATCATTTTTTCAATATTTGAATACCCAATTACTTTCTTTAATTTACAATTATTTTCTTCAAATCTCAATTATTATCTTCTATTCACAATTATTTTAATTAATTTTTAATCATGTTTTTTAATTTTCAATATTTTCTTCGATTTTCAAATATTGTCGGTTTTTCAATTATTTTTTTTCAGTTTTCAATTACTTTTTCAGTTTTCAAATATTCTCATTTTTTCAATTATTTTTCAGTTTTTAATTATTTACTTGAATTTTTAATTATTTCAGTCAATATTCAATAATTCTCGATTTTTTTTCAATTATTTTTTCAATTTTCACTTGTTTCCTTCAATAGGCAATTATTTTCCAAGAACTTCAATCCAGTTCAATTTTTTATAATCCAATTAAATTTACAATTATTTTCTACAATTACTACAGTAATTTTCTTTCAATTTTTATTCTTAGTTATTTCTGTTCTAAATTTTAATTTACATTCTTAACTTTTAAGATAATTCTGTTGAAATGTAAACTTTTTAATGTTGCAATTTTTTGAAATTGTCCTTTATTTTCGTCTTTTTTTAATTATTTTCTTTCATATTATTCAATTATTAATCATTTTCTTGAAATTTCAATTCAGTTCTTTAATTCTTTAATTATTTGTATCCAATCACAATTCTTGTCTTTTATTGATACTTTTTTTCATTTTCAATTATTCTCTCAATTTGAAAGTATTTTCTTCAAATTTTAATAAAGTTTAATTTTTCAAAAAGCAATTAAACTTTCAATTGTTTCTAGAACTATTCCTATCATTTTCTTTCTTTTTTAGTTTTTTTTAATTTCATGTTTATCTTTTTCTGTTTAAAATTATTTCTGTCAGTTTTTAATTTAATAATCTTGCCATGTTTAGAATTTTTTCCAATTGGCAATTATTTTATTCAATATTTAATAATTCTCGGCTTTTTTCGATGATTTTTTCAATTAACAATATTTTTCTTGAACATTCAATTCAATTTTTCAACTATCCTCTTAAATTCACAATTATTATTTTCTTTAATTTTGAATTTTTTTCTTCATTTTTCAACTATTTCTTCTAATTTGAAATTATTTTCTTCGATTTTCAACCAACTTTAACTTTTTGAAATCCCATTCAATTTCCAATTATTTGTCATAATTATTCCTACAGTTTTCTTCAGTTTTTAATTGTCAATTATTTTCTTAAATATTCACCAATCCTGGGCTTTTTCACTCTTTTATACTATTTATTTATTTATTGATATAGTAATTTGTAAATTATTTATTATCAATAATTTTTTTGAAATCTCAATTTAACTACATAATTCCTCAATTTTTCTATCTAGTTCACAATTATTTTCTTCATTTTTTAATTATTTTGGCAATTTTTAATATTATTTTCTTCTTATCAATTTGTGATTATTTCTTCAAATTTCAATCCCGGTCAATTTTTTAAAATTAAAATTTTTTTCAATTATTATTATTTCTGTAATTTTTTTCCTTTTTTAATTTCCAATTGTTTTTTTAAAATATTATATTTGTTCTTTAATTTTTTAAATTATTTTTGTCAATTGTCGATTTATTAATCTTGTCATTATTCCAATTTTTTTCATTTGTCAATTATTTTCGTCATTTTTTAGTTATTTTAGGTCGATATTATCAACTCGAGAACATTTTTGGATGGTCAAGAGATTTTGAGATCAATATCAATATTGCTCAAATATGATATCGTCTTGATATCGTAAAGCACTAAGAAATAATGGTCAAGAGAACAAAATAATTTAAAAAGTTAAAGATTAGTTATAAAATTTTTTGAGAATTATTGAGGATTGAAAAAATTGAAGGAGATAATTGAAAATTGAGGAATGTAATGGAAATTTAAAAAATGTAATTAAAAATTGAAAGAAGTAATTGAAAAAGTCTAGAATTCTTGAATACAGAAAAAAATAATAATTGAAAACTGAAGAATGAAATTGAAAATTGAAGAATGGAATTGAAAGTTGAAGATAATAATAAATAAGAATTGTAAAAAATAGTTGTAGAATTGAACAATTTAATTGAAATTCTACAATTTCTGTGATTGAAAAGAACATAGAAAGAAGCCGAAAATGATTGAATGTTGTAAAATTAACTGAAAATAGAAAAGAGTAATTGAAAGTTAAATGAAATTTAATTACATAAATTAAATTATTAATTAGACCTACAAAAATACCGGCCCGCCTAGCGGCGGCCCACCGGGATTTTTCCCGGTATCCTGAATGGCCAATCCGGGCCTGGTAATGGCTCCATCAATTCATAGAGAATGTGCAGATTTATTAACTGTTCTTGTTTCCGAGCATCACGAAATGTATTGTAGACTGTTCAACGACAATTTGAAACCAAAACATCATCATATGGTCCATTATGGGCGCACTTTTAAAAGTTGTGGTCCACTTATTCATTTAAGTGCATTCAAATTCGAATCGAAAAATAAGGTCATGAAAACTCGTTGTGAAGCTACTTTTTCTCGAAAAAATATTACATATACTGTAGCCATGAAAGAGCAACTTCAACAAGCTTATAGGTCCGTGAGTAACACAGGTTTTGAACCAAGATTAGAATTAGGTCCAACTTCACTTGTAGAAGATATGACTGAAATGAATGATACCTCCGACCTGACAAAAGTGGTATTTCCAGAAACATTTCAATCTTCGTGTTTGGAAGTACCTTGGGTTAAATTCAAGGGTACTCTTTATCAGATTGGAATGTGTATAGCTGTAAATTTTGATGAGGAATGCAGTCTTCCTGTTTTTGGTGTTATCGATAGAATATTTTGCAACGAAAGCGGAAACGTGTGTTTTGTTTATAATGAATATTATACTTTAGGATTTGACGAGACTTTGCATTCTTATGAAGTCATGTTAGATGGATGCTCAAAAACTATTTTAATTAAGGATTTATTGTCATTCCGTCCTGTTATAAATGTTAGATTGGCAGAAAAGGTGTATGCTTTATTCAGACATGCTGTGTAAATAAGTCATCTTCTAAGTAAACTTCTAAACCAAGTATTCTAATTATTTAAAACAATTAATATATGGGCAATTAACAATAATTTTATAAGGAACAAATAAAAAATAGATTCAATCAAATTTAAAATGTCAACTGTAAATTTGATATGGAATCGCTTATATGTAAACGTTCTGCAAAAAATCTAAAAAATTTGTTTATATTAATATTACTGATATTATTACTATTATTATAATTATTAATTAGTAAATTAATAATTACTTTTAAGTGATTAATAATACATTAAATTATTTAACATTAATATGTGTATCATCAGTTATTAATAAATAATAATGAATAAAATCTTTTTATTAGAAATTATTTGTATTTTGATTTTTACCTTCAGGTCTAATTTAGTAATAATATGTAATTTTGTTACAAATTTTTTCATTCGCTGTTTGTGTATTTGGTAAGATATTTTTTCAGGACCTTTTTCGGTAACATATTTTATTTGCTCTTATTTTACATGTTTTGGCTTTTTTTAGCCCTCATCAGAAACAGAGTTATAATAGTTTTATTTTAAAGAGGAGCATTTTAAAAAAAAGATTCTTTTCTAAAAGAACCTGTTTTTTAAAATTATTTAAAAACATGTAACCTTTTATAAAAAAAATTTTTAAACCACTTAAAATGCTCGTTTTTAAAATAAAACTACTATAACTCTATTTCTGATGAGGGCTTAAAAAATCGAAACATTTAAAATAAGAGCAAATAAAATATATTACCGCAAAAGGCCCTGAAAAAATTTCTTACCGAATATGTAATTTTATCAAGTTAAATGACTATGGTTACCAAATAGTTACGGTACATTATCCATAAAAATTGTTAAATTAACTTTTTTATTTGGTACTCGGCAAATTTCATTAGACAGGGTAACGAACATGCTAGTTATGTACTCCAATATAGTTGCTTGAGACATCCAAGCTGTAATTTCTTCTGTCTATAAAGTTGGACAACACAACCAACTGCAAGACACTGGAACCATCATACTAGATTTATAATCTAATAGAGTTGCTTGAAAGATCCAAGCTTGAAATTCTTTTGCCTATCGAATTGGACAGGACAGCCAACTCCAAGACACTGTAACCATGATACTAGATCTATAATCTAATAAAGTTGCTTGAGAGATCCAAGCTTAAAATTCTTTTGCCTATCGAGTTGGACTGGACAGCCAACTCCAAGACACTGTAACCATGATACTAGATCTATAATCTAAATAAGGTTGCTTGAGAGATCCAAGCTTGATGTTCTTTTGCCTATCGAGTTGGACAGCACAGCCAACTCCATGTCATCTATTAAAAATAGGTGTCACAACCAAGTAATTGGACGGCGCCCCAGAGACCAACAGAATTGGCTGTGCCAGCCAATTTACGGGTTACTCTATCTAATCTTTTCTCTCAGTGTACGAGGAAATATAAAGTGCTGAACCATATTTTAGTTTCTACACAACTGTTTTTGGATTTCTTTTGAATTTTCGTTAATTGCTAATAAAAGCTCATCAAGAATCGTCAAATTTTCTTTATTGCCCCAAACTTATGAATAAATTCCGTACTTATTCATGAATATTTTTTTCCGTGCACCATGTTCAATTAAGAATGAATATTTAAAAGTACTTCAAACGACTCGTCATTTGTCACGTAATATAAAATTTTATCACCATCACTACTTATTGGCTTAATTAATTTTTGGTGGCTAATTCAAATCTTTTAATTAAAGAATTTTATATTTTCTAAATTTTCTTTTTGGATACGTTTGGTGGTCATTTAATGGTCAATAGTTTAGGAGATATTAAATTTCTTAAATATAAAAATAATTTTAAAATTATTTTTTTGTTCAACAATTTCAATTTCTTAATTTTAAAATTTTAAAATTATTTCAAAATTATTATTAGTAAAATTATTATAATTACTTTCGAAATTAATAAAAAAAATATACAAGTACTAGAAATAATTTTAAATTAAAATAAGAAATATAAAATATTTTAGAATACACTAAACTTGATTTATTATTATTATTTTAATTTAAAACATTGAGAAAAAGCAGCAAATATAATATATTATATTTATAAAATTTATTATAATTAGTTACGATTTATTCATAAATTAAATTAAATTAATTTTAATATATCTATTTCATTAAAAAGTTTTCTATCGGAAATTTAATTGACAATTATTTCAGAATAATTATTCGAAAAAGTATAATAAGAGAGGCAGCAAATATAATTTATTTTAATTAAGTAGCATTTATTTATTTATTTATTTACAAAATTTATTTATATTATAATCAATTCAAAATTCCTTTTTACTTTAAATTAAAATTTTTTTCAGAATACAAATTTGAAGTGTAGGTACTTTAAAATTACATATTTCAAAATTATTATTATTCATTGTGAATATTACTTTTTGTAAAATTAATAAAATAAAAGAAGAATAATTTTGAAATAATTTTAAAGTAAAATTAAGAAGTCATAAATTTCAAATTCAACGTAAATAAAATCTTACTTATTATTATTATTAGGATTATGGTTTTAATTTAAAATATATAAGAAAAGCCGTAAATATATTTATTATTATATTATTAACATTTGTTTATAATTATGTAGACTTTATTTAGACATAAAATTAAATTAATAACAATATTTTTATTAAAAATATAATTTAGAAAATATAAAATTCTTTAATTAAAAGATTTGAATTTGCCGCTTAGATTGCGCAGTCTGTTCTGCGCATGTTGAGAAAAATATTTTAGAAATTTAATATCTCCTAAACTATTGACCACCAAATGTTGAAAATAACCACCAAATGACCACCAAACCTATCCAAAAAGAAAATTTCGAAAAATTTAAAAAGTGTTGTGCAAGTGTTAAGTTAGCACTGCAATTTTGAAAAATCTTGTGTAGTTTTTTTATTTTTAACCACCAAACGCCAAAAATCACCTCCTTATAACCACCAAACGATTGCAATAAAAAAAGTTTGGATATTTGATGGTTGCAGCGCTAACTTCACGGACGTCAGAGACAGACAGAATCTGACTTCGTTTGGCGCTGCTGTCGCTTAATTTTATTTCGATTTGCGAACTAAAAAAAGTTCAGTACTTATCTGTCCCTCATTTAGCGCAGCTGGCGTACATGAAAGTACCAATACTGTGCCAAACTTCTCTTAGTGCATATAAAAAACCAAGATAACGGCTTTTGTTAAAAAAAGGTACAGAAAAATCGCCAACTTTTTGTTTTTTGATCATTGTTTCTTACCAAAAAACATTTTTTTAGTGTATAGTAATGTGTCACAAAATGGCACAAACTGTTAAAAGATTAAAAATATGTTTTAGTTAATTCATCAAATTCAATATGGCGGAGACAAAAAGGCGGATATTGTAAAAAAAAGTAAGAAATTAATATCTGTTGGACCAATCTTTAACCCTCTGCCTACTCAAATGACCGTTATCGTCTAAAATCGTCTATTTGGACGCCTGGTGGGGACTATAGGAAATACATAGTGAGGCGCTAGAGTAGGGAGAAGTTAGTGTAGGCAAAGGGTTAAGTTCCATAGTAAAATAATTGGAACTTGATACATTGAGTTTTTTGGGTCGCAAATTTTGAATCTATTAATAATTTTTCAAAATGGCGGATCCAATATGGCAGACGATAATGCAAAATTTTTTCCAAATTTATGAAACTATATACATATATAGAAGTTTTCGGGGTCGCTTATTGCGAATCTAATTATAATATTTTAAAATCCAAAATGGCGGATCAAATATGGCTGACGAAAATGCAAAATTTTTGCTATAATTTATGAAAATTGGTATATAGGGGTTTCTGGTAATGCTGATTACGAATCAGTTAATATCGAGTATCAAGCGAATCCAATTACTTTTTCAAAAATCTTCCGCCATATTGGATCCGCTATTTTGAATTTTGAAAAAGAATGAACAGATTTGTTATTTAACGGTCTGTGTTATAAAATATTGCAAATATTGAAACACAATTTTTATAGTTGGAAAATTTGCTAAAAAACACACTTTTATTGTCTTTACACTGTCAATTGTTTTTTAAAACAATTGTTTGTTTCAACACAGTGTTTGTTTAAACACTGTTCATATAATGTTTTTCACTTTCAGTTAATTTTAACACATAATTGACCAAAGATAAATTATTCGATAAAAATGATTTTGACAAAGTTAAAAACTTACTATAATAATAAGTAATAAGCACGAGAAATCAGAATAAAAACTGCTTGTCGTTCTGTTACACATTTTTTTAAATGAACAAGCCACACCTTAAAAGAAAGGATTTTTACCCTTTCTATAAATATTTTAACCAATAAAACTTTTGATTACGCAACTTTTAACCACTTAAAATATGTTTTCTGAAATCTAGATCATATTTCGCAACCGACGAATTTATTTTATAAAACCTAATGTTTACATTCTACATCCGGTCTAGCCCAGCGTTTAAACCAATTTTTGATACTATTTTTAGCGCTATGACTCATATTAATCCAGTCTAAACCAATTTAAACTGGAAACGTGAATAATATTTTTTCTTGAATTTATTCTAATTCACACGTGTCAGCTAGTTACATATAATGTTTAATATTTCGAATTGATAAAGAGAGCAAACATAAATAAAGTTATTAATTAATAATTAAAATTATTAATTATCTTTAAATTTACTTATTTATTTAATGTTTAAATAAATATCATTTTGAATTTAGCGAGCAACAAAATCCCTAGTGTAAAATACAAAATTCTCTGAAAACTATGTTACTTAGTTCATGGTTCTAGAACACCTTTATTTAAGCTGGCAACGGCATGGCAGCTGGCAGTCACAAAATTACTTCAATAATATTTAACATGTCGTATATTTTGGGAGTGGAGGGAAAAATACGGTATTTAATTTATGTAAAATACCTGTAAATTACGTAAAAATTCTCGAGTTAGGGTAAAATCCCATGTGAGCAGAAAGCGTAAAACCGAAAGCAGAAAATCATAAGAGTGAGAGAGACAGACATATATCACTGACTCTCTCACTCTCATATTTTTATTTACCGACACTGTTTGTCACTTATTTCTTATTAGGTATTTTAAATATAAAAAACAAGGTCTTTATAAAACAATTGAATTTTAAGTGAAAAGAAAACTAGTTTTTAAATTAGAAATAAAAATTAAATATTAAAATACCATGTAAATTAACTTTCAACTGATTAGTTACTAAATAATATTAATTACTTATTATTAAATAAAGAAATTAAATAATAATTTAATAATAAAATAAAAATAATAAAGTAGTTAAATTAAATAAGTAAATACTGTAAAATAATTTACTAATATATTACTTAAATTAATTAAGTAATTAAACTTTTTAATTTATTAAAAATGTATTAAACAACGGCAGATGCAGACAAGTTATTATTAAGTCAAAGTTATTGATTTTCAAGTCAATTTAATTCGAAGAATCAGTCTAATTTACTTCAATTAACAAACTAATGTATAAAAATTGCAAAACATTGAGTGAAAATTAATTTTCAAACTCATCTGCAAAATGTCAAAATTATCCTTATTCTAAGTGCTCGATCAGAACTTGTAGTCGATCAGTGATGATTTAATTGGGTAAAATTAATAGTTTAATTATATTTTTGTAAAAATAAGGCTCTTAATAGTCGAAATAATATTTGGCATCAGCATTATTAAACTATTAAACGATTTTATCCATTAAAATCGTTACTGATCGACTATACAGCTTCCGATCGATTGCAGGTACCGTTACCTTAATTATATTTTTACAGGAAGTTTTTAAATATATTAAAATTACATATTACGTAAAACAAAGTACTTTTTATATACTTGTATGCCACTGAAAGAAATGTCCGGTTAAAATAACCAGAAAGGCATGTTAAATATGTCGTTAATTACTGGAGCTTTATAGGATATTTTAAACGGAATTCTGGTAAAACTAACCGGACTTTTGAAGAAATTAACCAGAATTCTGGTTATAATAACCAGAAAATCATGTTAAATAGAGCTTAACCGGATTTCCGGTTATTTTAACCGTACAGTGTTTTCAGTGTGGCATACCTACTTGATTGTAATATTGTTATTTACGTTTATTTTTTTGTTGTAAAGCATACAGTTTTTATTGAAAATTCATTTTAACTTCCAAAGGTAAAATAATATAATAAATAATAAATAATATTTATCTAATAAGAAGAAATAAATATTTTAAATATAATATTTGAAAATCAATTAATATAAATTAAATAAATATTTATTTAGGACCAAAATATAATATTTTAGAATTAAAAAGAATTGCAAAAAATAATTGAAATTAAATAAAATAATTGCAAAATTTGCAAATTAATTGAAAAAAAATAATGAAATCAATTAAAAATTGGGGAAAGTAATTTAAACAATCATAAAGATGTTTTAAACATAAAGAAAATAATTTAAATTTGAGAAAAATACTTAAGAATCTTAAAAGTAAATTAAAACATAATTGAATAATGACAAATTAGAGAAAATAATTAAAAATTGAAAAAACACGGTTAAAAATTTAGATACATAAATTAAAATTAAAGAAAATAATTAAAATTTCAGAAACTAATTAAACAAATTACATAAAATATTTTAAATAAAGGAAAGTTAAACAAAATTTGAGAAAAATACTTAAAACTTTCAGAAGTTCATTGAAATAAAATAAAATTAATTAAAAATTAGAGAAAATAAATGAAAAAAGAAAAACATAATTTAAAATTGAACAGAACAAGTTTGAATTAAAGAGAAATAAGTAAAAACTTTTTGGCAATTATACAAAAGAACGAGAAAATAATTAAAATATGATACAAACAATGATAAATTGTAAAAAACTAAATGACATTTATTTTTTTACAACGGTTTAAACGCATCTCAGGGTTCCCTTTACCTGAACTTGGAGTGCTGACCGTCATTAAGGGGACCCTATTGTTTCCCCGAAAACGCTCGACTCGACGCTCGCTCGCATCAGGAGGTCAATATGACTTAAGGATTGTGACCGGCAATTGAAGGAAATGAGCTAGAAGTCTCAAATTTTGACATATTGTTCCTCAAATCAATTCAGGAAGCCTTGATTTTTTTCAAAATTTTTCACTACGAAGTTTTTGTTTAAAAAATTAAAATAAATGTGCAATTTAACACAGGTTCTTATGGAAACTCACTTAAATCTTAAAAAATAATAAAATATTCGTTATATAATGGAAAATTGATGATGTCATAAATTGTTCTGTATGAAATACAAAACGCTTTAACACTAACATCTATTTCAAAAATTACAGAACTATTTACAGTTACTCCTAAAATGTTCCGCTTTAAATAATGAAAGTTTCTGAGATTATAAAAAACTTCGTTCTTGTACTCATACATATATTAAATAAATATTTCTATACAAATATTCTAATGGTTGGTAAAACTTATATTTATTTTATAACTAACCTGCTAATTAATGTTAATTATAAATTTAAATAAAATCGATTATTGCCAAATCAACCAACTTCAAAGATTTACAAAATTTTTTAAATTTAACCTCTTTTACATTAAATTTCAAACTTAAATATTTTAGAAATTAAGCAAAATACCCTCGTGAAATTTTAATATAGTGTATATTTTGTACAAACTTAAATATGTGTAAAGTTTGAATCTTTTAAAAACTCCCAGAAAAAAGATATGATGTGTAGAAATATGGTACTTTTTATGAATTTACAATTTTGAAATTGAATTTTATAATAATTAAAATAACTTTTTTAAATCATTCTTCGTGGATAAGGAAAGTTAATGTATGGATTTTCAATTTACGTAAGTATCCAAGTTTTCTATTAAATATTTTTATAAAAAATATGATGTTAAATATGACGAAAATTGTCAGTTTTTAGATCAATTTTAAATCGATTTTTCTTATTATAATTAGGCTTTATATACAAAATAAATGATCAAAAACAAATCTTTAGAATATATATTATCATGCTTTTTTAACAAAATTGTATTTAGTCCTATATTTATTCATTATAAAAAGTTTAAAATATGGACTAAAAACGCCATTTTAACCTTACTCTGTCGTCTTTAATTACGATTTTTGAATAAATAAGACAATATTTAACAAAATCTTTATTAAAAATGAATTCTATGGTGTTCAATTATGATTTATATATAAAATAAATTTATTTTTTTACACTTATAAAAATCAATCTATTTAATAATAAATTTGTTTAAAATTATACAGTAGGCTTTAAAGTCAATTTTTACTTAATAATTTGAAAATAAACAAAAAAATTTGTTGCATTTTACAAAATTTTTTATTATTTATTTAATTTTTTCATTAATCATTTTTTTTTATTATTTTTACCGTTGCGAATCATTTATGAAGTACTCTTTTATTCTTTTATAAAGAATTATGAAGCTGAATGATTTAAAATGGTGATTTGTCAATTTTACAAACAAGAAAATGATCCACATTTTCTAGGTACGAAATCATTTAAATCGTACCTTAAAAATACCGAAAACACAGTCATTTTTCAGGTATTTTGTATCGGCAGGGTAGCCAACAAAAATAAATAAAGAGATTGCAAATTGTTTTAAATTCATTTTTAAAAATTGTACCCCCCCCCCCCCCCGGTCATTCATAGATGGCCGGCTGAACCGTCAGAAAAAGGTGGCAGCCCTACTCTTATTTGACACATTATAGTCATTCTAACTGAATATAGGCAGTTGAAGTTTTTAATGTTTAAATAAACGTATTTTCTGCAAAGTTGAAAATTTTGTTTTAAATTAAATAATAATAATCTCCGTAAACTCCTGAAGTTAGTTAGTATTTATATTTATTCATCTTTTTCTGTCCACGTTTTAAAGTCTGAAGTGAATTTAGTTTTAGTATTGATATCGAGCAGATGAGTTTGAAAATTAATTTTTACTCGAATGTTTTGACATTTTTTATGCAATAATTTGATAATTAAAGTAAATTAGAATAATTTGAACAACTACAGGGTGACCACTTGTCAGTAAAGTCAGGGATATGACAGGGAAAAAAGTTTTTTGTCAGGGAAATTAAAGAAATTGAAATGGACCATAGTGCGGTCAAACTATTTTTTTGACAATAATCTTTAGACAACTAAAAAATGAGTCGATTTTTTCTTTTTTTTAAAATACTCATAAATGTTTGTACAATAATGCTTATAATTACTCAAAAAGTAAGACTTTTATTAGTAACTAAACAAACGTTAATAACTTTTAAAAACATGAAAAATTATTTTTTGAGAAAGTACTTTTAAGATTTTTTGATATCAAAAACTATTTACACCAATGTCACGTCGGAAAGACGATAACCTTATATTTTATGTTAAATTTTAATATTTATTTGAGCCTACAAACGAATTTGTAATAGCTCGGGAAATCGTTCTGTTTGGGGAATTCTAGTGTTTTTTTCGAGTCTGTAAAATATTTTTATTTTCTCAATTTCCTAATCAGGGGTTTTTCCTAAACTCAAAATAAAAAAAAAGTGGGGCCACTCTCTATAATGATAGGGGAACCCTGCATAAAAAAAAAGTATTCTACAAAAAAAAACAATACTAAAGGACCAACTCCAGCCATCCAGAACCTAATCGGTACCGGAGTTGGGAAACTAAACCTGAAAAAATGATTATTTGGAAAAAGAAGAAATGAAAAGAGAGAATTGAAATTCATTTAATATTTAATTTTTATTAAACTTACTTTGGTCAGGTTGATTTTTGTAGACATAGAAACAAACATAAATCGCCAAAAATCCCAGTAATCCTCGAGAAGTGGTACCAGTTCAGGCGATCAAATCCAATTTTAAACGTAAAACACAAGTTACATGAGAACTGATTTGAAAACGATAAAATTTAATTCCAGCTTATAACTTAAACTCAGGAACATTATATTTAATTTTTAGTATAAAAATTCTTGAATTAAACTTGAATTCGTTTTAAAGACTTGAAGACAAAAAGAATTTGTTTGAGAGAAGTAATTTTCGACATCTCCATTCTCGATGACAGTTTTTCGGAGAGTGTTTTAACTTTTCGTGTATTTCCTTCCCTTAGCTTCTGAGAGAAGAAGAAGTGGGAAGATAAAACAGGGAGAAACTAGGGGAGTCTTAGAAAACACCAATGAAAAAGGCCCTAAACGCGTCAGGGTGTAGGCGTGTGTTGAGGGTAGAGAAAGAACGACGAAGAAGAACGGCGAAAAGAGAGAAAACCGATAATGAGGGGTGGCTAGTGGGACTTGCATGCTTGCGTGGGAGTAGAGAATGCATTAGAAAAGCTAAGAAGTCAACCATTTTCCTAATTTTGATTTGGTCCTGAAAAGTGTCTCAAAACTGAGTAGGTGGAGAAAATCCGCCCTAAAACACAATAGTTCTTGTTGATGCTGCCCTCTGTACCACTTCCAAGGATCCTGGTTACAAATGATCAGAAATGATTCACTACATAATTTTGAAATATAAAAATTAAATGTTAACAATGAATAATGTTGAAAATATAAGTAATACAATTCTTAAATTCAAATTTGTTTATAATATTAGTATTTTAACAATTTCAGATGAATATAGGTTTGATTTTGCCTAAATATTAATTATTTTTCATTATTTTAAAAGAAAAAGAGTAATGTATGTTGAATAATGCAATATTTAATTTTCCTAGATTTTCGATTTCTAGGTTATGTTTCTCATAGAGTGAATGTCGAGTATTCGTTTTATTCTTTCGATTTAACTGAATTCAAATGAGAACTATCAAATTTTTTATGTATATTCAATAAATTTTTATGTATCCATGTTTTTCAATTTTTAGGTTATGTTATATTAACTTTTAATTAAAAGTTAATTAATTTGATGAACATATTCAGTAGAATATTTAATATTCAATCATTAAATAAAGAATAAATTTCAACTAAATCCATTGATACTGAAATGTTACCATTTAATTTATTTTTCATAATTTCTGAATTTTAAGGTTATGTTTGAGTGAAAATTTCATTATTGAATGATTGATATGTTTATTTAACCTTAAAATTGAAATTAGACTTGTTCTATTAATTTTAAGAATGTTTTTAATTGTGTTTTTGTTATTTTCTTAATTTTTACATTTTTGAGGTTATGTTACCTCGAGATACGTTTATTTTATAAAAGTTAATTAACAATTCTTATATGAATTCAAATTTAGTATTATCAATCTTAGAATTGATCTTAATCAATTGACATCACCCTTTTCTTTTGTTTTTCGCGTATTTTTTAGTACATAACCTTAAATCTTCAAAAGTCTAATTGAAAATATTAAGCAGCTATAATTTACATCATTTAGCAAATCAATTTAAAGCGATTTATAATTATTTTTAATTATTATTATTTTCAAATGCTATTGTGCTCACACACACACACACACACGCGCGCGCGCGCGCACACGTATGCACATACATACACAGATATATTTCAGTATAAAAGAGTTAATTAAAAGGGTTGAAGGAATTTTTATGCATTTTAAGTATTCAATTAGAATACTCTGTAAATATTATTTTTTTGTTAAAATCGTAACTTTTTTTTACTTATACATGGGGTCATTTCGACGGATGTCTGTTTTATACATTATCATCATTTTCTTGGAATGTTTATTTTACTGAAACATTGGAAGTAATAAATAAGATTACTGGTCCAGTTTCGAGATTTGAAAGAAACAGACTTTTTAGGGAAACAGGGATAGTGTGACGAATTTACAGTGTGGGCCTGCAGTCAAGGACGGAAGTGAACACTTGTCCAAAGTGAGGGTCAGCATCGTCTATATCAGATTTTGCTTAGCGCGACCCCTAATTTTAGAGTTTTTAGGGACTCGTTTAGAAAATCGAGTCGTTGGCAAGACATCTGTTAACGATAAAGTCTTGTTTAACCGAACTCTGGGAAAACTCGAAAGAAGATGCTGTTCCTCCCTTTTCAAGAAAAAGTCAAATTTATGTTCTTCGTTTGAAACGAAGAAATAAAGATTTTTTTTAAAAGATGAAAAAAAAACGGAGTGGCTCACGACGTTACACCCCCACTGTAAAATGGTTGCTAGAAAGTTAAGAATGAATAGCAAACATAACTCTGAGTTGTCATAAGATATACAATTTTTAATGTGCTCTAAAATAACATACAACTTCCTATAATTGCTCTCAAATTCCAAATTGAAAGTCACTGAAAGTACAAGTTTGAAGTTTCTACTTTTCAAATGTAGCCAGTATAACTAAGACTGGAGTGATGTGGTTGATGACTGGTTCCTTCAGTAGGTGATCTTGTAGAAGGTTTAACTGCCTTTGATGCCTCATTCTTTTTGTGAAGCTTAACATTAGCTTTGGTTGATTTCTTCCTTATTAGATGCAGTATTAGGTTCTTGAGAGATCCTCATATGGGTCCCAAAAGATGAAACAACTTTGAAGAATACACGTAGGCTTGTTTACTGATTCTGATTGTTGCTTTAAACAGATGGATATTTTCTGAACCATGCGATGATACCGACTCTGGAAGTGCAGAAGGTAATAAAACAGGTTTACCAATTCGTCTTCAGTAGAACTGAAGATCTTCTTCAATACATCCTCATTGAATAAGTTGAAGTATGTTGCTAATGTATCTAGGTAGACTATTAGTTGTTGTATCTAGCAAAGTTATTAGATACTACTGATCTTCCTACTTGATAGATGATTTGTTGCCGAGGTTTGTTGAACTCTGCTTGGCTACTGGTGCTATTTGCTGCTAGTTCTGTCAGATTAACATATGACAACTGGATTTGTCATATAGTAAACAAATTTTTGTGTCATCTACGGTAACCTTGTAGTGAAAGAAAATATTCAATTTCCGGTTCGCCAAGAAGTAGGTTGCTGGTAGCAAAGTTGGTTGCAAGTTAATTGTATCTTCATATTTTTGACGTAGTGTAAGGAAGACTGTGTGTTGTTTTATATGACCTGAAGTGCAGCTAATGAAGAAATTCCGTGCTCAATCATTACTTCAACAGGATTACATTTTAATTAGTGTACTACTTCGGTTTAGACCTTCAAAATTCATTTGGCATTTGAGTAGCTATTGCTAAGAAATTTTCAACAATTCGTTATCTAAGTTACATTTTTTTGAGTTATGATATTTTTATACAATCCATGCTATCGGAGATCCAGCATTTTTTTCGCATACAAATTTAATGATTAGTGACCTAAAATGCTAAAAGTTTTTAATACAATCTTTTCTTTATTAATGGTAAACATTTTCTTCTAAAAAAATCTCGAAGATAATCTCGAATATTCTATCTTATTAGTAATTGCATAAAAATTCCCTTTTTTTTATCGATCAAGGAGAAGGAGTATATTGTGAGTAAAGAAAGTAAACATTTTGATTATATTATTATCTAAAACTCTATTTGCAAATATTTTAAAATAGACTATCGCACAGTGAATTTTAAAAGATATAACCCTTCTTCCTGAATGATAAATAATTTATCATAAAGAGGACAAATGGTTTCGGAACATAAGGAACAGAGTTTTTTTTTTAAATCTAGTTTGTCTAGAACCAATTATTCTGTAAAGGTGATTGCATTTTTACTGTTGATTATCGCGTTATTTAAAAACTAAAGAATCAACCCAACTTACGTTCTTGCATTTGTTCTCTTTTGATTTTCCTACTAGGAAAATATTAATAGTTAGATGAATTTCAAATTTACTTTATTTTATCACATAATATCGGAGTATTCGTTGATCTAAAGCAATTGAGTGTTATTAGTAGTTCTATTTACCTGTGTGTAAAGAATGTTACATTTCCCTAACTGAAAGAGGGATAATATTTTTACCATGATTTACCTGAAGTTGCAATCATAACCTATAAAACTGTTGTGGTTATTTAAGGTAGTTCTCTTGGTTCAGTGATTCCCAACTCAAAATCTGTTATTTTTTTTACTTATTTTGTGATGTTTAATGAATAGCGCTAACTTCAAGGTGTAGAGTCTCTCTCTCTTTTGTATTTATTTAAAAAAAATGAATAATGGTACAGTCACAACGTGCATTTCAAAATACTATTTTTCGAAATTTAGTACCGCAAGACACTTTTTTTCAAAATGGGATCTTATTCTCTATACTTTAAAATATAATTTAGTAGTTTTTATTTTTAAACCTAAAGAAAATTCATTGCGTGGTAAGCAACACTATATTTTTTTTTTAACCATGGCTTCTACTTTCTTTTATGTTAAAAAGTTCAACTTCATTCTCAAATATCTTAAGAAGTAGCACCGCTTCCTACTTGTAGAAAAAAAAATTATTATTGTATTCGTTAAATGTTCTATTATATGATATTTCAATTAAAAAACATTTAAGGAAAAATTGTTTTCGAGAGAACTACCTTAATATAAAAATTGTTATTGATTCGATGATTTGAGAATATTCTGTAACAGATAACTTCAATTAAAGTAAAATGTTTGATAATGTGGAAATTATTATTATTTTTTTTTTAGAAGAGAAATAGATTGATAGATACATAATAAAAAGAGAAATAGTGGTATGTAAGAAAGAAAGAGAAAGAAAGTTGGATGTCAATCCACTAACGATTGTTATCGATTTTTTTGATTGTTCACTATAATATCAATAAACTGTAATACATCCGTTATAATGAATAATTTTTCTGTTTATATTTTATTCATTATTACCCTTTTCAGTAGAATTAATAATAAAGAAAAAAAAATTTAAATGCAATTTCTTATAGTTACGTAACAATCGGTAACTAGTGTAGTATTACGTATTCAAAATATTTGTTTTGTTTTTGTTTTGGCTATATTTACTATTATTATCATTATTATTATTGTTATTATTTATTTATTATTATTTACTTATTAGTTAATTATTTGAATTAGAAGTAAAGAGGAGTTGATCTCTCTTTTTTTCTAATGCTATATCTTATTATAGTTATTATTATTATTATAATTATTATATTTATTAGTTTATTTACTTGTATTGTTGTATTATTAAGGCTTATTTTGGCATTGACTTTTTCTGAACTTGAAAGAATGTAGTAGTGACTATTGAAATTTCCACGAAAACTTTTGTTTCAGAATCTCTGAATTAAAAAAACATGACTTTTATTCCAGAACTACATAAAATATTATTGTATATTTTACATCATACGTCTAAGAGGAGTTGAACCTCTATTCATTAATACCGTTCATGGGTTTTAAAGTAATGAATGCACCAGGCTTTATACGAATTATACACAATAATTGATTTAGAGAAGAGAAAAAAAAATTATAAAACCTTTAATTTGAAACTTAATCAAGCAAGTGAATAAAAATAAGTACGAAAGAATTGCTCATGCAAAATTTACCTCGTAGGATAAAGGAAACGAACCTTAATTTATGAATAAACAAGATAAACACATTAGGTTTGATCGGTACACCTCAATAAGAGATGATATCTTTTACAACTGATATTTAGCTTTCCTCTTTATTTGTCAAAAGAAATTTCAATGAGTTATTTCAGAACAAAAATTTTATCTCAAAAACGCGCTTTTTTTTGAAAGAAAAAGAATATTCCCTAGAAAACATCTCATTTTGTAAATATACACACCCTTAATTAGGTATTTTGCGAGGTCGCGTTAATCAAGTATTAGATTGTCCAATACTGGCCCAAACATGCCTACACAAGTTTTATTTCACAAATGCGCCAAGCTTCTACGGGCTTGCAAATAGAGAAATCTCATATTCAATACGTTATTTATTCATTACAAGAGTTTTTAATTTATCTGCTTTATTCAAATTTTATCTCCAAAGTCATAATTTTGTTAATCAGAAATTCCAAAGCATTTTTAATTTTCCTTAGAGAAAGATATAAAATTTTCTTATTTCCAAATTTCACATCATTTTTGTTAAGTTCAACATTATTATTATTTGGACAATTTGTTTAAACAAAACATATTAATTATGTCAAAAGTCATTGATAGAGTCAAGTCATGTCTCAGTAATGGTAGCAATAAGTCGCCATACAATACGAACTAATATACCAACTTAGAAATATGTTCATTATTGGCCCAACGTTGGCTATATACCAAACCAGTATTGGTCCAAATATTAGCTCACATTTAGGTTCAAACTTTTTTTTTATTTATTATTATTTTTTTTTAAAATAAGATATAAAACTAACCAAACTTTACTTTAGCAACTGTTTGTTTTATTATTATTATTATTAATATTTATTTTTTTTTGTAATAATTTTTTTAATATATATTTTTTTTTGTTTTTTAATTTAAAGTTTTAATTTGCTTAATGTATGTAATTAAGTTTTAGTTTTTATTTCTAGTTGTTTTATTTATTTTATTTGTGTTAATATGCTATTTATTGAGTGATAGTTTTAGAGAGTTAATTAGTTTAATTTATTTAGTAGATTAATTTTACTTATTCAACAGTTATTGACCTTTTTTAAAAAAAGGTGTATTCTGACATACTTAATAGTTTTTATTTCTTCATTTACTTTATTTTGCTTTCAAATAATTGAATAAAATCTTTATTTGTAGGTAATTATGAATTATTTTATTAGTTTTCTTTTCATAAACTATAAGTTTTTTTTTTCCACAAAAGAACAAAAATTTGTATTCAAATTTGTATTCGAAATTAGTATTTAAAGGATTTGTTATTCTTCTAATTATTTAAAATTTATTATTCACCCAAATTTTCATTTTCCAAGCTACCTAAATTCGTTTTATTCTAAACTAACCAAATTTGTATCAGATTTAGCAATAATTTCTCCCAATTGCCCGAATTCGTATTTTTTAATCTTCGTATTCTGCAAACTTCCCGATTTCGTAAAATATTTAGAAATTAGTATTCTTTCAACTACCCGAATTAGTATTCTTTTAAGTACCTCAATTAGTATTCTTCAAACTTCCCGATTTCGTATTCTTCAAACTTCTAAAAATTTATAACCATTTGCATTAGCATTTGTACTCCACACTCTACCCGAATTTGTACTCCATTATCTACCCGAATTTGTACTCCATTATCTACCCGAATTTGTACTCCATTATCTACCCGAATTTGTACTCCTCACTCTACCCGAATTTGTACTCCATTATCTACCCGAATTTGTACTCCTCACTCTACCCGAATTTGTATTTTTTTTTTTTTTTTAAGGTACCCAAATTAGTAAAAGGTTTATAAATTGATCTCAGGATTTCATTTTTATCTCTGGATTTAAAACTTTGTTTATTTATAAATTGATCTCAGGGTTTTATTTTTCCTCTGGATTCAAAATTTGTTTAATTTTACACAGGATCTCAGAGCTTCTTTTTGTCTCTGGATTTAAGAATTTGTTTATTTATAGGATTTTTCTTCCTTTTTTTACTTATAAATAATTTATTACCCCTTCATTCGTGAATTGATTACTTTATTTATTCATTAGATTTATTGTTTCGTTTATTTACTAATTTATTATTTAATTCAATAATTTATTCTTTTAATACATTCATATATTTATTTATTCTTTGTTTTATTAGTTTATTTGATTTTCTTTGTTTATGACTCTTGATTAATTACATGATTTTTTCTTTATAAAAAAAATTCAACGTTTGTTAATAATAATTTATTTTTGTTATTTATTTATTTAATTTCTTTGTTTATATTTTAATGTATTTCGATTTTTGCTTATTTGCTTTTTATTGTAATTGAATATACCCATTTGTTTGTTTGTTTATTAATCTTTCAAATTTTATTTATTTATTTGTTTTGTTTATTTATATTTTAATCAAGTTAATTGTTTAATGATTTTCTTTACGTTGTATTTGATTATATTCAAAAATATAGTTTATTAAAAATCGTTGATAATTATAGAAAGACATTTTTTTTAAAGCTCTACAATTTTCAGCTTATTTTCCACAATGACCGGCAGACATACAGTCTAGCCGTGTGTTTAGGGACTTGACGGAGCAGACGCGTCAAGATACCCCCGCGCCCCTCTGCAGTTTCAGAATAGTCCCAATATCGGCATTCTTTAGAAAGAATAACTTATTTCATTTAACGTTTGCTTCAAAACTTTTTCCATTATTTGATTTAAATTATGATTTCAACGATCATTTATTATTTCACGTCCCATTTTATTTTAATTTATTAATTTATTTCTTTAATTTACTTGTTTGTTTATTTAATATTTAATTCATTATTTAAAAGTTTTATTTATTTGTTTATTTTTCCACTAACGTATTTTACTATTCTCATTTATTTAAACAATAGATTGTTTTTAATAATTTGTTTGTTCTTTAATTTTTATGAAATTTCGTTTACTTACTTATTCTTTGTTTATTTATTTGTTTATTTATTTATTTTTCATTTATTTATTAATTCTTTGTTTATTTATTTGTTTTATAATAACAATTTATTAATTTTATTTTGTTTAAGAATTTTATTTAAACATTCATTTTTATTTATTTAATTATTTAATTGTTCAACATTTCATTTATTCATAAAAAAATTTTGAATTGTTTATTTTTCCTTAAAATGTATTCATTGTCAATTTGCTTGTTGATATTATTGTTTAAAAAATAAACATTATTTATTTATCGTGTTTTGTTTATTTATTTGCTTTATTTATTTATTTATTTATTCTTTGTTTATTTATTTGTGTCTGTAATAACAATTTATTAATTTTATTTTGTTTAAGAATTTTATTTAAACATTCTTTTTTAATTCATTAATTAATTAATTGTTTAACATTTTATTTATTCATAGAAAATTGTAAGTTGTTTATTTTTCCTTAAAATTTTATTTATTGTCTATTTGTTGCTTGATATTATTGTTTTAATAATTTCTTTGTAATAAACATTACTTATTTATTTGAATTGTTTAAATCATAAAAAAAAAATAATTTGTTTAATCGAATTTTATTATTTACTAAACAATTAATTGTTTTTACTTTCATTATTAATCACTCATTTCAAAACTTAGAGCAATGCATAATATTCTGTAAGAATCCGAGTCTTTAAAATCCAGCATGCCTGCGACTTGACAGTAGGCAACATCTGCCATTCAACTATGACTAGCTAGGCGACGGATACAATGAGCGCATCCCGCCGACTCTACTATGCCTTGATTTTCAGTATTAGAAATTCGTGAATTAAGTTTCAATTTTATTTCGACAAATGAAACCAAAGTTGCAAATATTTTCGGAATTTTCTTTTCAAGAAATATTATTATCTCTGTTATACAAGTTCATTAATAAGATTTATACAAATTTTTTGTGAAATTATTCATGATTTTTTTTTTGTTTAAAAAATAGCACATATATTTTTTATTTTGTTAAGTATTTGTTTATTTATTTATTTTTCAATATTCAATTGCATGATTTGTTGATTGTTTAAATTTTATTTGTTTTTAATTATAAAAAATTTAATTGTTTATTTATTAATAATCCTCTTTTATTTATTTATTGTTTACATATTGTATATTGACTTTTATTTATTTATCAATTGTTTATTTATTGTTTGTTTATTAATTATTTATTTATTGTTTATTAACGATTCACTTTTGTTTATTTAATGTTTATTTATTAATTAACAATTTTCTTTTGTTTATTAATTGTTTATTGACTGTTTATTCATTTATTCAATATTTAATTATTTATTTTTTGTTAATTAACAATTTTCTTTTGTTTATTAATTGTTTATTTATTTATTCAATATTCAATTGTTTATTTATTGTTTTTAAAAAAATTCTCATTTGTTTATTAAACGTTTATTAATTGTTTATTTATTAATTGACAATTTTCTTTTGTTTATTAATTGTTTATTGACTGTTTATTCATTTATTCAATATTTAATTATTTATTTTTTGTTTATTAACAATTATCTTTTGTTTTAATCTTTTGTTGTTAAACTTTATCGTATTTTAAGTAACAATTACGCATATTATTTAAAACTAATTGATAATTGTTTATTTGTTTACTTGTTAGTTTACTTTTTATTAATTCAAAATTATTATTGTTTGACTTACCAAGATGGCGTACCCAAGGTTAACCAATAAAAATGTCAATAATTCTAGTAACTTTTCTAGTGAATTCTAGTTAATCTGTTTATTTATTAACTTTAATTTAATTTTTATTTATTTTTCCGTCTTATACTTTTGAATTTGTATAAAAATTACTTTATTTTCCATTTATTCAAAATAGCGGGTATACATTCAAATTCAAATTTAGCACAAATAATACCAATAGAAACAGCCAATCAGAGCGCGGTCCTACCCCTTTTACCTTTAGATATAAAAATTGGAAATTTGTAATATTACCAAAATCCAACGGTAGGTGCGTGGCAAGCTCCCGCCAAGTTCGAAGGTTTGTCTGATGTATTATTATTCTTTAAAAGAATAGTGTTAAATTAAAATAAGAAAGCTAGCTTTAAATTAATTTTATTATTTCAATATTAATTTTGCAATATTTATTAAATTTCGTTTTATTGTGTTTTTTTTATTTGTTTCTATTTTCTCTCGATTAATAATCAATTATTCGAATTATTTATTATTATTTATTAAGGCGTGAATTTTTTATATTATTAATTTATCGTTTATTTATTTACGTCCACTTTATCTCTATTTTGTTTGCCTTTATATATTTTATATTTGATTTTTATATATTTGTTTATTTACACAATGTATATTATTTATTGTTTTTAATTAATTTTTTTTAAATAATGTGAATCCGATTATTTGAGTATCCATACTAATTTCTTTTATTTTTATAATTTCTATCCATAAATTATTCTTTCCGTCTATTGTTTGTTTTTATTTATCTCATTAACTAATTCCCATAGGATTTGTTATTTATTACTTTGCTTATTATATTTTCCAAAATTAGCTTTTAATTTCAAAATTCAATAGATGTTAGTTTTTCTTTATTCAATTTATTTCAAATTAATTATTATTTATTTAATTTTTATAACATTTAAATTCTTATGCTTTTATTTGTTTATTTAAGAAATTTACTTTCTTTATTGTTAATAAATTTATTTGTATATCAAATTAATGAATTTGGTTATTTAATATGTTTAAATTAAATTGTACTTTCAATGATCTACTTTTATTATCTTAAATTGATTTTTATTATTGTTATTTAATTTATTATTTTATTATTATTTTCGAATAATCAAAGTTTGATTATTTATTTATTTGCACTTATTATTTTATTCTTATTTTTTTCTATTCATAAATTATGATTTCAACCAATTATTTATTTCCATTTATTTTATTTACTAATTTCAACCAATTTTATTATTTATTACTTTACTTAATACTTTTCAAAATTAGTTTTTAATTTCAAAATTTATTGGATATTGAGTAAACTTATTCAATTTATTTCTAAAGTTTTTATTTATTTAATGGTACTTTAATTTTTCAAAATGATTGCGTAATTTACGTATGCACGTTTAGTCATTAAGGGTCCTACACAAATTTTTATGCTTAATGGCGCGAAAATCTATTGTCGCGTCTTCCCCGCCTTGCCTATGGTCAGTTACGGCTTGTCAATCAACCGGGATGGTTGTTGACACCAGGTGCGAAACCTTCTCGGTTTTGAGATTTACGCACGGTCTTTAAATTTGAGTCAGAGATCTCAAATATTCAAATGAATTTACTTTAGGCAATTTATCTTTTAAAATTGGTATGTATTTATCTATTTATGTTTTCTTAATTTATCATCTTTGTTTTACATTCATTTTCCTTTCCATTAATTATTCTTATTGCTTTACTCTATTTCACTTTGTTTTTTTTTTCCTTTTTAAAAACTAATAAATTTCAGTAATTACATTTAAAATTTTCTTTTTAATTTACAATTTTATTTCTTTAATTTATTTATTTTCGTGTTACGTCTTTTTATTTATTTGCTTCAATCTTTTTTTTTTTCTTTAATTTATTTTTAAATAAGTTTGTTGCGCGTTTGTTAATTTTATTCATGACCGTTATTTTATTTTAATTGTCTTATTTTCACATTCTTTTTTATTTGATCTCTTATTTGTTTTCATAAGTCAGTATTATCGTCTATCAATTTTTGATGCGATCGTTTTGTCTTAAATTTCTTTCCTGGTTTCGAACTATGTCACTTATTTTTATTCTTTTTAGTTTTGGTTTCGCATTTACCAATATTCGTTTTTAATCGTTCTTTTAATATTATTCTTTGATTATTTTATTCATTCCATTTATTCATGTTTACCGATTTCTTTATTTTTGTTCATTTATCTTCTTCTAATTCTTCATTATTCTTATAACCTCAAATTTATTTCTTTAGTTATTCTTTCAATTATTTTGTTTTATTTTATTATATTACGTAACGCATGCAGTGTTCATTTATTTTATTCAAGCTTGTTATTTTATTTCAATTCGTTTTTATATTCGAATTCTTTATTTTTATCATTTACTTTTAAATTCTTATCCTGTTTTACTTTATGTAAAATTTCTCAAAAAAATTTGTTTGTCCTAATTTTTTCGCATTTAATCGTTTTTGTTTTATTTTATTTTACGCACTCTTATTTGCTTTCTTTTTACACAATATTATTTTTATTCATCCAATTTTATTCTTTTATTTAACATTTCTTCTCTCTTTTCAGATTAATATAGCTTCGTTTATATTTTTCTTTTTAACATTCTTTATTTAATTCTTACTTTTCCGTTAAATTCATGTACTCGCTTAATTTTATTTTTAGCCTTTATATTTATTCGCGTTATTTTGTATATTTTATTATTTTATTTTACTTCTTGTATTTAGAAACATCTGTATTAATTTCTTGTTTCCTAACTTATTTTATTTATTTATTCACTTCATTTATTTTATATATTTTCATTCCTCAATATTTTCCACTACATTTTTACACTTTTATTTAAATTATTTTCTTTCTGTTAGATTAATATTTTTTCTCTAATTTCCACTTCTTTAAAATTCTTTATTCAAATCTTACTTTTTCATTCTGATTTCATTCTTTTATTTAATTCTTTTTATTCTCTTTTTAGTTTAAAATTGTTTAATTTATTTTTATACTTTCTTTTAATATTTTCTGGATGCATTCTTTTTAGTTAAATCCACTTATTTATTTGATGGTTACTTTTTAATTTTTGTACGTTTTATTTGTTTTATTTTAACCACTTTTTGTCTTTAACTCGTTTATTAAATTTTCGATCTTTTAATTATTTCCTTACATACTCATTTAGTTTATTTCTGTTTTCTTTATTTCTTCTTTTACACATTAATTTCTTTTATTCTTTACAATTATTTGACCACTCTTAATTTTTTTCTTCTTTGATTTTTATATTCTTTTATTTAATTATTTACTTTAACTGCATGTATTTTTTTATACTTCGCATGTTTTATTCAAATTCTAATTCTTTTGATTTAATTTCTTTTTACTATATTCTTATTTGCCCGTTTTTTACCCGTTTTAATGTTTTATCTTCAGGATTTTTACTCATTTATTAATAAAATATTTATTTGATTTATTAATGCTTTTCTCATTTATTTTACCTTTATACTTAATTTCCTTTCTCCCGTTTTTGTAAAAACTTTATTTTAGTTCCTTTTATTTATTTAATTTTCTCTTTTATTCACGACAATATTTGACACTTTTATTTATTGTTCAAAATCTCAATTTTATTCATTTCTTTTACTTTTCATTATTCAAATTTTTTTATTTTTACCACATTTATTTATTTTTATTGTATTTCAAATCAACTTTTTATTTCTCTTCAATTATTTTGATATTTTTACTATTTTTCGAATCTCACAAATTTATTTTCGTTTTTAACTTTCTTTTAACGTTCTTTATTCAGATTTATATTTTCGACTTTATTTATTTCTTCTCTTTTAACACCGAATTTTAATTTTTTGTACGTTTTACCAATTTACTTTTATTTTACCTTTCACTTTATTACTTTTTTTCACATTTAAATTCTTTAAACTTTTCTGAAAATTTTCATTTTTTTCAGTTTTTCTTTAAAATTTCTTGCACATTAATTATCTTAAATCACTTTAATTTATTCACTTTATTTTATCAAATTTAGTTTTTTTAAATTCTTATTTTTAATTTCTTTGGTTTTTTTTTATTTATTATTATATTTTTTTAACAAACAAATAATTCACATTTCACATAAAAATTACAAGTTTACTGATAAGATAATTTTCCAAAAATTTTAACTACAAAGATAGAAAACAGATAGGAAACAACACACATAAAAAACACCAGAAATATCAAACAAAATGTGTCCCCCACGAGGCACCAAAAATTTAGTAGTAATATAATGTCACGTCGGAAAGACGATAACCTTATATTTTATGTTAAATTTTAATATTTATTTGAGCCTACAAACGAATTTGTAATAGCTCGGGAAATCGTTCTGTTTGGGGAATTCTAGTGTTTTTTTCGAGTCTGTAAAATATTTTTATTTTCTCAATTTCCTAATCAGGGGTTTTTCCTAAACTCAAAATAAAAAAAAAGTGGGGCCACTCTCTATAATGATAGGGGAACCCTGCATAAAAAAAAAGTATTCTACAAAAAAAAACAATACTAAAGGACCAACTCCAGCCATCCAGAACCTAATCGGTACCGGAGTTGGGAAACTAAACCTGAAAAAATGATTATTTGGAAAAAGAAGAAATGAAAAGAGAGAATTGAAATTCATTTAATATTTAATTTTTATTAAACTTACTTTGGTCAGGTTGATTTTTGTAGACATAGAAACAAACATAAATCGCCAAAAATCCCAGTAATCCTCGAGAAGTGGTACCAGTTCAGGCGATCAAATCCAATTTTAAACGTAAAACACAAGTTACATGAGAACTGATTTGAAAACGATAAAATTTAATTCCAGCTTATAACTTAAACTCAGGAACATTATATTTAATTTTTAGTATAAAAATTCTTGAATTAAACTTGAATTCGTTTTAAAGACTTGAAGACAAAAAGAATTTGTTTGAGAGAAGTAATTTTCGACATCTCCATTCTCGATGACAGTTTTTCGGAGAGTGTTTTAACTTTTCGTGTATTTCCTTCCCTTAGCTTCTGAGAGAAGAAGAAGTGGGAAGATAAAACAGGGAGAAACTAGGGGAGTCTTAGAAAACACCAATGAAAAAGGCCCTAAACGCGTCAGGGTGTAGGCGTGTGTTGAGGGTAGAGAAAGAACGACGAAGAAGAACGGCGAAAAGAGAGAAAACCGATAATGAGGGGTGGCTAGTGGGACTTGCATGCTTGCGTGGGAGTAGAGAATGCATTAGAAAAGCTAAGAAGTCAACCATTTTCCTAATTTTGATTTGGTCCTGAAAAGTGTCTCAAAACTGAGTAGGTGGAGAAAATCCGCCCTAAAACACAATAGTTCTTGTTGATGCTGCCCTCTGTACCACTTCCAAGGATCCTGGTTACAAATGATCAGAAATGATTCACTACATAATTTTGAAATATAAAAATTAAATGTTAACAATGAATAATGTTGAAAATATAAGTAATACAATTCTTAAATTCAAATTTGTTTATAATATTAGTATTTTAACAATTTCAGATGAATATAGGTTTGATTTTGCCTAAATATTAATTATTTTTCATTATTTTAAAAGAAAAAGAGTAATGTATGTTGAATAATGCAATATTTAATTTTCCTAGATTTTCGATTTCTAGGTTATGTTTCTCATAGAGTGAATGTCGAGTATTCGTTTTATTCTTTCGATTTAACTGAATTCAAATGAGAACTATCAAATTTTTTATGTATATTCAATAAATTTTTATGTATCCATGTTTTTCAATTTTTAGGTTATGTTATATTAACTTTTAATTAAAAGTTAATTAATTTGATGAACATATTCAGTAGAATATTTAATATTCAATCATTAAATAAAGAATAAATTTCAACTAAATCCATTGATACTGAAATGTTACCATTTAATTTATTTTTCATAATTTCTGAATTTTAAGGTTATGTTTGAGTGAAAATTTCATTATTGAATGATTGATATGTTTATTTAACCTTAAAATTGAAATTAGACTTGTTCTATTAATTTTAAGAATGTTTTTAATTGTGTTTTTGTTATTTTCTTAATTTTTACATTTTTGAGGTTATGTTACCTCGAGATACGTTTATTTTATAAAAGTTAATTAACAATTCTTATATGAATTCAAATTTAGTATTATCAATCTTAGAATTGATCTTAATCAATTGACATCACCCTTTTCTTTTGTTTTTCGCGTATTTTTTAGTACATAACCTTAAATCTTCAAAAGTCTAATTGAAAATATTAAGCAGCTATAATTTACATCATTTAGCAAATCAATTTAAAGCGATTTATAATTATTTTTAATTATTATTATTTTCAAATGCTATTGTGCTCACACACACACACACACACGCGCGCGCGCGCGCACACGTATGCACATACATACACAGATATATTTCAGTATAAAAGAGTTAATTAAAAGGGTTGAAGGAATTTTTATGCATTTTAAGTATTCAATTAGAATACTCTGTAAATATTATTTTTTTGTTAAAATCGTAACTTTTTTTTACTTATACATGGGGTCATTTCGACGGATGTCTGTTTTATACATTATCATCATTTTCTTGGAATGTTTATTTTACTGAAACATTGGAAGTAATAAATAAGATTACTGGTCCAGTTTCGAGATTTGAAAGAAACAGACTTTTTAGGGAAACAGGGATAGTGTGACGAATTTACAGTGTGGGCCTGCAGTCAAGGACGGAAGTGAACACTTGTCCAAAGTGAGGGTCAGCATCGTCTATATCAGATTTTGCTTAGCGCGACCCCTAATTTTAGAGTTTTTAGGGACTCGTTTAGAAAATCGAGTCGTTGGCAAGACATCTGTTAACGATAAAGTCTTGTTTAACCGAACTCTGGGAAAACTCGAAAGAAGATGCTGTTCCTCCCTTTTCAAGAAAAAGTCAAATTTATGTTCTTCGTTTGAAACGAAGAAATAAAGATTTTTTTTAAAAGATGAAAAAAAAACGGAGTGGCTCACGACGTTACACCAAAGTAAATTATATGTATACACACTGTTTATAATGTTTTGTTATGTAAATAATACATTTCCAGTACAAGAGCAGGTAACTACTTGTTCATTTCTGTTATGTAAAAGTTATTGTTTTTTGAGGTTAGTTTTGTAATTTAATTTTAAAAAATTATGACCCTGATACATATAAACAAATTAGGAAAAACCACTTATTTTTTGTAAATATAGGAAGCACTGTTTATTATTTTTGAAGAGTTCTCTTTGATGAATAGAAATGTTTACTTTACCCCATGCAGCATTTGAATTATAATTGAACGCCCAGTCTCCAGTGTTTGTACCTGAATTTGGATATAAGTAAAATTTATTAGGGTACCTTTCTGCTCATTGTTCAACGTTTTCAGAAAAGGTCTTCTTTTTATCTGAAACATTTTTTCCCAGAACCTGAGAAAATCTAGTAGTGTCATTAAATAAATAATCCGTTCCAAATGCAAAATATTATTTTGAGAAACAAATAGTCCGGAATGAATATATTCTAGGAAGTAATAATATATTCTAACTAGCAAAATATAACGCGCGCAAGCGCGCGATTAGTTTTCCATACATTTTAGAAATTAAACTATATAATAATAAATAAAATACCTTGTAAAATACATCGATGAATAATATTTGTCCAATAAGGAGGGCTGCCAGTAGTGGACTCGAAGATTGAAAAAAGTTAAAAAATTGAAAAAAATAATAGAATTTTTAAGAAAATAATTAAATCTTGAAAGAAATAATTTAAAAGTATCAAAAAAATGTATTGGTGTAGAAAAAGTTGAATAATGACAAAAATAACTGAAATTTAGAAAAAAATTAATGAAAAATGAGGGTCGAAGACATTTCCACCAAAACCCAATTGACCAAATTTGTAATTGGCCGAAATTTAATTGTCCGAATTTGTAATTCTACAAACTTGCATTTGTCAGAATTTGCAATTCCCCGAACTTGCGTTTGTCCGAGCTATTAACTTCCCGAATTTGTATTTGTCATAACTTCCAAATCATCAAATTGACATTTGCCAAAACATTTAAATCGACGAAATTGCATTTGTTAAAATTTTTAACTCCTCGAACTCGTATTCGTCTGAACTTTTAAATCCACGAACTTGCATTTGCCAGAACTTTGAAATCATCGAACTTGCATTTGTCAAAATATTCAATTACCAGAATTTGCATTTGTCCGAACTTTGAAATCACCAAATTTGCATTTTTCCGAACTTTGAAATCACTGAACTCGCATTTAGCAGAATATTCAACTCTCCAAATTTGCAACTGTCAGAACTTCTAAATCCCTGAATTTGCATTTGTCCAAACTTTAAAATCACCGAACTTATATTCGCCCAAATTTTGAAATCTCCGAACTCGCATTTAGCAGAATATTCAACTCTCCAAATTTGCAACTGTCAGAACTTCTAAATCCCTGAATTTGCATTTGTCCAAACTTTAAAATCACCGAACTTATATTCGCCCAAATCCTTTAGAAAACCTACTTTCCGATGGTCGGACAAATGCAAATTCGGGGACACGAGTAGTCGGTGACTTAAGGAGTTTGACAAATGCAAGTTCGGTGATTTTAAAGTTTGGACAAATGCAAGTTCGGCCAAATGCAAATTCGGAGACTTAAGAGTTCGGCTAAACGTGAGTTCGGTGATTTCAAAGTTCGGACAATTACAAATTCGGAGATTTCAAAATTTGGGCGAATATAAGTTCGGTGATTTTAAAGTTTGGACAAATGCAAATTCAGGGATTTAGAAGTTCTGACAGTTGCAAATTTGGAGAGTTGAATATTCTGCTAAATGCGAGTTCGGTGATTTCAAAGTTCGGAAAAATGCAAATTTGGTGATTTCAAAGTTCGGACAAATGCAAATTCTGGTAATTGAATATTTTGACAAATGCAAGTTCAGTGATTTCAAAGTTCTGTCAAATGCAAGTTCGTGGATTTAAAAGTTCAGACGAATACGAGTTCGAGGAGTTAAAAATTTTAACAAATGCAATTTCGTCGATTTAAATGTTTTGGCAAATGTCAATTTGATGATTTGGAAGTTACGACAAATACAAATTCGGGAAGTTAATAGCTCGGACAAACGCAAATTCGGGGAATTGCAAATTCTGACAAATGCAAGTTTGTAGAATTACAAATTCGGACAATTAAATTTCGGCCAATTACAAATTCGGTCAATTGGGTTTTGGTGGAAATGTCCTCGACCCAAAAATGAGAAATAAATTCAAAAATGAAGTAAAAAAATACAAAATTTAATACATTAATTGAAAAATTAACGATATAATTAAAATGTGAAGAAACTAATTGAATAATGTATAAATAATTGAAAACTTATCTTTAAAAGTTAATAAATTCATGACAATAATAAAAAGATTGAAGAAAAAGACATGTAAAGAAAATAATTCCAAAATATCAAAAATATTTGAAAATTGATAAAAATAGTTGTAATTTAAAAAAATAATTGAGAAATGACAAAAATAATCGATAACTTTAAAAAAATAAAAAAATTGAAGAAAATACTTGAAAACTTGACAAAACAATTGAAATGTTGAAATAAAAAATTCAAAACTGATGTAAAAATTAAATAATTATAGACAATAATTGTAAAGTGAAAAAAAATATAATAAGTTTGAGAAAAATAATTGAAAGTTGAAGCAGTTAATTGAAGTTAGAAGGCAATAATTGAATGCCCATGTTTTTTTTATTTTCATTATATTTGTGCTTATTTCTGCATAACCTTACATGTGTATTTAAAACATCTGATAATTGTTATAAAAATAAATTTTTGCAGACTTGTTCCTGTTATAATGTTAATTAGGAAAAATGGTTGAAGAGAAATTAGAAGCAAGAAATTCACAAGCTGACTTTATCCAAAATGAGCTAAATTTTGATGTCAATCTTGAAGATCCATTAACGAAAGCCTGTTTAGAAGATAATTGCGAAAACAAATGGATAGATATATTAGGAAACGGTCAGCTAAAAAAAAAAATTTTAAAACTAGGCATTCAAAATACGCGACCTAACAGAGGTGACATTTGCAAGGCAAAAGTCATTGGAAAACTTGAAAATGGAAGAGTTGTAGAAGAATACGAAGAACTAGTTTTTCAACAGGGAGATGTAGAAATTATTCAGGTATTACTTAATTTATATTGTAATAACCATAATCTCAAGGTTTGATGTCATTTATGTTTTATTTGTGTTAAAATTATTGTCTTTTATATAAAAATAATTAGGGATTAGACTTGGCAGTGGCCTTAATGGACGTTGGTGAAGAGGCAGAAATTGAAGTTGCTTCTAGATTTGCTTACGGAACCTTAGGAGAGAAACCCTACATACCATCTAATGTTATGCTTCGATATTTTGTGAAATTATTATCAGTTGATATTGAACCAGAAACTGAATCGCTAACTCTTATTGAAAGAAAAAATATTAGGTAACTATTACTTTTTAATTGTTTTGTTATTTTCAAGTAAGAGGCCTTCCATAAATTACGTAAAAGGTTTAGGGGGAGGGAGGGGATTTAAGGAAATGTTACTACTTGTTACATGGGGGTGGGGGACGGTTAATCGACTTTGTTACGTAATATTTACTGTTTGTTGAAAATAATTTAAATTTTAAACTTTACTTTGTTTAAATTATAAGGTAAATGTCCCGGTTATGGAACAGATTTCGGATAGGGTTGGATATTTTTTGGGAATTCTAATCCTGAAAAGCATATTACTACTCAAAATCTTTTCATAGTTCATTACCTATACTTTCTCATAAGAATAGAATTTTTAAAACTGCATTTTATATGAAAAAATATTTAACGATTTATCCAATATAACTTTTCCAATGTAAAGTCCCAAGGCATGTTTAGTACTTAAGATAAAATTCAACTAAATGATGATGATATGACAATAAAAAATTAAGATAAAAACTTGAAATTAAAAAATGATTGAAACTTTTAAAATGCGAATTGAAAAGAATATATTAACAATTATCTTTTACATTAGAAATTGATTGTATTAGTTCATTAGTCAAAAAAAAATTGTCCGTTATTTTTGAAGATTCGTTTAACGTCTATTGCTGCTTTCATGATCCTACAAAAAATCATACCAAAAAGAAGGTATTGGACATAAAGAAAATGGAAAATCGAAATAATTGAAATGCCATTATTCGACACAATTATTACACTTAATGCATCCCAATATACAATATAAAGACAAGTGTCTTAAGGGTGTCTTCTTTTAAAACATAAGACATTTAGAAAGTGTCTTACATTAATTTCAAATTATTTCATTGCTTAATAATTATGAAAGACGCACCCTCATTAGTTAAAATTAAGACACCCAAAAATGTCATAGAAATGACCATATAAATGTCTTAAAATAAGACACCTGCTTTGCAGTGTAAGACTATCAGTAAGGTCCTTCAAAATAGAAGCAGTTTTAATCTTAATATTTTTATTTGTTTTATTGTTTTATTCATAATTTTCTTTTAAAATGATCCTTTGGTCAAAAATTAAAGATATCAAAAGTTTTGTTTGTAAATAGTATGGTATACGACGTGTACTCCATCTTGTCTGAGACGCATTTTTTTAATAACATTCGTTTTTGTATATAAAGTATATATAAAGTATATAATATATGCCAATATTTCCGTGACATCTTCTTCATGTTCTTTACAGGAAAACTTGATTACAATTTCAGTTGCAGAAATATCATTTAAAATAAAATCAAAAACATTCCGACCTAACTTACAGTATTTTCTAAATAAGTTTTCAATTTGTAATATTAAATTAAACATTTGCACATTAGGGTGAACAAGTTCCTTTTTTGGATTTACAAATTTTTCCATACTGCGTGGCATTTGACCGCTAGAAATAAGCAACGTATCTTCAGCAACATTTGATGTTGATAAAAAAGAGCTAAGGCAATTATCACATTTAATTCGATTTCGAATATGCCTAGATACACTTTCAGTTGTGTAATATAAAATGCAATCTATTATTTCCTGTAAAGCATAATCATGCTCATTTAAATGAATGAAGTCATTAAAATCAGAATTGTCATCGGTAATAACAATTTTTAAATTTTGTTTTAATTCTTCAAAAGCAGAAGGCTTTTTACTTTTGTAAATTTCTTTCAGTTTTGAAAGAGTTATTAAAGGTGTTGATAATTCTTCGTTCACTGGAGTACAGTTTCCTAATTTTGGTGGTTTTAAAATACTGAAGGCAGATAGTAATTTATAAATCTGTAAAAATGTAGGAGTGCAGGGATGGTCATTAGCTCCATGTGCTAAACGTACGGTGCCAAAAAATCTCTAAGAAAAAATAAAAATACGAATTCCGTTATAATATTTATAAAGATCATTTTAGCGACTTTATTTGATTCTGTTCAACTGTTAAAGATCCGAGGCTAAAAGGATACGAAAAACATTGCTAATTCTATAAGTTCGACGTACATACACATACATATATTACTTTTTTACATGATTTTTCTTAATTATTCATAATTCTACAGCATTATTAAAATTGTTATTATTATTAATACTATTGTACTTTACTGTTACTACTAATATTAATACTACTTACTACTAAATGTTAAAATTTTGGAACAAATACAAAAGCACTAACTACTAAATTACTTTATAAGACGGCACAAATACGTAGACATGGTTTTCTAAATTTTATTTTTAAATCTACGAAGCTTTCGACTTAAAATTTACAAAATGAAGAATACCTCCAGGGGATCCTGATTTAATTGACCTGTTAAAACATACGTAAATCCATAATTTTGTAATAAAATTGTTGACAAGTCTCTGACCGAATGAATCGTGACTCGAAGACCTTCCCTTGTTTCAGGTGGTCGAGTCCATACCAAGTGATCACACCAATTTCAGTCATATTGAGTAATATTTACGAAATTGATATTTTGGGTTCCTTTAGGAGAAAAAAAAATAAATTTTAATTATTTTTAAAAAATTCAAAATATTTTCGAAAATATTCAAATTCAAAATTTTATGTACTATTTTTTTTGTTTTATCATAACTTCTGTAATTTTGAAGCAATTGAGATCATTTTTTTTAAATTACTCGTATTTAAATACTCTTTCAAGAAAAATTATAATAATTAAGAAATTGTTTATAATTAAATTTTTATTAAAAAAATTAAATTATTTATTTAAACAAAATCTAAAGTATATCATCGATCTTTTTCAAAAAATTCATAAACATAGCCTATAATGTGCTTAAAAATTTAAGCCAAAGAAAAAGATGGTATGTATTATAGTTTTTGAGAAAAAAATTATTAAGTTATGCTAGCGCGGCGCGGACCGGTGTCACCGCTACTCAACGCGTAGTTCCGTAGTAACCGAAATGTATGTATATTTTTACATAATGTAAATATAGTTAGTGTATTATATTTAAATTATAAGCTTCAGAAAGTCACACTGATCTTTTCATAGTACATGGACATCAAACTTTAGAATTAAAAAAATCGAAGAAAATAATTAAAGTAAAAAAAAGTAATTAAAAAATTGGTAATTTATAGAAAAATAATAAAAATAACTAAAAATTGGGAAAATTATTAAAATTTAAGAATAATAATTGAAAATTTGTTAAATCAATTGAAAAATAATTAATATAATTAAAAACTGGTAAAAATAAGTGAAAATAAGTGAATAATTAAAATAATTTAAAACTGAAGAAAGAAAAATAATGGACTGGTAAAATTATCAAAATTCGCGATGTTCAGGGGTGTTAATTTTTTTTCTTATGCAATTTTAGACCTAAAATTATGGGCTAATGTCAAAAATAGAGAAACAAATAATTTGCGGAGTTTGAGAAATTTATTCTAAGAAAAACTTAAATTTTAAAAATTAAACCCTCTTTCACAATTTTCATTTTTTCCATCGACAATTTTTTTGTGGGATTTTTAAATGATTTTCTACAATCCATCGTATGGATTTTAAAAATTAAAATTTCGAAAATGACCAAAAAAATATTGTTTTTTAATTTTTATGTAATACCATAATTCTACATCTTAATTGATGTAAGAAAAAAAATGACACCTCTGAGCATCAAAAATTTTGTTGAGTTAAAATTTCACCTATCTCTCCCCTTAAAGAATGATAAAAATAGTTTGAAAATAGTTGAAAGAAGCAAGTTTACAACGACCATTAAACAATCAAATTGTTACTCCTCTTGACTTATACGAGTGGGCAAAATCCAGTTTAGAGAAAATTAATGTAGAATTTTGTAATTACGCAGAATATGAAGCTAAAAAACAATTGTTAAGTGAAAGATTTAATCAAGCTATGACCATTAAAGGTACACAAAAATTTCATTCCTTCGTACCCCTTGAGAATAAAATTGAAACAAAAATTTTTTCAAATTCTGTGCACAGCACAATTTGTAAAATAAAAAAATAAACATGACGATTAACTGTACTTATATTATGTAATAATATACATACATTTCGGTTACTACGGAACTACGCGTTGAGTAGCGGTGACACTGGTCTGCGCCGCGCTAGCAAAACTTAATAATTTTTTTCTCAAAAACTATAATACATACCATCTTTTTCTTTGGCTTAAATTTTTAAGCACATTATAGGCTATGTTTATGATTTTTTTGAAAAAGATCGATGATATACTTTAGATTTTGTTTAAATAAATAATTTAATTTTTTTAATAAAAATTTAATTATAAACAATTTCTTAATTATTATAATTTTTCTTGAAAGAGTATTTAAATACGAGTAATTTAAAAAAAAATGATCTCAATTGCTTTAAAATTACAGAAGTTATGATAAAACAAAAAAAATAGTACTCAAAATTTTGAATTTGAATATTTTCGAAAATATTTTGAATTTTTTAAAAATAATTAAAATTTATTTTTTTTACTCCTAAAGGAACCCAAAATATCAATTTCGTAAATATTACTCAATATGACTGAAATTGGTGTGATCACTTGGTATGGACTCGACCAGGTGTTAAACACTCTTTTTTCTCTATTTCTCCATTAATCACTCTTGTTTCCCACGCATCTAAATAGACAAGAAAATCGCTCAAGACCTAAAAATTAAAATCAATATGAGATATTATGTACATCTATTATTAAAACAGCCATAAATATATTAACCTGGTAATCTGCACAACCAGGACGAAAACCATTAATTGGATTTGTTCGATTAAGGGCGTCAAATAAATTATTTATCCTCAAACAAAAATCTGCAGTGTTTTCGCATCCATTGAACAGATCAGGAAAACATGAAGCAGCTTTTAGAAGTCCAGAACCCATAGAGTAACTCAAAATCTGTTATAAAAATATTTGTAAGACATCGTTAATTAATTGAAAAATATTATTTCATAAACTTAAAATAAAACTGTACCTGTACGGCTAATCATACTCTCATTTTTAACATATTATTCAGATTAAGATGGTCTTTGGTGATTTTAGGGCACCACTTGCCTGTGAAATTTTTTTTATCACATTCATATAATTTTTGAAAAAAGTCCCATTTTATAGGAAAAGATGTAGGATCAAGCTATAATAATATACAGTAGATTTATAAATATTAGGTATTCCTAATTAAAATATACACATACAGGCATCACAGTACCTTTTATCTTCAAAAAAAGGTGTATTTTTTCCCTGTAAAAGGTGACAAAAAATATAAGAAAAAAAAATTAAACAAATTAAAGAAAATAATAAAAAATTAAAAAAAAAAATTTAAAAATTGAACAAATAAATTGAAAATTGAAAAAAAATCAATAATTGTATAAAAAATTACAAACTGATGAAAGTAACTGAAAATGGAAAACAAAATTCGAAAAATTGCTAGATTAATACACAGCCGAATAAAATAATCGACAAAATTGTAGGAAATAATGGAAAATTGTGGAAAATAATTAATAATTGAAGGAAATAGTTGAAAACTGACGAGAATAATTGAAAAATTAAAAAAAATTTAAAAATGACGAAAATAATTATCAATTGAAAACTAAATTCAAAAAATGACTACACTGAAAAAAAAACAATGGAATATTTGCTTGAGTTGTCAAGTAAAATTTACTTTATAACTCAAGCAGTGCAAAAAAAAGTAAAACTTACTTTGTTTTTTAAGGAAAACAAAATGTCACTTTTAAAACAAATTTGACATATTGTACTTTAAAACAATGTTTGAGTTAATTAAAAGAAATAAACAATAAATTAATATGCAATTAACGTTTTTACTCACTTTTACTTATTCTTCCACTATTAAATCTTCTGGAATGTGTTGAAAATTTAATTTTAACAGTTTGGCACATAAACGTCAAATTGTGCTTCAAAAGTGTCAATTGTTTTTTTTTTTCTTTATAAACAAAGTAAAATTTGCCTGGTTTCACAGCAATTTTTGACTTTTTTTCATTGCTTGAGTAAAAAAGTAAAAATTACATTTAACTCAAGTAAACCTTAAATAGTTTTTTTTTCAGTGTAGATTAATAAACAATGAAAAAAATAATTGAAAAAGTGAAACAAAAAATATTAAAATTAAAGAAAATAATTGCAAATTGAAAAAATAAGAGAATTATAGGAATAATTGTTGGAAATAATTGCACATTTAACAACTGAATTGAAAATATAAATAAATAATTAACATTGAACAAAATAATTAAAAACTGAAAATTTAAGAAAATCATTAAAAGTTGAAGAATGGAATTTAAATTTAAAAAATGTTATAATTTAAAATTGAAAAGGTAATTAAAGAAGCCGAGAATTATTTAATTCATTAGAAAATAATTAAAAACTGACAAACAGAATAGAAATTTGAAAAAAAATTGAAAAATTGAAAAAAAAAATTGGAGAAAAAAATCAAGCATTGAATTTGAATTTTATTAACATATTTCGAAATATTTACAAAAAAAATTATATATTTTTGACCCCAAAAAAGGTGAAAAAGGTGAAAAATCATCAAAATAGGTGAAAAAAAATGACAACATTGAAAAAAGTCGAAAAAAGATGAAAAGGAGACTGACTGTGATGCCTGCACATATATTTATTATTACCAAATACTAAACGTAATATTTTTATTTCCTTTAATTCTTTTTGAGTAAATAATCGATTGCAAATGCACTTAATAAGATGCGGTGTGTCAGAAAAAACGAAGACTTTACGATCAGCAACTGTTGGGTGTGGAAACCAGCTTTTCACGTTATTTATTTTTCCTGATACTCCCATTTCTGACCAGAATTTTCGGTTTGGTTTTGCTCCATCAGTTACTACACCGTGAATTTTTGCCCCTGCCTTTTCCAGCACTGATATAGCTTTAATGATTAATTGTGCCAGTACAATTCCAGTTGCAGGACCTTTCGACACATGCACAGCTACTGGTTGAGTAAAAGATTTATGTATTGAATGGAAAACAAAAACCAATCCATGGTCTGCTTTATCATCGATGCCAGCTGGTATATCGTCACCATAATCAGTTAATCCCAAAAATTGCATGGACTTCTTATCAAGACGTACATTTTTTCGAGTTGAAATTTCGTCGATTAATAATATACCGTTGCGAAGTATGTCAGGTTTTTGTGCTAAAGTTTCAGAAAACAATTCTAAAAAATTACTGTCAAAACCGCATGGGGTGTCCATTAATGATAGATACCTGTTTAGAATGAAAGAAAATTTATCAAAATATAATAAAAAAAATAACATTAGGTAAATATTTTAATAATGTACAAAATTATTAATTTTCCAGTATTTAAAATATTACAAAATAAATATTAAAGATATTTTTTCTTAATTTCAATAATTTATTTAAAATGCAAAGATTACCTTCGTATGGTAGAAGTACAGGGCAATGGAAGTATATTATTCTCTCTTAATAAGCGATATGCAGCAGGAGATCTCATGTGTAGCAGTAAACATAAAAGAATCCAATCTTCCGAATACCGATTGCCTTTACTACTTTTTCGTTTCGAACTCTCCAATATTTCTGAAATAACCGTAACTTTATTTGGAGGAATATTAAAACTATTTAGCTTTTTTCTCAAGGAAGTCAAATCAAAATTTGCCATTTCTTCTTGCATTTTCCTCAACTTGGTTTCATAATGATGATATAAATTTTCGAATCGACATTTCTGTTTTGCTACATATTTATACTTTTTTCTGATACGTTCAATTTTCTTCTGACACCTGGGACTTGATTTTTTTAAAATTATTCGTTTTAACTCGGACACCTTTTTCAATCTAATTATTTTATTTCTTAAAGTTTTTTTGCCATTTCTACAATCATTGCAGCACGAACTCTTAGAATTATTTGGTAAAACAAGTGAGCATTTCCTATGCCGTAAACAATTAGAAATATCAAAAAATGCAAAAGATGTTTCTGTGTTCGCGATTGATTCTTTTGAAGCACAACCGGAACAAACTTTCATTAAATCAAATTTCATAATCAAAGTCTCAAGTTCTTCTACAGTCGAAACGTGGGTACCAGAAAAATCGAATTCTTCATTTAGTTCTATTTTTTTGCCCATGACTTCTATAGAAACTTGCATGTCCTCATATACGACTATTTGCTTAGAAGAAACAAACTTTATGGCATCTTTAACTTTTTTGGCATTAGACTGAGAAAATTCTAAGACAGGAGTTTCATCCAAATCATTTTTTCTTTGGCACCATGATATCGGAATATTGATTTGTTCATCTCCTTTAAATAAAGAATTGAATAAGGCAAGACGCTTTTCTTTGTCGGCATCTACCATTTCTTCATCAGCCACGGATTGATTAAAATCGAACTGATTCTGATCATTTCCAATAGCTTCTGAATCTAATGTTTCAGAGTTATCAGTAGTTTGTTTCTTCATCTTTTTCTTCTTAGAATTGTTTGCCGATAGTGCTTCTCTAATTAATAATTTTCTTCGCTTTACAGGAGTTTTACTCAAATATTTGGGACAGTTCGGGAAAATTGTCGGAAAACTGTCTTGTTTCAAGTGAGGTTTTTCTAAAGCTTCCTGAAACATTGATTGAATTAAAATAAATAAAGTAATAGTAAATAATAATAACAATACATATTATAAGTAAAATAAATACTGCTGAAACGAAATAGAAACAAATATTATCCAAATAAGGTCATTTAAAAATAAAAACACTTATTATTGTTTACGTTTAGCTCAGCTGTTCTCATTAGATGTTACGTTCGGGCAAAGGACCGAATATATCAGGAGTATTAACAGCTTAACCAACTAAGTAGAACCTAGTCTTTATATTTATTTTTAGGGGTCGTTCACTTTATAAAACCTATGGGGTTTTCGTTAAATTATTCTTTGTATACTTACTATTGTTCTTGTAGTATGGAACTTCCAAATTAATATACTCAGTATTAGATTTTTAGGAGTGAAATGAGTACTTCTTTATAGGACGGCGGCTAGCCAGTACCGGGTAAACTCCGTAAGCAAGAAAACTCACAATATATTCTGAATTTAATCTTATTTATTCAGAAACAATTCAAAGTTTATAAAAAGTACAAGATTAGAGTAAATTACAATTGATACTCGTTATTTGCTATTCATTATTCGTTATTATACAATAATATTCATCCGTTATTCATTAGTCCTTAAATGACTGCCTTTCGGTATACGTTTTTACTTTGTTTTTCGATATTCAATATTATTAGTGATATAGAGACTTACATTTAGTTGTTAATGTTCCTTTTGAAAGTTGAACTGGATGTTCAATCGCTCGATTAGAGCAGCAATCGAAAATACAACGATTTTGAATGCTGCTACGTTGCTGCTTACAACTTTGACGAATAACACTTCACAGTTCGTTTAACAATTGTTTTGTTTTTAACGACGGACACCAACAATTTTAGACGATACTCTAGAGATCGAATTTTTAACACAGGTTCAATTCAATGAAATTATAAAGTTATAGATTTTGTCAGTCCGTTGAATTACACTTCACAATTTATTTAACAATAATTAATAATTTGTACGACGGACACTGACAATTCAAAACGGTACTCTTAAATTTGACACTTAAACCCGCGTTTGACTCGATTCAGATGTAAAGTTCACAATTTTGGCAGTCCGACGGGCCGTACGACAATCTATGCTCACTCGACGGAGGTTCTGGTGTATTCGACCCCCTCCATTTAGCGTCGTGTTCTTTTAAAGACGATTTTCGCTATTTGCGGGGATTAGTTTATGTTATTTTAGCACGATCTCATGCTAAAGTGTCAACTGACACGTTCTCATGCAAAAGTGTCAATAGTCACGTACTATTGTCATATGAGACCGTTCGTAGACTCGCGCTTTTGCTCCATTTCATATTAATTTTCAATTAATCAATTAAAACAAATGATTTATTGACTTATTTGATCAATCACATTAATTTATGCCATTGTGAATAGGGGTGTCTAAAAACGATCTCAATATTTTATACTTATAGCAATTATCGTTTAATTTACAAACTCCATCACTTACGCCAGTACTGGCTTATACTTGGCCCTTGTACTGAGCAATCATCGCGGTTTCATCCCTTATTTTATACGTTATTTTCTATTGTCTGTTATATCCTATGATGATTTTGAGAATTTATTGCGATATTTAAATCTTCTTACCCATAATGAGATTGTAATATTCAAACCTATGATAACTAATTAACTCATGATAATTGCTCTTTGAACCTACTTATGATAATCAATTCGTTTATTTCATGATGGTAACTCATATTTATGTTTTTAAGAAAGTCATTGTAGCGCGCTATTTTACCGTGATTCGGATGATAATCTGTTACCATTAAGAAAAATAATTAATTACCATCAGTGTCTTTAGCCAGATGCGAGCGTTAGCACGAACGATCCTGTATCGATTTATAGCTTCGATCTCTCATTGGAGCTGAATTTAAAACACCTTCTGTCAATTTATCCTTGGAGCATAGTTAATATCATTTTAACTTCTTTCATAAGGAAGGAAGTTACTTAATTTGAATAATTTAAACTCATATTGGAATTTCTAACATGGTTGCTACAAGATTTATTAAATAAATAATTAGAACTTGTTAAATTTGAGCTACTCTCATATGTTTTGTTTTCATTTCTAAAATTTGAATCAAATTATTGCAATTAAATTAAAATCAAAATAGGTTGCATTTTATACGAGCTTAATTGTCTACCTGCAAGTACGGCAGCCTAGTGTCAGGCGCCACTTTTACTGCTAATACTGTTTCAGTACTAATTGAAATGTTGATATCGGTTTATTAACAAAAAAAAAAGTTATGGATGGGTCGGACATAACATTAAAAACTCTAAAACGATTTTATATGAAAAATAAAATAATATAAATGGAATATAATAACAAGGAAAAATTAACAATTATTAGAAAAGAAAAAAAGTATTATTTAAAATAAATTAAATTAATTAAGAAAAATGATTGGGATAGAATAATATTTGTTTTTGTTTATCGATTAAATTATTTACTGTAAGAGACAAATTTATGTTTCTACATGAAAATAAAATCTATTAAAAATATTTCTTGATTTACATTTACAACCAAAGAAATAAATTTAAAAAGCTTTCAATAATAAATTTAAAAACATACCGATGACATAACGTTTCCTTTGAAATCCAGAACTTCTCGAAATCTGACAATCTCCGAAGGCAAAAAATGTTTTTCACATACGGCGTCTCCTTTTTTTAATACATAATCCTTCCTCGGTATTGCTTTTTGCCATTTTTGAAGCATCTCTTCACTATTTGGAACCGAAAAAATGGAAGGTTTTCTTTCACTTTCTAATAAGTCTTCATTTTTACGCGGTTTGTATCCCGACCTACAATTTGGCACAACACATTTTTTACCCATTTCTTTAAAATTTTAACTATTTCAACCGTTTTATTAGTCAGTTTTAGTCTTATGGATCTCACGTATCTAATTCTTTTTCAATTTCTTTAAACTTTTAACAGTTTTAACCGTTTTATTAGTCAGTTTTAATCTCACCGGTTTGACGTAAACAAATAGTAACGGCTGATTTCTCGGCCTCTCGCGACAGTGGCGCCACCTACAGGTGGAATAAATAGAGGAGGTTGCGAATACGTTGTAAAATCGCAGAGACAGATAGGGCTGATATGGACACATTGATACATAACCCAATGTACCGAATATGAAACATCAATTTGAATTAAAAAAAAACATGTTTAATGTTGACTAAATATATGAAAATAAATTAAGCAACTGTCTTTAAATTCTTCAATGTTGATATTTTACTATTTTATTTTATTTAATTACAAAAAATGATCTATGTCAAAATTCTGAATTCCACAACAAAGCGTTTCATATTAGGGCATCGTTCCACTACCGAGACTTTTACCTTACTTCTTTTAAAATTTTTAAAATCTGTTTTTATTCAATTGTTTCTGAACTGTCAACAAAAAATGAACCTTAAAATCTTCACAAGTAATTAGCGGTAATAAAAATTTTTTTATTTTGGTAAGTGATTTAAAATATACAAATTTTTTAAATTATAATTAATAAAAGACACACGAACATTAGAGTGGACCAAAAAAATCAAAACTTGAATTTTCAAAATATTTTCTAAGATTTCTGTTCTTGAAGTTTAAAAAAAATTTTCTCTTATTGGAATTTCATGAATTTAACACTTAAAATAAACACTTCATTTTCAATTTGTTTTTTCATACCTTCATTATAATCATAAACCTTTTTAGAATATGATTAAGAAAACACTGAACTTTCGTTTGTATAAACATAAATTAAAATAAATTTATATTTACAGATGTTATTAAGCATCAAAAAGTGCCAAAATCCACTATTTTTATATTTTTCAGAAACAATTTTCTATGACTAATTCTAAGTTTCCTTACATGAAATTTACACCATTAGAAACTTCATGTTTTGCAGGAGAGGCTTATTGAACTAAAAAAACATTGAATAATAATAAATGGTAAAATAATTAAAAAGAAGTAAAAACTTTTTAGGATTTACTTCCTCAAACGTACAATAGGTGAGAAATTTATGAATTTGCTTCCGTCATAAAAATGGAAACTGATACCTTCCTTTCTGCAAAAGTGAATTTGACACTGCAAGTTAACTCTTAACGGAATTTTTTGTACATATACAATGTGTTCATAAATCCACAAGCTACCTTAAGGGGGGAAACTCGTGTAAAATTGAATTTTTTTACACTTTTTTTTTGCTTCAAAAATTAGTTTACCATCTGTAGAATATGATCCTACATTGTTAATCTAAAATTCGAAGGATAAATGTCGCTATAGCATACATAAGTGTAATACCTCAAATGCTTCGAAACGCAGTTCAAACGATGCACGCGAGATCGCTCTATTTTTTTGATTCTTTGGCAGTAAAATATTATGAATTGTCAATAGAATGTACTATTAGTAAGTGATAGTAAACCTTGGTGTTAGTGCATATTATATGGTCCTGGTATAGCCGACTGAGCGTTAAAATCTGTAAGTCCCTTTAAACACTACTTTTTTGTAACGAAAACTTTAAATGCGTTTTTCTCAAAACATGTCTTTTCGCGCTCTGTGCAATGTAGCTCAGCCAATTTTCAACCGATTTTCATGAAACTTACCAGAAATCTTCTTTAACTTACTAGCTATGACTTGACGAGCTGCTTTTTTAAAAAAAAAATTTTTAAACATTGTTATTTTTAATTATTTATATAAAAATATGTGATTTTTTTTCAAAAAGGTCCCAAATTTTCAATTACTTTTTTATTTCAATTATCTCTTTGTCAACTACAGCGTATTTGTGTATTTTAACGATAAAAATTTTGTTTTTTGATTTTAGTTGAGATTTGAGACCTGTACGCTGCACAGCGATAAACCAAAGATTTAACTTCAAGCGCCTGTAACGCCGCCATTTTGAAATATTTTTAATTGAAAAAAATAATTTAAAAAGCTTATATAGTATACTTTAAGATGTGCTTTATATAAATTCAATAAACTTTACCACATTTGTGTACAAAATTCTTGAAAAAACGTGCGTTTACACGAGTTTCCCCTCTTACTCCCTGAAGTCCATAGAGACTATTATTTCCATGATCACCGTGAAGCAAAGTGTCCAAAAAAAGTGTTTATTTCTAGAAGAAACTTGAACAAACTTTGGCAGCTGGGCGGTAGTTAAAAATAACAATAATCGAATTTATCAAAACGGTAGTTGTATTTTTTAACCTTCAAGAATAGGAATTTTAGAGAATATTTTGAAAATTCAAGTTTTTATGTTTTTTTGACCAGCCTAATAAATATATATGTTCTAAATCTCATTAGTTCGAACTTTCAATTGGTAGAATTTCATTAAACAGAACTTTCATGAAGTCAAATGTTTATTTTATAGAATTTGTTTTCAATCGAATGTGAATTAATTCGAATTGTTACTAAGTAGAATTTTCAAGTCACCGAACTCATATTTAACATAAATCTCACTTTATAGAATTTCTGTTTAACAGAATGTTAACTTAGCCGAATTTTTAAATATCAGAATGGCCACTTGGACAAATTTTCATTTGTCCGAATTTCAATTTACACAAAGTAATACTTCATAGAATTCTTAAAACGCCGAAGTTTCAATTGGCCGAAACAGCAAATGTCCGAATAATCATCCGTCAGATAGATTTTGGCGCAAATTTAAAAATTAACCAATCAGAGAATTCTACTTAGAAGGAAAGGTTGTCAACTGTCCCCCACCGATATCACTGGGGCTGAAATATGTTGTTCTATATCGAAATCCATTAGACACGTGTTTGTTCTTTGTTGCCAATGGGCATTTATTTACGAGATATTAGCAATAAACAAATTATTTAAACAATTTTAAAATTCTTAGTAAAAATCCATCAAATCGAGTTGGAATTTGTTACTCGGAGGTTTTTGGGGTCGCTGAATTCGAATCCATAATCAAAAATGCAAAATTCAAAATGGCGGATCCAATATGGCGGATATTATTTTTTAAAAGTTATTAAATTCGCTTAAAACGTGTTACTCAGGGGTTTTTTTGGGTCGCTAAATTCAAATCCACAATCAAAAATTCAAAATTCAAAATGGCGGATCCAATATGGCAGACATTATTTTTTTAAAAGTTATTAAATTCGCTTAAAACGTGTTACTCGGGAGTTTTTGGGGTCGCTGAATTTGAATCCACGATCAGAAATTTCTTGCTTAAATCTCTTGCTTTAAGAAATCTTTTATACAACAAAATTTGTATTGCTGCACGCTTATCATGTTTTGAATTATCATTTTCTGCTTCTGCATTCCACTGTCGTAAATATTTCGTGCTTTGTAATGAAAATCTGCTAAATCTGTTTAGTATTTTTCAATATGTATTTAGATGCCGTTTCGAAATATGAATAACTTTTTTTTTTTTTAATTAAATTATATTTCAATAAAGTATTCTAAAAACAAACTTTTTATTTCGATAATTAATAAGAGATTGATACTATTTCTATAATATATTTTTTGAATGAATGTAAATTAAAGAATAATTTAATTTAATTATATACTAGTCATTTACAGAAAATATTTGATGAACTTGTCACGTCGGAAAAACAATAACTTTATATTTTTATTTAAATTTTAATATTTATTTAAGCCTGCGAAATTAATCGCAATAGCTCGGGAAATCGTTCTGTTTGGGTAATTCTAGTGCTTTTTTCGGAATTAAAACATTTATATTTTCTCAATTTTCTAATCAAAGGGTTTTCCTAAACTTAAAAATAAAAAAAGGTGGGGCCACTCTCTATAATAATAGGGGAACCCTGCAATAAAAAAAGTACTCTACTAAATAACAATACTAAAGAACCAACTCCAGCCATCCAGAACCTAATCGGTACCGGAGTTGGGAAGCTAAACCTGAAAAAGTCAAAAATTAATTTGGAAAGGAAAGAAGTGAAAATAGAAAGAGTTAAAATTTATTTTAATTTTAACTTTATTCAACTTACTTTTATTGGTAGTATGTGACACTTATGATGTATAAAAGAGAATCCAGATCCTTGGAAAATGGCACAGGCATCCAAGAATTTAAGGAGAAAATTTTCGTACAATTAAAAATTACTGATAATCTCAATTAAATAGATATTTCAACGTCAAATGCTTTTTAACACAAATAATCCTTGTTGTACTTTTCTCATACCGAAGTAAAAAATCTTTAAATAGTTTTTTTTTAATGTATACCTTTTCTAATTGGTTTAAGTTAATTGAGTATTAAAAAGAAAAATGATTTGATTTTGACTTCCGACTCTCCATTCTTGATGAGAGTTTTCTGACACTCCATTCTCGATGGAAGTTTTTCGGAGAGTGTTTTAACATTTTATGCATTTGCTTCCCTTAGCTTCTGAGAGAAGAAAAAGTGGGAAGATAAAAAAGGGAGAAGCTAGTGGAGACTTAGAAAACACCAATGAAAAAGGCCCTAAACGCGTCAGGGTGTAGGCGTGCTTTTAGGGTAGAGAAAGAACGAATAAGAAGAACGGCAAAAAGAGAGAAAACCGATGATGAGGGGTGGCTAGTGGGACTTGCATGCTTGCGTGGGAGTATAGAATGTATTAGAAAAACTAAGAAGTCAACCATTTTCCTAATTTTGATTTGATCCTAAATAATTTTAGTGGTTTAACAATTTCTAATGAATTTTGATTCGATTTTGCTCAAATGCTAATTATTTTTTATTATTTTGTAAGAAGAAGAATAATGTATATTGATTAACCCAATATTTATATTTTCTAGATTTTCCATTTCTAGGTTATGTTTCTTATATAGTAAACTATCGAGTAATTGTTTTATTTCTTTTAATTCAAATAAATTCAAATTAGAACTATCAAATTTAATATGTATATTCAATCAATTTTTATGTATCCATGTTTTTTAATTTTTAGGTTATGTTAAATAAACTTTTTATTAAAGGTTAATTAATTTGATGAACATATTCGGTAAAATATTCAATACTCAATTATTCAATAAAGAATGAATTTCAACAACTAAAATGTTTTTATTTAATTTATTTTTCTAAATTTAATTTCTGAATTTTAAGGTTATGTTCGAGTAAAAGTTTCATTATTGATAGATTGACGTATTTGTTTAACCTTAAAATTGAAGTTGGACTTATTATATTAATTTTGAGAATGTTTTTAATTATGTTTTTGTTATTTTCTTAATTTTTACATTTTTGAGGTTATGTTACTTCAAGATATATTTATTTTATAAAAGTTGATTAACAATTCTAATATGAATTCAAATTTAGTACTATTAATCTTAGAATTGACCTTAATCAATTGACATAACCCTTTTCTTTTGTTTTTCGTATATTTTTCGTACATAACCTTAAATCTTTAAAAGTTTAATTAGAAATATTGTGTATTTTTAATTTACATCATTTAGCTAATTAATTTAAAGCGATTTATAATTATTTTTTATTATTATTATTGTTAAATGCTATTGTGCACACACACACACACGCGCGCGCGGATGCATATACACACACAAATATATTTCAGTGTAAAAGAGTTACTAAAAAGGGTTGTAAGGAATTTTTATGCATTTTAAATATTCAATTAGAATATTCTGTAAATATTATTTTTTTGTTAAAATCGTAACTATTTTTTACTTATACATGGGGTCATTTCGACGGATGTCTGTTTTATACATTATCATCATTTTCTTGGAATTTTTACTTTACTGAAACATTGGAAGTAATAAATTAGATTACTATTCCAGTTTCGAGATTTGAAAGAAACAGACTTTTTTAGGGAAACGGGGATGGTGTGACGAATTTACAGTGTGGGCCTGCACTCAAGGACGGAAGTGCACACTTGTCCAAACTGAGGGCCAGCATCGCCTATAGCAGAGTTTGCCCAGAAAATCTAGTCGATAGTAAGACATCTGTTAACTATAAAGTCTTGTTTTTTCAAATGTATCCGAACTCTGGGAAAACTCGACAGGCTATGCTGATCCTCCCTTTTTTAAGAGATTGTCAAATTTATGTTTTTGGTTTGAAACGAAGAAACGAAGATTTCTAAAAGATGAAAAAAAAACGGAGTGGCTCACGACGTTACAAACTTATTAAAGATTACTTGACTTGCACTTGTTGGGATGAAAATTGTCATAGAAGCATTTAAAACAAAGGTATTCACCACACCAAGAGCAGTTTAAAAAAACTTGCTTTGAACATTTGCATGTATTTCTTCTGATACTTTCAGGAAAGCAAACTTGATTCACAATTAAAAATACATTTTTGCTCTCAATTAATTTTGACGCAAACCAAGCATACTGTAACATATCCTTGTAAATAGGAGCAGATAATTGATTATAAATGAGTGCATGAATTTTAATGAAATCTTCTCTAGTATTTAGTTGGCGATTTTTCATTATAATATATGTGGAATTTTGTATCCTTTTAACAAAAATTTTAACTTGACGATAAAAGTATACATTGCAAGGTTGACAAAATGGTGTGCATCCTCCTGGAATCACTTTTAAGGTGCAAGTTAAGTTGGATTCCTTGTCCACAAATTTCTTGTTAAAAAGCTCAGGATTTGTTTGACCACCCCACGAGTCAATAACAAGAAGAAACTTCTGATCATCCACATAAGGAACAATAATCTGGTCCAAAGAAGTAGGGAATAATCCAGTTGTTAATTTCCCTGATTTAGAACAAGTAATGAACAAATTTTTGTGAACTTCCATCAATTGACTTACTCTTGCCTGCACTCGGGAACCAAACGTTCCCTTAGACTCTTGCAGGCATATAAAAACTTTGGGTAATAATTCCCGAGATGCTGTAATTGAATACTGCGCTGTGTAGGTATGTGTCACTTTGTTTATGTCCCCAAGGTAAACTTCGATTCTTTTTTCGCCAACTGTATTCAATGTTCTTTTAACATTTACTCTGTATTCACATCCTGTTTGATCAGTATTAATTACCAAATTTGGATTGAATTTCGGAATAAGAAGCCTGGCTTCTTCTTGAAATATCAAAGCTCTATTGTATGTATCTGTTTCATCTTTGCTGCTTGGTTTAACATAAGATGTGAATTTTCTTTGGCGGATCCGATGCCTATTTTTAAAAACAGTTATCCAAAAAGCAGATGCAATAAAACTGAAGTTTGTAAATTGCATTGACGACTGAAGAGCCCAATATTGTAAATCTCTTGTAAATATAAGATTTTTAGCTTTCCTTCCTTCGAGAAAACGATCATATGTCTATTTGTCGATCGCTTCATACTTATCATATTTTGATCCACCATTTTCTACATCCTTATCCCAACGTCTTAATTGTTTTATACTTTGCAGTGAAGATCCGCCATTTCTTTGTAGTGTTTTTAAATTCCAATTTGGATGTTCTTTGTGGAGACGTAAAACATTTAGCTTCGTTTTTTAAGGCACTCGAACGTTTTTTTCCTGTTCTGGAGAAGGATCACAATTGTCAGATTCAGGAGGTGTTTCGTCAAAGGTTATTGTTTCTTCCAATCCTTCAAAAGCTTCGTGTTCGGATTCAAAATTCGCACCTCAGTTTTGACGAATCACTGGCTGAACTATGCCGGTGATTTTCTATTTTAATTTAATGACAATATTTTATTATTTTAAAATGTTATTTTACCTTTTTTGACAATTTTTCGATGTGATTAACAATTTTTTTTAATAGGTATTGTCTTATTATTTTTGTTAATTTAATATGTGTGATTCCGCTTATAATTTTAATGTATATTATTTATTTATTTTTTATTAAAGTGACCTGATGATGGTGGCAAACCAAGCCACCGAAACGTCGTCGTATTGTGAAAAATAGTGTCCTCATCTTCCAGTAATCGAAAAAAAGTGTTTTTGATGCTACAGAAAAAAGTCATTTATATAAAGTTATAGAAAAAAAGTCAAATATTGATAATGTTACGGAGTAACAAATTTTAATTCCTATTTTTGATCTATTATATTTTTTATTAAAAATCTTAGTTTTGTTAATCAATGTATTTTAAATCGTGTTTCTTCTAAAAGTTTCCTCTCAAGGAATATTCTGTAAGCCAGGTAGAAATAGGCAATTTGTACTTTTCACGATTTTTAATTTTTAAGTATTTGCAGCTGGTTAAAAACCTTGAACCATCGACGACCGATCGGCAATTGATATTATTTTATGACGCCTGTCCTCTAGCCCTACGCCTACCGCACCTCCATTACCTGCCTTAAATAAACCTTTCCGAAAAACATTATTTCCTCATTTTCAAAATCCACCGTTGCCAGATTTCTTAAATAATTCTAACCCTTGTTGCCAAATGTAAAATTTACCTGCATTTTGTATCTACGATTCTCCAAGATTACCAGAATACGAGTAACCACCGGCCGAGACACGATCGCGTATGGTTACTCAGCGCAAGAATAATTGTAAAATCCCTGTCTTAATCAGTTTAATTTGATCTTAATAAATTAAGTTAATTTATAATTTAATTGTTTGTCAAAGTTTATTTCTTTTTTCCACCACACAAACCTAAACAAAATTTGGTCCTTCGAGCCGGATCTCATCAAAAACTTAATGGTGAAAAATCCAGTGACTGGTTAAAGGAAAAAAGGCAAACGTTCTGTGATCAACTAGCAACCCCATTTACTAATTTCAACTTTTTTCCAATTAGTGAATGCAACACTAATGTCTAACCACAAAAATATTCAGTTTTTAACGCTGTAGTGCCGTGTAGTGAAATTAGTGCATTGTCTGAAAAATTCACATCAACCAGTGAAATTAATTTGGGGTCCTCTGATACATAAGAAGGGATTCGTTGCGCTTTTCAAAACTAAATTTTTATATTTAGTTTCGAAAGAGAATCACTTTTAAATCCTGGTGTTTCTCTAAATTCAATGAAGCTCATTTCTAAATTGAGACTTCACAAACATTTAAAGACTTCTGCTTTAGTGACTGTTTAAATTAAATACAGTTCATATCAGTGTTGTGATTTTCTAAACATTTGACTGTTTTCGTGAAAGGGTTTTTATTTTAATTAACCAATTTCATCTCCATGTTTTGTTTTCATACAGAACAAAAAACTTAATCTTGGTGTTCTTATGATTAAATAAAACCATTTTTACATTTACAAAACTTATAAACATTTAAAGAAAAAATCAAGTTTGTGAAACTAAGACTTTTATCGTCAAGTTCATTCGGGAAGAGCTGTTTCACCATCACTCAAGATTATTTACAACAAACCACAGCGGATCCAGTCTTCAAAACCAGCAAATGTAAGTCAAAGAACTATTCCTATCAAATTCCAGTTTTTTCAAATTTCCTCACTCCGAGCTTCAATTTCCCGATACGTTGATTGACCCTTTGGTGACTTAAACATAGCAATGACTGAAGAAATACTTAAGCCGTTAAGAAAAGAAAGAGGTGGAGTTAAGCGATCTCTCACTGCTTCAGAAGGGTTTCTTGCTACAATTGATGATGAAACTGAATTAGACGAGTTAAATTTAGACGTTCGATTTGAAAATCATTTAAAATTGTGGGATATATTTGAAACTGTGCAAAGTAAGATCGAAGATTGTACAGATGAGTTAGAAATGGAACCTCAGTACTCAGAACGAACAAGCTTCGAAAATAGATTTCATCGAATAAGCGGTTTGTTTAAAAAATATATTAAAAAATATACTGAAAAATCGAATGTCCCAACCATTAGTACCGTACCAATGACACCCAGGTCAGAGCGCGTGGATGATTCTTCTAATCAGTCAAATAATTCTAATCAGACAAATTATACTAATGAATCAAATAATTTAAATCGCGTTCGCAATCAGATTGAAGAAATGGTTTTAGACAATGGTGAACAATCTAATGGGACACTTTCACATTCACAAGATTCAAATCCCTTACAATTTCGGTCTCGTTTCGAACTACCTAAAATTCAAACACCCGTGTTTCACGGTACTTTTGATACGTGGCTTACTTTTCACGATTCCTTTAAATCAATGTGCCACGATAATACTTCCATTTCCAATATTCAAAAATTGCATTATCTTAAAGCTTGTTTGAAAGATGAAGCGGCCGAAGTTGTATCCTCACTCGAAACCACTGCCGCCAATTATGATGTGGCATGGAATCTTTTAAAAGAACGGTTCGATAATAGAAAGTTCATTGTTGAAAAACATGTACAAGAATTATTTGAAATTCCAAATTTATCAAAAGAGTTTACAGTTAGATCCTTATTAGATCAATTTCAAAAACGTTATCGGTCACTGAAGGCGCTCGATTTACCAGTAGAACATTGGGACACTCTCCTCATTCATATTTTGCGGTCTAAGCTTAATAATTATACTCGCGAAAAATGGGAAGAATCTATTGGTAGCTCTCAACTTCCGTCTCTAAAGAAAATGCTTAATTTTCTTGAACAGCGAGCTTTGATCGAATGTACCCAAACTCAGTCTAAACCTAACATTCCAAAACAACAATCAAAAGGTTTTGCATCAAAAAATGCAACTTGTCTATCAAATTCAGTTGAGACAAGAAAACAAAAGTTAAAACAGTTGTGTCAATTATGTTCCAAATCTCATATGCTTTATGCTTGTCAACAATTTCAAAACATGTCTCCTCAAGAAAGATATGAAATTGTTAAAAAAGCTTCAATTTGTCATAACTGTTTTTATGCAAATCATAAAACCATTGATTGTCGAAAAAGAATGTGTTTTAAATGCGATAATCGTCATCATACTCTACTACATTTTGAACGAGAGAAAAAAGATGAAGACATTCAGCCTTCTACCACTACGGCGCTTGTCAATTTTCAAGGCAAGGGTCAGTCTCAAGTTATATTAGGAACCGCTATGGTTGACATTTTAGATAACAATGGAAAATATCGTTCTTGTCGCGCACTTCTCGATTCATGTTCTCAATGCAATGCAATCACTTCAAAATTCGCCGAAACTTTAGGTCTTTCAAAAACCACCATAAACATGAAATTAAAAGGAATAGAGAATCTTCAATCTAATATTTCTCACATGGTTTCCACTCAAATTAAATCGCGATATGATAATTCGAGTTTTCAATTAAAATTTCTTATTTTTCAAGAAATTTCAGAAACAATGCCTTCTCTTCCTATTGAGCAAAACACAATTAGTGTTCCAGACACAATATTTTTAGCCGATCCGTCGTTTCACACGCCCGGTCAAATAGATGTTTTAATAGGAGCCGAATATTTTTATCAATTATTGCGCAGCGGTCAAATTCGTATTCAAGGCCAATCTGCTGTCTTTCAAGAGACGAATTTAGGATGGATTCTTTCGGGAAGATACACTAATTCTCAAAATAAACATAAATTTAAACCAAACGGAAAAAATGAAATCGTCTGTAATCTTATTAAATTTCAAGAGCTTCCGGTATTGTGGGAATTAGGAGAAGATAATAAAAAGACAGTTTTGTCAGCTAGCGAGCAAGCCGCGGAGGAAAATTATATTCGAACGACAAAACGTCTTGAGTCAGGTAATTACGAGGTATGTCTACCCTTCAATGAAAAAAAGGAATTGTTAGGAAACTCGCGTGACGTCGCCTTTCAAAGGTTCTATGCTATTGAGAGGAAACTTGCAAAAAATCTAAAATTAAAAAAAGAATATTCAGAATGCATTCAGGGGTACTTAGATGCAGGACACATGTCACCTCTAAATTTAGAAGACACATTAAAACCTGGGTATTTTCTCCCCCATCATGCAGTGATAAAAGAGGATAGCATTACCACAAAAACTCGAGTAGTTTTTGACGGCTCTGCTAAGTCAGCCACCGGGGTATCTTTAAATGACACTCTCTTAGTGGGACCCACAATTCAAGATGACTTAGCAACAATTGTTACTAGATTTCGCTCTTTTGCTATTGTTTTAACTGCCGATATACAACAAATGTATCGTCAGATACAAATTTCAGAAAAAGATAGGTTATATCAAAAAATTTTATGGCGGTTCTCGGCGGAAGAACCTATCAAAATTTATTCTTTGAATACAGTGACTTTTGGTACGTCCTGTGCTCCCTATCTTGCGATTCGCACACTTCAGCAACTCGCAGAAGATGAAAAAGATAATTTTCCAATAGTATCAACAATTTTGAAACAAGATTTTTATGTTGACGATCTGCTAACTGGATCTAATACCATTAATCATGCTCTCCAAATACGCGATGATTTGAGCAATCTATTAAAAAAAGGTGGTTTCACCTTACGAAAATGGGCCTCAAATCATATTGATTTATGTAGCGATTTATCAAATGACCCGACTGATAATTACATGTCATTAGATCTTTCTAACACGATTAAAACTTTAGGGCTATTTTGGGATCCAAAATCTGATTCAATTTTATACACAGTAAATAATCAAACTGATTCAGAAGACAAAATTACGAAACGCGCAATACTCTCTCAGTGCTCTCGATTATTCGATCCTCTAGGTTTATTAGGACCTGTCGTAGTTGTAGGTAAAATTCTCATCCAACAATTATGGAAACAGCAATTAAATTGGGACGATCCAGTTCCAGAAGATATTAAAACATTTTGGATAGAATATAAAAATCAATTGCCTCTTCTTAACAGTATAAAATTTCCTAGATTTATTGGTGTGGAAAATTCTATTAATATACAATTACATGGTTTCTGTGATGCTTCTGAAAAGGCGTATGGGGCTTGTTTATATCTTCGATCAACCGATGATCAGGGAAATCATCATTCTCACCTCATATGCGCAAAATCTCGAGTTGCACCTTTAAAGGTAGTCAGTCTTCCAAGACTCGAGCTATGCGCAGCAGTATTACTTGTCAAACTTTATAGCTCTACTGTTAATGCTCTTCCAATAAAAATTCAAAAAAGGGTTTTTTGGACTGACTCAAGTATCGTTTTAAATTGGGTCAACACTCCACCCTATAAATTATTAACCTTTGTAGCTAATCGCGTATCCGAGATTCAAACCTTGACTAATCCAATAGAGTGGAAACATGTTCCGACTCAAGACAACCCGGCAGATTTTATTTCTCGAGGTCAAGAAGTTACAAAATTTTTAGAAAATATTGTGTGGGCAAGGGGACCCTCGTGGCTGTGTGAAAGTGAAGAAGCGTGGCCAGAATTTGAATTACAGATCCGTGATGTTCCCGACACGCGTCCAAATCAACCCTTGTCGATTTTTAAAATTACGCAATTTGGTACCGATATTTTACGTAAGTATAGTAATATATGCAAGTTAAAACGCGTGGTTGCTTATTGTAAGCGTTTTATTAATTCCAGCAAAATCAAAACGCCTAATGATCGAGAAAAAGGTGCTCTCACGTCTCGAGAACTCGAAGAGGCAATGATAATAATCATTAAATTAGTTCAGTTAGAAACCTTTCCCCGAGAATTGGATTTGTTATCAAAAAATCAAAAAGTTGAACAAAAAAGTCAACTTGTTCATCTTAGCCCATTTATTGAGAATGGTGTTCTCAAGGTCGGGGGAAGATTAAATAATGCAGCGATTCCGGAATCACAAAAACACCCTATCGTGCTACCAAAAGGTCATCCCATTACAAAATTAATGATTCAAAATGAGCATGAAAAAAGATTGCACGCAGGAGTAAACGCCACTCTTTACGGAATTCGCGAGTCTTATTGGCCGATTGACGGTAGAAATGTGACTCGTCACGTCATAAGAAAGTGCGTTAAGTGTTTTCGAGCGAAACCGAGGGAAGTAGACTACATTATGGGTAGTTTACCAAAAAATCGAGTGTCAGCGTCTCGACCGTTTCTTCATACTGGTGTTGACTTTTGCGGTCCTTTTTATACTAAAGAATTTCGATTAAGAAATCGAACTAAGATTAAAACGTATGTATGTATTTTTGTTTGCTTTGCCACAAAGGCTGTTCACTTAGAGTTAGCTAATGATTTATCTACCGAAGCTTTCCTTGCGTGTTTAAAACGTTTCTTTGCACGTCGAGGATTGTCAAAATCCATGCACTCTGACAATGGAACGAATTTTGTAGGAGCTAATAAAGAATTAAAAGGCATGTTTCAACAAATTTATTCCACAATTCAAAATGAATCAATTCAAAATTTTCTCTTCGGTAAGAGTATTAGTTGGCATTTTAATCCACCCAGAGCTCCACACTTTGGAGGCTTGTGGGAAGCAGCTGTTAAATCGTTTAAAACGCACTTTACGCGGATCGCAGGAAATTTTTTACTTTCTTATGAGCAATTGCACACTTATGTCGTGGAAGTTGAAGCAATACTGAATTCGCGCCCATTAACCGCACTATCCTCTGATCCAAATGACCTAGCTCCTTTATCTCCTGCTCATTTCCTGATTGGTAGTTCAATGACATGCATACCACAGGAAGATCTACGCAATATACCAGCAGGACGTCTTAATTGTTGGCAGACGATCCAACAAATGCGACATCATTTTTGGGATCGTTGGCATCGTGAGTATCTACACGAAATGATTTCACGAAGCAAATGGCAGTCTGCTACTAACCAAGCCAATGTTCAAAGTGGAACTTTAGTTGTGATTAAGGACGATAATTTACCGCCAATGAGATGGGCTTTAGGCAGAATTGTTGACACCCATCCTGGACCAGACGGCATTGTTCGTGTAGTAACAGTTCGAAGCCCGACTGGCACTTATAAACGAGCATTAAAAAAACTATATCCGCTTCCTATCAGCGACGATCAATGAGTGAAAAAACCTGTCTTCTTTTTATATAATCTATTTAATCTGTTTTTAAATTGCAATCACGATTATATGTTTTCTGGTAAAAAAAAAAAAAAAGGGGGAAGGGAGGTTATGTTTGATAATATACGTGTGCACAATATTGCTATTGTTAATATCCAATAAAGGAAGGAGAAACATGAGATTTAGCTTCAATTGTCTAAAGTAAATGAAATGAGTGAGTGTTGCAAGTATTGTTATTGAACTAATATAGTTCAAGCGGGCCGGCATGTTACGGAGTAACAAATTTTAATTCCTATTTTTGATCTATTATATTTTTTATTAAAAATCTTAGTTTTGTTAATCAATGTATTTTAAATCGTGTTTCTTCTAAAAGTTTCCTCTCAAGGAATATTCTGTAAGCCAGGTAGAAATAGGCAATTTGTACTTTTCACGATTTTTAATTTTTAAGTATTTGCAGCTGGTTAAAAACCTTGAACCATCGACGACCGATCGGCAATTGATATTATTTTATGACGCCTGTCCTCTAGCCCTACGCCTACCGCACCTCCATTACCTGCCTTAAATAAACCTTTCCGAAAAACATTATTTCCTCATTTTCAAAATCCACCGTTGCCAGATTTCTTAAATAATTCTAACCCTTGTTGCCAAATGTAAAATTTACCTGCATTTTGTATCTACGATTCTCCAAGATTACCAGAATACGAGTAACCACCGGCCGAGACACGATCGCGTATGGTTACTCAGCGCAAGAATAATTGTAAAATCCCTGTCTTAATCAGTTTAATTTGATCTTAATAAATTAAGTTAATTTATAATTTAATTGTTTGTCAAAGTTTATTTCTTTTTTCCACCACACAAACCTAAACAGATAATTTAAAAAAAAAGTGCGAAAAAATGAATTTTTTCACAATTTGTTTAAACAATAATTTTTCATTGGTAATTAAAAAAGGGAAGGATACCATGGATTTAAAAAAAAATATATAATTTTATAAAATTCAAACCTTCTTCTAAAAATCCTGAAATTTTTAGAGAGGTGTTTTGTTTTGTTTTCGAGAAAAAAAATTTTGAATTTTACGCTTTAAGTGGTAGCGTGTTACGCGCGTGCAACACTACTCGTAATCATGCATATTTAGAGGCAAGAAGACTATTATTCTTCATGGTTAACAAAGTTCTCCGCTCTAAATGTATTTATGTTCATTATTATAAACAGTTTAACAATTTTTAAAAGTGTTTTAATAATAAATTTTTTATTTCTTGAAATTTATAAAACGATGTAGTTGTTATTGCTTACTTATATCACAATGATTTGCACAAATATACTACAAATTTAATACAGGTTTTAGAAAACTAAAAAGTAATTTTGTTAAATAGCAGAAAATTTTAATTAAAAAAAAATTGTATTATGAAAATCTTTCTGTAAACATGAGAATTGTGTACCTAAGATTTTCTTTGTAATTTTTCTTCACACTTTATCCAGGCTTAGGACTGGCAACATATTTTATTTATAATGCTGGAGTGTTAAATTTGTGCAAATCATTGTGATATAACTAAGCAATAACAACTACATAGTTTTATAAATTTCAAGAAATAAAAAATTAATTTTTAAAAACACTTTTAAAAATTGTTCAATTGTTTATGATAATGAACATAAATACATTTATAGCGGAGAACTTTGTTAACCATGAAGAATAATAGTCTTCTTGACTTTAAATATGCATGGTTACGAGTAGTGCTGCACTCGCGTAACACGCGACCACTCAAAGCGTGAAATTCAAAATTTTTTTTCTCGAAAACAAACAAAACACCTCTCTAAAAATTTCAGGATTTTTATTAGAAGGTTTGAATTTTATAAAAATATTTTTTTTTTAAATCCATGGTGTCCTTCCCTTTTTTAATTAACAATGAAAAATTTTTGTTTAAACAAATTGTGAAAAAATTCATTTTTTTGCACTTTTTTTTTAAATGATCAATATTTGACTTTTTTTGTATAACTTCATATAAATGACTTTTTTCTGTAGCATCAATAATTTCCGAGATAAAAAATCATGAAAAAAGGCATTTTTTTCAAATTTCAATTTTTCAATTGCAAATATCTTGTAAAAAATTTTTTTTTTTGCAAAACCCTTTAAGGTACTTATTTAGCACCCCAAGTATTATAATTTTACGAAGTATAAACAAAATCGGTGATTTTACGATTTCCCTTTCCTATGGAACTGCCCATGTGTTATATGTCCACCATTAACTCAAATTTATGCACTGCTGTTCTTTAAAGCTTTTTTTTAATCCCAATATCTCTGGTCAGGCTATAGTCGAATACCTGGATATTTCGCCCAGATACTCCCTGAATATTACGGGGGGACACTTCTAGTCAAGAGCCAGCTAGAAGCCCTAACAATAACCAGCTTACACCTGGGCTCCCCTACCAGTGCCCGATCAGATCCCAAGTTCAATCTGGGCTCCTCTGCCATGGGATGGTTAGCGCCCAGATCTAATTTCTGCACGGGTTCCGAAAAGCGTTAATATCCAATCAATTTCAATACGAAATTACGTATACGTACGTATTTTGATGCGCTAATTATGAAATTTATAGTAAAAATATCGGTAACTTTGAATTTCTTGCTAAAAACTATAAAAAACTATTACAATAATTTACGTTTTTTGATTATAAAATATTCAAAACCTTATAAAATATTATAGAAAAAAATTGTAGATATTACAAAACATTTATTTTATGTTTTATACTTACATTTTATACCTACATAAAAAATTGTAGATATTACAAAAACATTCATTTTATGTTTTATACGTACATTTTTTACTAAAGGATAATAATTTTCTCTAAAAATACAAAAAAGTGCCAACCAACATAAAAATTAGCTACAGTTATATTGTTACTGAACAATAGTCGGTAAACTGAAACATATTGTATGTAACTTATGTAATTTCATTTAAAAACAGGTTCCATCTTTTATGTCATTCCAGCCTCCCTGTAGGCGTTTAAAAAAAAACTCCAGTTCTTATGACAGCGCATCGAAACTTTATTTTGGAACCTTATTCATTAGTTGTTAGAGACATGTGATGGTTTCAGGTGATGCCCGCAGCCAGCATGCAATATTGATCGCGTTTCTGAAATTTCATTTTCTTACATTATATAATTCTGACTTTAGAGTTTTACATACAGGCAAGTAACTTGACTGATTTTTAATTTTCAGGAACAGAAAGCGAGAACGTGGTAATTGGTGGTTTATGCGAGAGGAACCTGCTCTTGCAATGCAATGTTACCGTCGAGCTTTGGATTTTCTTTATCCAACAAAATCTGAAACATCTTTTGGCGAGAATACTGAAAAGGAGATAGAATCAGATGCAGACCTTCAAGCTTTATTAGAAGACAGATTAACTGTTTACAATAATTTGGCACAAGCACAATTAAAAACAGAAGCCTACGAAGCTGCCCTAAAAAGTGTGGAAAATGTTTTATCGTGTCAACCACAAAATATAAAAGCTCTGTTTCGAAAAGGCAATTAATTTTTGAATTTTATAAAACGGTTATTTAAATTTCATAATTAAATATTTTTCATTTTATAGGAAAGATTCTGCATTTAAAAGGAGAACATATTCAAGCTTATTCGATTTTATGTCAAGCTCAAAAATTGGATCCTCAGAACAAAATGCTTGGAACTAAACAGGAAATTGACGCAGAAAAAAGTTTTAAGAACGAGAGAAAAATGAAGTCGAGTTTTATAGCCTGGGTAGTAATTGGTGGAACGATTGCAGCAACAGTTGGTGTCATAGCTTATAAATTACTTTCGTGAGGTTACATTAATAGGCGGTTGAATAAAGTACGTAATAGATTCATAGTTTACCATTTTAAAATCGCCGTATTTTTACAAAACATTAAACAGCTGCGTATGTATTCATAATCTAAAACTGTTGGGAAATTTTTATATAATCCTGTTAATTGTCATAATAAATATTACGTTTTTTTGTTGACTGTTGATGTTATATCTTTTAAATTGAAAATTTATATAAGTAAATTAAAGGACGGTTTAGGGAGAATAGAAAGGTAATAATTTTTACACATGAGTGATTCTCCACGTATCGCACGAATTGTTGAAAGCAATTGTCAAATTGTTTTTTTTATCAATATTATAAAAGTTAATGTAAATTCTGCAAGTTAAAGGGTCTAAAATGAAGTGTCCATGGTGGGCGGAACAAAAAATTTATGATTTAGGTATTTTTTTAATGAAATTACTTGTAAGGACTTATATGTACCCTATGTTCAAAAAATTTATTTTGGTAATATATGGAAATTTATGCCGTAATTTATGGAAATTTTCGCGGTAATTTATAAAAATTTTCGCTGTAAGTTATGGTAATTAATTTGGTAATTTATGGGAAACTTACTTGTACTATGACAGTTTATAAGTACTTTCCATTTTATTGTTTATTACACCACACGTTGAACTTACACTAATTTGTTCATATTATACCAATGCCAGACGAAATTTTGAGGTTGTTGAAGACGATGGAGACGGTTGAAACTATTTCGACCGGCATTATTAATTTCCTTCTTTTTTAAAAAGTCATCATTAATTTTTAATCTGTCCCACATGGATCACTTTTATGTGGTCCAAAATAATAGAACTACACTTTATTTAACTTTTATTATAAATAATTTTCGAATTTATTGTAAAATATTCAACGACCAGTCGAGGTTGGTGGAGACGATTTTGTGAGGTTCTGAACAAAATTGAAATTTGAATTGAATAGAAGAGAATAAATTAATTAGGAAATTGATTGCTTTCTTCATTTATCAACTTAAAAAAGTTTATTGTTACTTATTCTATAGTAGTACTATGTTTAAAATTTATTTTTGTTTTGAAAATTCTATTTTTATTAATAAAATAGCAGATAACAGAAAAAACTGCGGTCAAGCATAAATAGCAAAACAAACTTCAATTTATTTTTGTATTTAACGTTTTTTTTTTTAATTATATTAAGTTAAGCAATACTATATGCCAATATTTATTCTATTTATTATAGTGAATATTGCTACAAGTATTACCTTTTTTTCAACTCGTTGTAGGGACAGGTCAAATTATGACTGTTTTAGCCTTTAACCGTTTTAACAATGAAAAAATATATTATACACCTAAGTAACTGTTGGTTTTTGTTTATACTCATAGAAATGACCTTTTTTTGTTGAAATCATAAGAAAAGACAAAAAATATTTGTTATTATTCTTTTAAATCATGGGGAAAGTGAATTTGTGCACTACGTGAAGAATTACCCACATATATTTGTAATATTTATTCAGTTTTCCTATATATAATGTAATATTATTTTCGGTCAAAACAACCTCAAAAAATATAAATTATGCATTTTCTAGGACAATCCATTCGACGGTTGAAAGTTGGAAAGATATACATGATTTTGTACATATACACCGAAAAATATAAATCAAAATATAAATTCAAAGTTCATATATTTTACATACGCTAGCGCTCAATGCACCACTAAGTTGCACATTGAGATAAAACAAATGCTTTAAAAAAAGTGAACTTCATTGACCGTACAGAACAGAAAATACATTAAGTTAAAAATCAAAAATTTTTAAGTTTTATGTAGTTTTATTGAAAAATGTGTAAAATGTGTCAACATCACATGACGAGAACTTATAATACATGATGATTCAAAATCATAAAAAGTATTTACGTTACGTTAGAAGAGATCATAAGGAAGCAAATGAGTTGATATACAAGTTTATTTATTGTCCTTTTTTTATCAGTTTTCAACCTGTAGCATCCACGCGACAAATACTTTAACACATTTTAACCCAAAATAGCTGTCACTGTAAAGTTTCTTCCATATCTTGAATTTGGGCACTTTTTTGAGTATTTTGAGTTTTTTTCAAAAACGGTTTTTAGCGTACAACATTAAATTTTTTTATTTTTATGAAAAACATTGTGTAATGTGACTGACAAAATTTACAGGAAACCTATCTTTATAAACAATAAGTATCGTCGGGACTTTCATGGTTGCAATCGTCGGGCATGGTATATGCATCTATAAGAGTCGTATTAAGGGCTAAATCAACGCAATTTAAATTACGTAGCTCAATGTTATTGTACAGTAAAAAGGGAATCTTAGTTTAAGACGTGTCTTAAATCTTAGATTTAATTTTAGATAAAGCTACTGCCACACCAGTCCAAGTGCTACGACTACCTGACTGCGAGTCCTGCAGCTCTCGAATATGTGCAAAAACTTTATTAATATTTAAGATTATGATTTATACTGTCCCCAGTAAACTCTATATATAGGTATAGTAGGGCGCTGACTGAGGCTAGTAGAGTCAGGGGTAGGTTGGGTTACTCCAGTTTACTCAAATGCTATTAGCCGAATTAATTTCTTTCTATACAAGAATAAATTTATATAGTGAGATGCAAGTTTGTACGAAGTTTCATTATTATATAATCATTAATGTTGTGTAAATGTAAGAAAAACTAGATTTGATACTCCAAAGAAAATTTTTACCCACTTGGCTTTTTGCTATATTTTCCTAAGTAATAGTTTCAGAAAAAGTTTAATTACCAAATTTTAATCTTTGAATAGTTGCTTTTAAAGGATAATGAAGAGATTTTAATTTATATTTGCAATAGCAATAGATAAAAATTAAATTTTTGAAAAACACGGGAAGAGTCAGTTAAGTCGTTTTGACGGGGGTCAGTTGGGTCGCTCGAATGTATGAGGAATCTACTACATGCTTATACTGCATTAAATAAATTACCCTAGATTAATTTTGTTACAATCTCGGCGTTGACGAAGTACAAGAGGTGGACAAAAATTGAGAGAAACTAAGGGAAAGGGTACGTTATAAAATTGGTGGCTCTGAAAAGAGCCGATTGTTTGGGGGGGGGGGCAAGAACTAACCCCGGTTATGCCTGGTTAGTTGGCACCCGGGGCAATGCCAGCGGTGGCTCGAGCTAAGCATCTGGCAATCGTCGTCGCCTAGGATCGCAAAGGAGAATACGACCCAAGTAGTGGCGTGGCGGGAAGAGGGCGACCCAAGGAGGATTGCGCCAAGCTATTCTGGCAATCTGTCGGCGAAGAGGAATCACGAGGGGAGGAGAGACGTATTCGTGACTCTCGAGAACTACACGAAGATGTTTCTCATCCTCGTACCACTGCTCTTGTTCGACAGCAGGGGGGGGGGAGTTCTGCAGGTCCAGGTTCAGCGATTTGACAGGCAGCGACAGCAAGCCGTTACTGTCGGCGTTCCACCATTCGCTGAAACCCACAAGCGCGTCGTTGCTCGCGTTCCTTTTTACTTCTTGCTTTGGGCATGGAAAAATTGGTTCCCAAGTTCTAATCGTGTCCCAGTACTGACGACGGTCGAGATACAGGATTCTAACACCGTCGCGAACTAGGGAGACGCTCAGTCTGATCCCAGTACCGTGAGCGAACCTTGGGAGGAAATTCTTCCCAGTAACACCACGGCCGGTGGAAAAACTGAATAGGGAAACCAAAAGGCTTCCACACACACACACCCCTTAAAGAGTTGGCCCCTGTTGTTTGTACAGGTTTGAAGTTTTATCTTAACTAGTTTTCTGGTGGCCCCATTTCGTTCCTTTTGGAACCACCTGGTAATCTGGTTACCAATGAGGGGATCTGTTTGCTGTCCGTCGGTGATGGTTTCTACTAAGGTCCGGGTGTAAATGGCGTTGAGGACAGGTGTCGTCGAATTGCGTCCCACCTGGGACGGAAAAGCCATACGGTCGGGGTCAGGCTCTCCTGGTGGGCATTCCGTCAAATCCGGATTGCGGGAGAGGGCACCCGGAAGTTTGTTCTCCTTTCCAGGCACATTCTCCGTCCTGAAATCAAGATACCTTAGGAACATGTGCCACTAGGCCTACTTGGCTTTAAAATCTTTCATTGTTCCAAGCCAAGTTAGGGTTTTACTGTCCGTCCTGAGAATAAAGTGGCAATCCATGAGGTACGGACGGTACTTTTTAATGGCCAAGATGACGGCCAGACACTCTTGCTCGTTACAATCGTAACGGCTCTCAGTGGGGCTGAATTTGGCGCTAGCGTAAGATATTACGCTACGGCGACCAGTTTTCGGTTCTTGGTAGAGGACAGCACCCATTCTAAGGGCACTGGCATCGGTCTAGAGGATGAAGGTCAGATTGGTTTCTGGGCGACTGAGTGGGGCAGGGTCACGGAAGGCTTTCTTAAGGGTCTCGAACGCGAGCTGATGCTCCGAGGTCCATTTATATGGCTTCTTGGGGGACAAAAGACTTCTTAAGGGACTCTGGACTCAGAGTAACGAGGAATGTACCCCATTGGCCAGTTACAAGTCCCCATGAAAGAGGAGAGCTTTTTTCCAGTTCTAGGGGGTTCGGCGTTTAAAATCGCCTCTACAGGACCAGGCTGGGCCTGGTTTCCTTCTGAGGTAATAAAGTGGCCAAGGTAGATCAAGCTAGTTTGCCCGAAGAGAAATTTGGTAGGGGAGCAGGTAAGTCCAAAAGTGTGGAGCCGCTCCAGGACCAGGGCATCGTGTTGAAGGTGCTCCTCCCAGCTGGAGGAAAATATGATTATATCGTCGAGGTAGGCGATACAAAATTTTCCCCAGTAGGAGGCTAGGACAATCCTCATGAGGTTCTGGAATATCCCAGGTGCGTTTTTGAGACCAAAGGGCATGGCTCGAAACTGATGCTGAACTCCGTCGGGGGTAAAAAATGCAGTATACTGTCAAGATTCCGGAAACATCGGAATCTGCCAGTAACCGCTCTTGAGATCAAGGGTGGAGAAGACAGTGGCCGTGCCAATGTCTTTGAATACCTCGTGAATACGGGGAAGGCATTGGGAAGCTCCGACCGTCCGGGCGTTTAGACGGCGGTAGTCGACACAAAAGCGATATTCACCGGCCTTTTTATTGGCAACTACAATGGCTGAACTCCAGGGAGACGTAGTGGGTTCTATGATTCCGTCTGCGAGTATTTCTCGTGTTTGCTTGTCAATAAAGCGTTTCTTGAGATCAAAGAAACGTCGCAGAGGTTTACGAAGAGGTTTGGGAGACTCTCGTTTGATCTCGTGGTTGATCGAGTGAGTTTGCCGAAGAGGACCGCCCCTGTGGAACACGAGTTTATACGACCGCAAGGTTCTTCGGAAACGGTCGGCATACCTGGTCAGCTCGCTCTGGACCTGGTTGTAGGCAACTTCGTTCGGCTTCTGTGAGCATGGATAGCTTCACGAAGTAGTGGGAGGCGCAGGAGTCAATTTCCGCCATGACTTTGCGATTCCCAAGACGGACTCGAGCACGTGGGAGATCCTACGCCGAAGAGTAAATTGAATTTAAGGTTAGGGAGGTTGGGAGACGGCAGCCGGATTCGGGGCCGGGCCTGCTGGGGCTTGCCAGTTTTCCTGGTTTTGCTGGAAACGTTTGGCCAGCACTGGGCAATCCCGATGATAAAGTCTATCGGGGCAAAAGTGGCAGGCTGGGGGCTGGTTGATCCGGTTGGTTGCCAGTTCAGAGGCGCATGAATATTCCCTAAATGTCATTTAGCCTAAATCCCATTAAGCCTAAAATCAAAAAGCCTAAAATGCATTCAGCCAAAATTCCATTTAACCTAAATTGCATTTAACCTAAATTTAATTTAACCTAAATCGCGTTTAACCTAAATTCCATTAAACCTAAATTTCATTTTACCTAAATCCCATTCAATCTAAATTCCATTTAACCTAAATCTCATTTTACCGAAATCTCATTTTACCGAAATTCCATTTAACCTAAATTCCATTTAACCTAAATCCCATTTAACCTAAATCACATTTAACCTAAATTCCGTTTAACCTAAATCTCATTTAACCTAAATTCCATTTAACCTAAAACCCATTTAACCTAAAACGCATTTAGTATAAATTCCATTTAACCTAAAATGCATTCAGCCTAAATCTCACTTCACCTAAATCCCATTTAACCTAAATCTCATTTAACCTAAATTCCACTTAACCGAAATCCCATTTAACCTAAAACGCATTTAGTAAAAATTCCAATTAAACCTAAAATGCAATCAGCCTAAATCCCATTTAACATAAATTCCGTTTAACCTAAATCCCATTCAATCTAAATTCCATTTAACCTAAATCTCATTTAACCTAAATCTCATTTTACCGAAATTCCATTTAACTTAATTTCATTTAACCTAAATTCCATTTAACCTAAATCCCATTTAACCTAAATCCCATTCAACCTAAAACGCATTTAGTATAAATTCCATTCAACCTAAATCTTATTTAACCTAAATTCCACTTCACCTAAATCCCGTTTAACCTAAATCTCATTTAACATAAATTCCACTTAACCTAAATCCCATTTAACCTAAATTCCACTCAATCTAAATCCCATTTAACCTAAAACGCATTTAGTCTAAATTCCATTTAACCTAAATCTCACTTCACCTAAATCCCATTTAACCTAAATCTCATTTAACCTAAATTCCATTTAACCTAAATTCCATTTAACCTAAAACGCATTGAGCCTAAATCTCACTTCACCTAAATCCCATTTAACCTAAAACTTTTTTTAATTTAAGGATAAATATAGTTGAATCAAGTAAAGTTTTAGGTTAAATGGGATTTAGATGAAGTGAGATTTAGGCTTAATGCGTTTTAGGTTAAATGGAATTTGGGTTAAATGGAATTTAGGTTAAATGCAATTTAGGTTAAATGCAATTTAGGTTAAATGGGATTTAGGTTAAGTGGGATTTATGTTAAATGAGATTTAGGTTAAATGGGATTTAGGTGAAGTGGAATTTAGTTTAAATAAGATTTAGGTTAAATGGAATTTATACTAAATGCGTTTTAGGTTAAATGGGATTCAGGTTAAATGTGATTTAGGTTAAATGGAATTTAGGTTAAATGAAATTTAGGTTAAATGGAATTTCGGTAAAATGAGATTTAGGTTAAATGAGATTTAGGTTAAATGGAAGTTATATTGAATAGGATTTAGGTGAAATGAAATTGAGGTTTAATGGAATTTAGGTTAAATGAAATTTAGGTTAACTGCAATTTAGGTTGAATGGAATTTTGGCTGAATGCATTTTAGGCTTTTTGATTTTAGGCTTAATGGGATTTAGGCTAAATGAGATTTAGGGAATATTCATGCGCCTCCCAGTTCAGAGGGGAACCTCCTTGGAGGGTTTTCTATGGGGGTAGCAACCTTTTTAGGAGCGCAGTCGAGCTCGTCTTGCTCAGCTTTCATGGCAGCTTTCAAGACCTCTGGGTAATCTTCAGGGGCGGCTGGTCGCACCAGCTGGCGGAAAGTGGGTTTCAGAGATTTAAGTAACAAGGCTGTGAGGTCAGCCGTTGGGAGTGCAAGGCAAAGACGTTTGGCCAGCAGAAATTTCTGTTGCAGAAAAACGACAACGGGTTCCTTTTCACCTTGTCTTTGAGAGTACAGAGAGGCTTGAAGCCTCATTACACACGTTGTCCCTGCATACCTTTTAAGAAACAGGTCATTAAATTTCCCCCAGGGCATACTGAGGTTGCTGAAGGGGTCCCACCATTTCTTGGCGTCGCCCTTGGACAGAAGTTAAGTCCACAGATGCCAACGACCGTCACCAAACGCATCTGCGCATGTCTGGAAAATCGATTGATTGGTTAAAGGAAGCGGGACGATTTAACATAGCTTCATTAAACGTGTTTTAAATCTTCCCGCTTCCTTCGACCAATCAAACGATTTTCCACAGACATGCGCAGATGCGTTTGGTTACGGTCGTTGGCATCTCTGGTTGAGTCCTTTGACCTCACTCGATCCTAGCTTGTGAAAAATATTTTTCACAGTTGGTGAGGAAGACTTGAGGGTCCTCGTGGTTTAGCCCACCGAATTCTAGGAACGGAGGGGCTGGTGATTGGTATGCCCGAATGAGGGCCAGATACTCGTCAAAAAAAAGGTTGGTCAGAAAGGCCAGTTGAAATGGCATGGTGGGGGGGTGGCAGACGCCCCTGCAGGGTTTGAGAACGACCCTGGGTTAGAGTTTCTTCCTGAACTTGAGCCACCTGGCCCTCCAGTTTCCTGTGAGTTTGCGCCGAGGGCGGTCATGTTGGAAGGATGGGGTTTACTCGAGTTTAGATTAGCGCACCCTGAATCTTGATTTCCGGTTTCGGAATCGGCCATAATAGTTGAATTGGGATTGGGCGCCACCGGGTTTTGGTATCCATTCCCAGAAGTGGGAAAGGCGAGAGATTTTAAGAATCCGAGTCATAGTCCCCAGAAGTTTTAACTTCCAGGGTGTCAACAAATTCTTCGTTACTGGGGAACTCGGTCTGATTTTCGACTGTATTCACGATTGATACAGCGTTTAGGTTTACCGTGGAACCGAAGGGAGTGCCTGGTGGGGACCGGAAGAGACCCCCAGTACGCCGTGAAGGTAAATCACGGAGATAGTGCCCTTAGATATTCAGTGGTGGTTGATGAGACATCTCAATGTGGAGGAGTTCGTTTGGACTTCCGTCGAAACCCAAAAAATAAAATTTCGTGGCCCCACGTTGTTGAGCGTCAATTGTTACAATCTCGTCGTTGACGAAGTACAAGAGGTGGACAAAATTGAGAGAAACTATGAGAAAGCGTACGTTATAAAATTTGTGGCTCTGAAAAGAGTCCATTGTTTGGGGGGGCAAGAACTAACCCCGGTTATGCCTGGTTAGTTGACTCCCGGGGCAATGCCGGCGGTGGCTCGAGCAGAGCGTCTGGCAATTGTCGTCGTCTAGGATCCCATAGGAGAATACGACCCTAGTAGTGGCGTGGCGGGAAGAGGGCGATCCGAAGGGGAGTGCGCCAGGCTATTCTGGCAAACTGGCGGCGAGGAGGAGTGTGGAGGAGAATATGATTATATCGTCGAGGTAGGCGATACAAAATTTTTCCCAGTAGGAGGCTAGGACAATCCTCATGAGGTTCTAGAATGTCCCAGGTGCGTTTTTGAGACCAAAGGGCATGGCTCGAAACTGATACTGAACTCCGTCGGGGGTGGAAAATGTTTAATAATTTTTTAAACACTCTAAAGACATAATGAGCTACAAGGGATGTATAATTACGCATACAGAATAAAATGCGGAATAGTTTTTTAAGATAATTTTGCATGTTAATTACGCATGCGTAATAGTGTTTTATGAAAATACCGCATGCGGAATAATATTCGGAATTCCGCATGAAATTTACGCTTGCGGGATAGTGTTTTATGATATTTACGCATGTTATTAAGTTTACTATTTAATAACTAAACGCGTTTAAAGTTTTGTGTGTAATGAACCGATGTGCATATATGTATGAATCTTACATGTGTATAACTTTTTTATTTCTTCAAATTTTAATCTGTAATTTGAAAATTATATTTTTGAGGTAATGTAGAACACAAAAATAAAATAAAAAAAGTCGATTTTTTGATCGAAGCAAAGTATAATACAACCTTAAATAAAAAAAATTACATGTTTTACTTCATGTGTCAAAAAAAGAAATTAATAATCAAGAATATTGCTTGATCTCGCTTGAATATTGATTTTATTGACTCAATTGTCAAGAAGCGGTTAACTTCTCACTCTTCTCACTCTTTTTACGACCAAAATCAGCAAAGTCTTTACAATAAATGACATTTTCTCTTTTTTGTACATATAGGTTTTAATAACTTGTTACATATCTTACTTCATATTGAATATTTTTATTGAATGAAGTAAATTAATTTAATATTTTTTAAGCAAATATCAAACATTTTTTATGTATTTTTTTAACTATTTGTTTTTAAAAAAATCTTCAGTTAACTGCCATTGTGTCATTTATGTGTGTCTAGTTTATTTTAAAACCATTTATTTGTACAACGAATTAATTTTTTAAAGAAAGCATCATTTGTAAAATACCACAAATTGTTTGTCAAAGTAGAAATTTCAAACAAGCTTTTAAACAGTTGAGTAGTTGCTTACTCTATCAAATGATTTACTTTAATCTGATCACATATCGATTTATAATTATTTAAAATAAGTTGTACTAGATGAAATGTTTTCCACTTGCAATTAATTAAATAAATAAACTTTGAATATTTTTAATGAAATGCAACAAAAATTGTAGTAAAAAATAATGTTTGAAAACAAATTGGTATGGTTGAAAATTACTATAAAATTGTAAAAGACAATTATTTTTTAAGTTGCAAACATTAATTATTTTTAGTAATTTTTATAATATGACTTCCAAAAATTTGTTGAGTAAATTTTTATACATATAATTCAAGAAAAATATAATTTTTCATCCATTTTAGAGCCTCTTTGCATTTTTTTCAGTACTTTTGATGAAATTTCCTGCCTTTTCCAGAATTCCCCGACCTGTGGTAACCCTGATTTAAAAAAAAACAGTTTTAGACAAATGATAATTAATTGTTTATAACGTTTGAATCAATAAAATACAACTGGTAAAAAAATTAATTAATACTAAATTTTCATAATTTTTTACATTTCATCCAATTTTTAAAACAATAGTTTTTAATTTCATTCATAAAATATTAAATAAAACCACTTTATAAATAAAGTACAGCTTCTTTTACATAGTTATTTTCGTATAAAGAAAGTAAAATAGGTGATTATAGCGGAGGCAAGGTTTAATTAAGAAAAATCTTTCAGTTAATTTCTCATAAATAATAAAAAAATTAAAATATTTATACTAGGTGAAATAATTATTCTATTTTATTTTTTGAAAATAAGAAATATGATATGATTTTCAATTAAATTGTATTTTTGTATTTTTAGAAATACAATGTTCATGCGCGCTTACCCTTATTTTTTAAGACAGGTCTTTAATAATGTGTTTAAACAATTGGAAATTATAAACAAAAAAGTACGCGCAACTTCTTTTTAGAAAATGAATATAAATCAAAGGGTTATTATGATTCTAGCATGGTCATTTTTATTTTCGTATTTGATGGGTTAAATATTGAAGGAAACAATTGAATAAACAAAATAATTAATGTCAACAATTGATTAAATTGTAATTTAATAATTAATATTTTGTATTTATTTTCTATTTCATTAAGCTGAAAACAAAAATATAATGCGCTATCTCGAGACGATACAAAGTTTCCTTCTGTGTCTTTCGTTCCATTACTTGGCCCAGAACGAAAGCATAATTTCGTTTCGTTTCGTGTCTAGGCCCGGAACGAAAGTCGACTTTCCTTCCGTTACATGGTCCGGAACGAAAGTCTCTTGGATTTTCGTTCTGTGCCGCAGCCCAAAACGAAAGTCTCTTGAGTTTTTGTTGCGAGTTTGCATACAGAACCGATTGCTCATCCACTTTTGTTATGTGCCGAGCGCCCGGAACAGAACCATAACAATACTTTTGTACGCATCCCTGCTACACGAAGATGTTCCTCATCCTCGTTTTACTGCTCTTGTTCGACAGCTGGGGGGGGGGGGAGTTATACTGGTCCAGATTCAGCGACTTGACAGGTAGCGAAAGCAAGCCGTTGCTGCCAGCGTTTCTCCTTTCGCTGAAACCTATGAGCGCGTCATTGCTCGCGTTCCTTTTTACTTCTTGCTTTGGGCATGGAAAAATTGGTTCCCAAGTTCTAATCGTGTCCCAGTACTGACGACGGTCGAGAGACAGGATTCTAACACCGTCGCGAACTAGGGAGACGTTCAGTCTGATCCCAGTACCGTGAATGAACCTTGGGAGGAAATTCTTCCCAGTAACACCACGGCCGGTGGGAAAACTGAATAGGGAAACCAATCAGAGATGCCAGGGAGCGAGACCAAACGTATCTGCACATGTCTGCGCGGAAAGTTCTGCCATTGGTCGAGATGAGCGGGATAGTTTGAAAAGGCTTTAATAAAACAATTTTAAATGAGGCCGCTCAATTCGACCAATGAATGAACTTTCCGCAGACATGCGCAAATGCATTTGATCTCGCTCCCTGGCACCTCTGAAACCAATAAGGCGTCCACACACACACAAGAAATTCCTCGTTAAATAAACAGTATTTAGTCCTAAAAAGGATAAAATACTGTATTTTATATGTTGGAAACAATTAAGAAAGTTCGTCCTGAAAGGGACGGATATTATACAAATATTGGCACAAGTATTAAACAAATTATGTTGTCGATTAAAGTCAACTTTCTTCTTTTGAAAGTCGATTTTTCATAATCGACTCTTGAATCCTGAAAATCGATTAAATTCGAATACTTTCGTCGAGTTTCGATCGACTTTCAGTGAATAATACATTTTTGGTAAATTTTGTTTCTTTTTCTTTTTATCTCTCTTATCCTTATGGACAAGTTTTACCGACAGTATGAAAGATCATTTATACGTTGAAAACTTCAAGTGGTGCAACGCAACCCATCCTTAGTAATCTGGACATCCTTTTTTAAGGCGACTCTCTAATGCAATTTTTGCGCCTTAAAATTTACCCACCCTTCCCTTATTGTCAACTGGGTAATGCCATTGGTTATTTCTTTAGGAAAAACACTATTGCCTGAGATCGATTCATCGACCACAAATATAAGATTCCAAAAATCCAAATCTTGTCTGATCTTGTTCGAGTGTTACTTAAACAAAATTGTCAATCTTTTACTTTTTGTATCGTTGAAAGTTTTCGAATTTGTGACTGTGAATTGAAATTGTTTTCATAATGGCACCAAGTGCAGTTTGGCCGCATTTTGAGAAAATCAAAAATAATTTAAAAGTGAAGTGCAATAAATGCGGCAAAAAATTAGTATATAATAATAGCACCACACCTTTGGCTAACCATTTAAAGACTGCTCATAATATATTTATTCAAAAACAAATGCCAAAAAATGTAAAAATGGCCAAAGTATTACAATCTTTAACCTTTTCGTTAGATGATGAGAACGATACTTCGACTCTTGCGATTGATAAGGAGGTACGTAAAAAATTACTTTTGTGTTTTAAATAATTACACTGCGAACGCTTTAAGTCACATAAACTATCTATTTTATTTGTAACTTCGGTAATAAAATTCGTACAAAGCTGAATTCGTTAGTATTTTTTGCAGATTGCCTCAAGTGGAAATTCAAATAAATCATCAGGATCCACAGATGTTAGTTATGCACCTGGAACTTCTAGAAATTCTGTACATACTGATACTTTTTCTCCTGGGCCAATGGATAAGTGTATCGGCAATGTTTTTTCATTTCCAGGTAAAAAATAATATTAGTTTATTATTATGTCTAATAAAATATATTCCCTTTAAAACTCCTATAATATAAAGATATATTAAAAAGTTCAAATTGGAAATTAAAATCGCGTAAAAATTTGTAAAATATATTTTACATAATTTTTAGTTTTATGAAAAATTATATGCCACTAATTGTTCATTTATCAAAAAAGTTTTTAACAAATATCGTCTTAGTATTTTATAGTACTTGAATTTTCTAAGGTATACGGAGATTTCCTTCTTTTTCTGGTTAATACGTACTTATTTTGAATGTTAAGAACGGATTCTCATTTTTATGCATTTTAATGGAAATTATTTTCCAAATATCGGTTTTTTAAATTATATTTGTTATATAAAAATATTATTAGCTGATTATATTATACAAATATAAAAAAAGTGTTTACAAACGTATTTTAATTGTGAATTTATTACATTAATTAAAATGTTCAGAATTATAATTTGACTAAAAATATATTACCAATTTTTTCTTAGCTGGTGGATATGGAAATGAAGCTGTTACGAATGCCTTAATTGACATGATTGTAAGAGATGACTTATCTTTACACACACCTGATAAATTGGGGTTTAAAGCATTTGTAAATAAACTTCAACCCCTTTATAAAATACCTTCTGAGCCCACTCTTACCAAGAAGATAGGCGAGAAATATCATGAGCTGAGAGAAACATTTGGTGTTAAGCTTTCTCGTGCTGAATCAGTTGGTTTGACCACAGATATTTGGCCACATAACAGCACAATGAAATCTTATTTAGGGGTTACTGCTCATTATAAAGATGGTAAGAAGTATATTTGTATTTCGAAAATAATAAAAAATCAAAACCATAAACAGTTCATTAAAATCTTCATTTAATAAAAAATATTGAATCTAAGCTTTCCCTTTGTACAAAATATTACAAAATCTGAGAGACCCATTTTAATATTTTGGGTTTGTAAGAATTTATACACAAAATACTATTTAAAAGTAAAATTTTTATAAAAAGCACCATCTTGAAGCTTGTAACTTTCTATTTATAATTTATATATAATTAAAATTCTATTTATTAAAAAAATACCAAACACGTTATAATTACCTTCCTTATATTTCTTACTAATAATGTGCTTTTTATTGCAGGGACAGAATTTGCTTCCATAGATCTGTGCGCTAAGCCACTTACCGATAAGAAAAATATCCCGTATTTACGAAAATGTTTTAAAGAAATATGCAGTGATTGGAATATAGATTAAAATGCTATTGTAGCTGTTGTAACTGACGGATGGGCTAACATTAAAGGCGCTGTAAAACAAGAATTTGGAGATCTGAAACATATAAATTGTATCGCTTATGCTATTAATAATATAGGCCAAGCATGCATCGGTTTGTACGAACATAAAGTACCTTAGGAGACTGAGAATTTTATGGAAATACCAGACAAGGAAGAGGATATTCAAGATGAAATTCCACTTGAAAATGAAATCCAATATTAAGATGGAATTCCAGTTGAAAATAAAATTCTATCTAAAGATGGAATTCCACTTGAAAATGGAATTCAATCTAAAAATGGAATTCAACTTGAAAATGCAATTCAATCTAAAGATGGAATTCTACTTGAAAATGGAATTCAATCTAAAGATAGAATTCCACTTAAAGAAGCAAATAATGGAAATTCAAACGTAAAAACTGCTAAGAAATGTCCCTTAAAAAAAATAATTATGAAAGTAAAGCGTATAGTTCGATTGTTTCGCCAAAGCGAAGTTTCTAATTCAGAATTAGAAGAACTCCAAACACAATCTGGAAAGAAAGTACCATCACTTTAAGACTTATTCAAGAAGTTCAAACCCGGTGGAACTCTTTTTAGGAGATGATAGAACGATTCCTTTTGCTCTCGGAATTTGTCTCAATGGTTTTAGTAAAACTTCAAAAAGACAAAAGAACGAAAACAAAATCATAGCTCCCTGATATGTTAAGTACTCAAGAGTTGGAAGCATTAGAAAAAGTAAAAGATCTCTAAAAACCATTGTGGCAAGTGACAGTTGAAATGTCAAAGGAAAAATCCGTAACGCTCAGCAAATGCATTCCATTAATTAATGCTATTAAGAAAGTAAGTTGGAAAAAATAGAAAAGACCAAAAAGTTTTTTTCGGATTATCATACACAATTTATCTTCCTAACAGAATTGTTAATAATTAAAATATCACATAAAATAAAAAAGTATGTCTTTATTAGAAAATTACAATTAGTTTTGTTTAGTTATTGAGATTTTAAAATAGAGGAAAATCTAAACGGCATTTTGAAACATTCCTGAAGCAAATCCGGAGAAAATTTCATAAGAGATATTCAAAAATTAATATTAAATTTCAATTCTGAGAACCAAAGCGGATCTCACTATTTATTGCAAAGCTTTTTGTTAAAATTTAATTTAAATAAATTTAAGCTTACTCATTAATTTGATTTTAATTTTTAATTTTAAGAAAATTTATACATATGTCGCAACAAAACTGATTGCTCGTAATCTCCAGAAAAAATTGAGATCTTTAATCGATGCAAAGTTTGGTGGAATTGAGCATGTAATTGTATACGCATCAGCTACTTTGCTTGATCCCAGGTTTAAACGTAATGCATTTGAAGGTGTTTTGGCTCAAGCAACTGCAATCAATCACGTAGGTAAATGAACAAAACTAACTATTTTTATTTTAAAGATGCCAAAAATATGTGAAAGAATAAAATATACACTGAAAGATTTACAAATTATTAATTTATTATTCAATTTTTAAAAGTGTAATTGTAGCAAGTCATATTGCTAAGGATTCTAAACTTATGGCTGAGAATCTACAAAAACAAAGCGATACACAGCAAAATATGCAGTCTTCGGACAATCTATGGTCTGATTTTGATCAAGTTGTTCGTGAAAAGTCTATTGATGCTTGTCAAGATTCAGCAGGTGGACTCCCAATCGAATTTAGACAATATCTAAACAGGCCTGTTGTTAATCGATTAAACAATCCCAACCCTTTAGTTGCTTGGTCCTCTATAAAACACGAATATCCGCACGTTTATCAAGCAGCACTTAAATTTTTACCAGTTCTCGCCTCTTCAGTACCTGCTGAAAGGCTTTTTTCGCACGCAGGACTTATAGCCACTAAACTGCGAAACCGAATCTCAAGAGAGCATTTGGATCAAATTGTGTTTCTACGTTGTTTAGATGAAAAGTGGTTTTATTAATATTGGAAGATAAAAAGTTTGTACAACAGTTTAATTAAATATAAGTTTTAAAATACTATATAAGTTTCACATTATTTATTTATTCACGGAAAGGTAATACATAAAACAAAAACCATATCAATTATAAATAAAGGTTTCAAAAATTTATTGAAAACTCGAAAAGTCGAAAAAAAATCGAACTTCTTGGTTCGATCGATCGACTTTGAAAGTCGACTGGTACAAAGTCGATCGAAAAGTCTAAAGTCGAATAATAATACAAACTTACCAACCCTAACTGAGTCCTAGTAGTGGAGAATTGATTTCCATCACAACGTTCTCCAAATCATGCATGTGCGGACTAGAAGTGAGTCCCAAACTTTTCACCTTTGAGCGCAAGTGCTATATAATTCAGTGCTTTTTAACTGTAATGAGTTTAAAATATACAGTACTGTTTTTATATAATTCGTAATGAAAATGAATTGTTACGCTAATAGGACTCAGTACCGTTTTTTAAACTCGATTTTTCTGCGTTTATTATCGAAGTTAAGCAACGAAGAGTGCAAAATGACCCAACCAGCCCCTGTCTCCTCTATTTTTAAAATGAGGGGAAAAATCGATTTTTTGAAAATTCTAAAGGCATTGCCCCCGCTTAAAATCTCTTTGGTCAAATATGAAGAAAATTTTCTAAACTATATTCCAAGAGCTGGATGGCCAAGAGGTACAAGGCGTACACATTCGATCACTTACATAGGTTCAAACCCCGTGTAAGTCTTAAAATTGTTAAATGTTGTATTTAATGTAAAATAATTTTGTAATATTACCTTAATATCAACGTAGTATTACCTTAATGTCACTGTAATATTACTGTAATATTACATCAATATCACTGTAATATTACCCTGTAATATTACTAATATTATAATATGATATCTCTGTGATATTCACGTAATATTACATGCTGCTTGGGATGCAAACGTTTCTAGTTTTATTCGATGATTCTTAAAATATCAGTTAGCCACAAAGAATACGTAACATATTTATTTAAATCAGCAACTCCGAAAACCATCAAATAAGAATTTTCAACATAATTCAATGATTTTTTAAAGTCTTGACCGATATCTTAAATCTGATATTTTGAATGTTTTTAATTATTATTACAGACTTTTGCTCACGATACTAAAAAAAAATACCTAAGAACTTTCTAAACCTGAATTAGTAAGAAATGTTACTATTCGAATAAGTGAATTTTTGCTTCTAAATTAGTAAAATAAACGCGTATAAGATACAGTAATCGTCCTGTGATTCTGAAATCGGTCACAACTTTTAGAATCTTATAGCTTCTTAATTATATTAATCTGGTTACTTTTAAAAACTTTAGTACAAAGTTAAGTCGCCTTTTTACTTCATTACACTGAAAAAAATATTAATGTGAAAAACAAAAATTTGTCTATAGTTGAGTCCATTTTGGTTAAAATGACAAGGATTCCTTGTTCAGTTAGCAACCGAAGATAAGTTAATTCTAATAAATCAAACTTGTTCGACTTGTAATTTTTTAAAACAGAAAAAAATTTATAAATCAGCTGAAATATTACAATTTCCCTGTGCAAATAAGTTACTTTGTGTCAATTAATCTTTTAAATAATACCAAAGTTTACTAAAGTTTTAATAGTTTTTTCTGAAAATGTCAAATCGACATAACCTTAAAATATATGGCGAACAAAACTGGTATTATTCAACTTAACCACTAATGTTTGAAAGAGAGAAAGTATTGACAAATGTATTTTAGATAATAAAGAACTTATTGCAGTAATAAAAGCAGTCGATCGCACAATTTTTGATGTTAATATAATATAATTCCTAATTACTTAGAGTACAAATTATCCTTGTCATTTTAACTAACCTCAACTAGCTGGCGCTTTAACTAACAAGGAAAAATGGTTGATTCCTAGTAGACGAGTGCAAGGGAGTTTTTTCAGTGTACTTAAAATGAAATATTTTAACACTTTATTTATAAAAGAAAATAAATGTTTAGCCGACTATTGATACCGGGCGAACTTACTAGCACTTACGCTATACATACAATATATAATCAACATGTTTAATTTTTGTTCTGTGCACATGTATACACTCGGGCAACAAAGTTTCAGTACATTTTGTTGGATTGCTCTTATACCTGCTGCTTCACTTTAAATTCAAATATTTCTGCAAAACATGCAGTAAGAGCTATCAATTAAAAACCGCTTGAAAGTTTATAAAATTTAAAATAAAATGGACCAAGGTGCAACCATTTTATTGAAGTAAATAAAAAAATATAGTTTTCTAAAGTCGCAGGTTTTTTTTTAAAAAAATGCGATTTAAGAATGTTGAGTTCAAGTCTATGCCAATTGAAGATAATTTTTTTTTTTTTAGATTTCGCACTTTAATAAGATAAAATACAAATCCCACTCTTTAATTCTTGACCAAATATACTTAAAAATAATCAGTATTTGCTTCAATGTCTATAAAAATATGTTCTCATACTCTCGAAAATTTTCAAGGAAAATAAATCAGAATTCGTAGTTTATGATATTGCTACAGTTCTAATATTAATTTCTGTACCATTCAAGATGTTACATATTTTTTAAAAGTGTGTTCAAACGATAAAACAAATGAAAGTGAAATACGAATTCAGATGTAGTGTTTTTGAAAATTTTCGTGAGTATGAGAATTTTTATAGAATTTAAATGCAAATACTGATTATTTTTAAGTGGATTTGGTGTAGAATTAAAGAGTGGGATTTGTACTTCATCTTGTAAAAGTACCAAATCTAAAAAAAATTTCTCTTAAATTGGCATTAACTTGAATTCAACATTTCGAAATCGCATTTTTTACAAAGAAAAAACCTCTGACTTTAAAAAACTATATTTTTTTATTTACTTCATTAAAATGGTTGCACCTTGGTCCATTTTATTCTAAATTTTATAAACTTTCAACCGATCTTTAATTGATAGCTCTTACTGCATTTTTTGCAGAAATATTTAAATTTGAAGTGAAGCGAGCAGGTATAAGAGCAATCCAACAAAATGTACTGAAACTTTGTGGCCCGAGTGTATGTATTTAATAAAGTTATCTTAATGACACCTTTGTTATATTATGATTATTCTTTTAAAATATATAATCTATCAAAGTATCACTTAAATACTAATTCCTAAAAAATGACACTTATTTACACTGGAGTCAACTTATTTCAGAAAAGGCTAAGGTGATTATTTTAAATCTTGCAGAAAAATCATTCAGAAGTGTCACAGAATCGAACCCAACAAGAAAATCGGAAATACTTTTTATCTTCATTTGAAATGTGTTCAGGACCTCCGTCACAGGATCCATCAATTTCGAGTAAAATAATTTAATCGATTGATATTGAATATCTTATCAAAATTAATCACCATTAAAATTACAATTAGATATATATATATATATATATATATATTAATTATACACTAACGTCTGGAATTGTCGGTACGACAGGTGTGCAAACAGTGAAAAATGTCTACGGACTTAAGAAGAAGATACTTTAATTAGGAAAAAGATCCTATAAAAGAAACGAGTACTGAAGGTCAGCGTTAAACGGAAAAGCGTTATCAGTTAACGAAAAAGGATATTTTATACCTGGTTCCTTGGTTAGGGAGAGAAGGTATTTGTTAAAAGTTTACGGAAAAGGAAACTCTCTGCTCATTATACAAATTACCTTGAAATTTTAATTTTATTTCTTAATACAAACAATAGACTACCTGCAGGGAGTCATCATCATTAGAGCAAACCATTGTATAATGAGGGTTAATGGCTTTAGGAAAAGAGATAAAATTTTCGAGTATTATTGAAAAGAGAGAAAATAAATTATATTCTGAAAACTGAAATTATATTCTACTCAAATATTCTTCAAATTTAAAATTTTCTTTCTAAATACGAACAAGGACTAAATAAGTTTTCGAATAAGGTTTTCGAGTCAACCCTTGCATAATGAGTGTTATAATTGGTTTTGGAAAAGAGAAACAATTTTCGAGCTTTAACGAAAAGAGAGGTAAATACATTAGTGCGTGGTATAGAAGTGCATGGTAGTGAAAGTTATTCATGAATAGAACTTGACTGTGTATAATGTGGAAGCGAATAATGCTAATTATTGTGTATTTTTTATTAAGTGTTTATAATAGAAATTTGTTTAATGTGAAAGTGTATAGTATTAATATGCTTATTGTTTATTAAGAGTTTGTGTTGAATAGTACTTAATACGGTGAACAAAAAGTGTTTATTTATGAAATGATCTGTAAGTGTTTAATAATAAATAATAAAGTAACTCTAATAGTAAATATACAGTAAAAATTAAATGTGAAAAGTTACAGTGATTTAAATGAAAGTGTGCAAAATGTGTTGAATAAAGTAACAATATTTAGAAAGTGTTTAAATTTTTTATTTTCAATAAAGTTAGTGTTATGAAATGCTAAAAGTGTCCATAAAATGGGATTATGTATTCATGAAACCAGTGAATGATAACTGTTTAATAAATAAATTAATTACAAATGTTTAATAAATAATAGAGTGATTATAATGTTTTTAAAGAGTCGTTACAGTGTAAGATAAGTGTTAATAATATAATTATATAAAAGAGGTGAGATAAAGATATAAGACAATAACATGAGACAATTACACGAGACAATGATATGAAATAAACAGATAAAAGAATGAGAGAAATGAGGTAAAAATATAAGATAATAGCATGAGACAATGTGATGAGATAAACATGTGAAACAATAAGAGAGATCAGGTAAAGAGATGGGATAATGAGATGAGATAAACATATGAGATATAGAAACAAAAAACATTAAAACTTGAAATATAAAGATACTTTATTGACATGTAGGCTAAAAAGGTGATTATGGAGTTAGATCGTGAGAAATAAAAAATAAGATTCATTTTTTGTTAATTTTTTTTTTTAGTTTTTGAAAAATAATTTCTCAGCTAAAGAGGAGATATTTCAATTTAAATGATAAAGATTAGGATATTCGTAATTGGGAAATGCTTAATGACAAGTATAAGTTTCAGGAATTACTGGAACTTTATTCAGGTGGTACTTTCCAAAAACAAATTACAGTATATTTAGAAAAAATGTTAGATTTAATGGAAATCGACTTTTGGGTCACTGGATTTGCACTTACTATGATGGAAATGAACTTTTTGTTTATGATAGTCTTATTGAAGGATGTTTAAATGAAGATCAAAGAGAATATTTATGCAGGTTATATCCATTTAAACCTAATGTAGTTTTATAAGAGTACAACAACCAAATTTTGTTGATTGTGGTGTATACGCCATTGCGTTTGATGTTTCTTTATATTTTGATATTAAACCTGAAAATATTGTATACAATTATGCTTTAATAAGAACTCATTTGTATATGATGCTTGAAAAAAATGTGTCATCTCATTTTCGGATAATTTTACAAAATTATATAAACTTGGAATTAGCAATATCGAATAAATAAAAAACAATATCCATTTAATGAATTTATCACTCGGTGAATAAATATAAAAAGGAATTTATCAATCTTTCCGAGTCAGTAGATTTTGGTTAAAAAAAAATAATAACACAAGGAGTTTTAACGTTTCGACGGCACCGCCGTCCTCTTCAGAACTGTAATTTATTAGTGTCATAAGTATCAATTTTTACAAATTAAAAAAAAAGAAAAAGGAAAAAATTTTTCCATTGTTTTAAATACCTTAAATAGTAAAAAATACGGAACACACATCACGTATATGTCAAATTAACATTTGTCAGAATTTTTGTCGACAATTTAAAATAATAAAATATTAAACTTAATAATATACATTTTATAACGACGATTTTAAACAGACTGAAGGTGTGATTATATAAACAAAAAAACTGAGACAACTAACGTGGTTTACAAGATTAACTGCAAAGATTGTCCTGCTTCTTACGTTGGACAAACGAAAAGGATGGCTGGTGTACGAGTCAATGAACACAAGAATAGAAAAAATAACGTTTTTGCAAGACACAAACAAATCCATAATCATGAGTTCGATTGGGAAAACTTTACTATTCTTGACAGAGAACCTTCATGTAACAAAAGGTTAATTTCAGAAATGATACATATTAATTTGGAATTTCATAGATTAAATAAAAAAGATGACACCAACAGACTAAATTCCAAATATAAACAATTTTTCATAAAATAATTTACACTATCTAATCGAATAATTCTAATTGTTTCTTTTTTCTTTTCCTTATTTAATGATATGTTGTTTCTCTGTCTCACATTTCCCTCACTATATTTATTGACCGTCAGCTCGATTTATATTGATCATAATTATGAATCACACCTTCAGTCTGCTTAAAATCGTCGTTATAAAATGTATATTATTAAGTTTAATATTTTATTATTTTAAATTGCGACAAAAATTCTGACAAATGTCAATTTGACATATACGTGATGTGTGTTCCGTATTTTTTACTATTTAAGGTATTTAAAACAATGGAAAAAAATTTTTCCTTTTTCTTTTTTTTTTTAATTTGTAAAAATTGATACTTATGACACTAATAAATTTTAGTTCTGAAGAAGACGGCGGTGCCGTCGAAACGTTAAAACTCCTTGTGTTATTATTATTATTTTTTAACCAAAATCTACTGACTCGGAAAGATTGATAAATTCCTTTTTATTTTTATAAAAAACAATAATTTACATGTGTGGAATGTAAAAGATGCGACACAGAAGAGAAAATTAGATTATTAAACTAATGACGGCTTTACAGAAATGAAAGGAGAGAGTAGTAGTCCTTCATTACATACAAAAATAGAACAGAAAAAAGTTGTTAAGGTAGTTCTCTTGGTTCAGTGGTTCTCAACTCAAATTTGATCATTTTTTACTTGTTTTTTGATGTTTAATAAATCGCGCCAACTTCAAAGTATAGCGTCTCTCTCTTTTGTATTTATTTAAAAAAATGAATAAAACGTCAAAATGTGGATTTGAAACTACTATTTTTCGAAATTTAGTACCGCAAGCCACATTTTTCAAAAACGAATCTTATTCCTTATACTTTAACCCCCTGTCTACTGAAATGACCGTTAACAACAACAATCGACAATTTGGACGCCTGGTGGGGACTATAGGAAACTCTTTGAATAGTGCGAGAGTGGGGAGACGTAACCGTAGACAGAGGGTTAAAATATTAATTAGTAGTTTTTATTTTTAAACCTAAAGAAAATTCATTGCGTGGTTAGTAAAATTGTATTTTTCAACTATGTGTTTTACATTCTTCCATGTTAAAAGATTTAACTTCATTCTCAAATATCTTAATAAGTAGCACCGCTTCCTACCTTTAAAAAAATATCATTGTATTCCTTGAATGTTCTATTATATAATACTTCAATTAGAAAAATATTCAAAGAAAAAATGTTTTCGAGAGAACTACCTTAATATTCCTGACTAAGAAACTAGAAAAAGCAGTACCAAATATGAAAAAATGTATTGTTAAAGACCTAAGTTAAAAGGAGAGATGGAAAATAGAGACAAATAACAAAGGAAAGTGTAAATAGTGACAGAATATCAATGTTTGTAAGAAAAAACTTGTGGAAAGTGCGTCAAATTCTATTGAAGTAGTAAAAGAAGGTAATAATTATAAAATATTAGAAACAATAGTTGTAAGAAGATGTTTTTTAGCAATTCTAATGATAAGAGTAGAAAAACTAGAGCAGAATATCAGAAACAATATAGTAAAATGATGAACAGATTTAAATTTTTCTAAAAAAAACACATAAATAGTGCTGTTCAAGAAGAAAAGAGAGATAATAATTCTGACAAATTAATAATTTTTAGCGATTGTAATTAGACAAGTAAAAAAAGTCGTGCAGAATATCAAAGAATGTTGAAAGTCAGTTAAAGTATCTTAAAGAAGTAGGAAGAGATGATAAGAATGAGAAATTACAAAGAATAGTGAGCCAGACAAAAATTGTTGACACCTATAATCAGAAAATTAAAAAAAATAGAGCAAAATGTAAAAAAGCTATCGTCAAAGATTAAAATTGAAACAGAAGATGTGCCATGATAAGGATGAAAATAATGAAATACTATATTCAAAAGATATACAGGAGAAAGATGTAAGGATTTGTGATGAGAAAATGAAAAAAAGTCACGCAAAATAACAACAAAAAAATTGTAATGAAATTAATATTTTTAATATGAATGCTGAAGGTTTAATACCAGAGTCTTATGTAACGGTTTATAATACATTGATTAAACAATTGCAATTGGTTAGTCATTTAGATCCAAATGTTGAACCTTGGATATATCCTATACTTTATCCTCTAGGAAGCAAGGGTTATAGTCTCGATATGATTCGTACTCATAGTGACAAACCAACCAGAAATCAAACTGTACCCAGATCTGCTTATATAAAATATAAAATAGGAGTAAGAAGTCATACCTTCAATCAATTCTTATATGGTGGAAGAATGTTTCAGCAATGGTTAGTTGATAATTATGTCAAAGTTAAAAAAGTTAGGTTACATGTTTGTAATAATAATCAAACAAAATTAAGAAGTGAAACTTACAAAGGATTAATTGATCATTTAGATAAACAAGAACTTGAAAATAATGTAAATGTTGGCAAGATGTTGATACTGCCTTCAACATTTATAGGATCACCTCATAACATGTTAAAACAATATTAATATGCAATGACCATTATGCAGCTTTTCATGGTAGACCAGATTTATTTATTACAATGACATGTAGTTCAAAATGGAATGAAATTTATAAAAATTTATTACTTCATCAGTCAGCTTCTAATAAACCTGACACGGTTGCAAGAGTCTTTCATTTAAAAGTAAAAAATTAATGGAAACTATAGTAGATGATAAACTATTTGGACAAGTAAAGTCCTATGTTTATGATATTAAATTTCAAAAGCACGGTTTACCTCACATTCATTTATTGGTTATATTAGAAGAAGGTTCTAAAATATTAAGAGCAGAGAGTGTTGATCGGTAAACTTTTTAAAGTAAAGTTTTTAAATTGTATTAGGTATATCATAATTTTTTATAATTACTCTTTATATTCTTCATTTTATTCTTCATTTTTTTTTATTTAATTAATTTTTAATTAATCAAAATTTGCAAATTGATATACACGATGGATCAAAGATCACATCATTTTAAATTTATTGCAATGTCTTCTTATCATTAATTTTCTTTTTTTATTATATTATGTATTTCTTTTATTTCACATAATTTAACACAAATAAAACATTGTTTTTAGAGGGAAACATCAGTTGCGATTTTGGAAAAATCGTTTTTTCTTTTTTTGCATTTTCTTAAAGTATACATATTTAAAAATGTGTTTGTATTGTAACGTCATGCTTGTTATTCGCATGTCTTCTTCTTATCTACATTTTTACATTTTTATCAACTAAATGAAATTAAAATAAATTTACTCAGAAATTAAACCTTCGAAAATCACGTAAATCTTAAAGTTCGTGAAACCTGAAAAAACAAGGAAATCTTAAAACCAGCTAGAATATAGAATCTCACGAAAAAGGGGACTCGAACTCAAGAAATCCTTGAAAATCACATTTGGTTAAAAACTTGTAAACATTGATAATTTCGACCTCCCAAGGAAGGAGTAACATGTGCATACTTTTCTAGAGTCTGGGAAAGAGATTCTACTCCCTTTATTCGGAAAAGAAGCTCAGACCCAGCCTCTAATAAAATGCTAAACAGTCCCTTGCGCCCTAAACAAAAAATATCTAAGCTAAACTAAGGTTGCATCCGCCGGTCAGCCTTGCAAACCAATTTAATGGTTAACAGACCTCGGGAAAAGCAAAGGTCTCCACTATTAAAGGAATCTCGAATCATGTGAAATAATAGTTATGCGTTCCAAGTGTAGTGTTCTCTTCTAGGTTATCTAAGTTTAAACAACAACATTTGGTCGTTGAAAATGAACATTTGGAAGCAATAAATGATATCCGTTTTCTAGAAACAATTCTTTTGAAGGGTATCTGGACTTGATATTTTCACAAATTCCCAGATACTTTTAAATAATAGTTTATCAATAAACAAGGTCAGTTGAATATTTTAGGAATACTAAAATTATGCCTATTTTTCTATTTTAATACGATTTTCAATAATTAGGAAAGAATAATGTTAAAATATATGGGGCATTCTGTCTCAACGAAGCCACCCCACCTCTCCATTTTTGGTTTTATCAAAAAAGCATTTATTATAGTTCAAATTAAAGCTAAGAATGTCAGCTTTTTAATGCCGGGTGAGATGTTTCGAAATTTTAAATGGCGGAGACAATATGGCGGACTAAATGAAAAAAAATAAAAATTAACATTGTATTTCTTGTAAAAAAAACAAGATAAACCCAATTTAATAACTTTTCTTAAGCCTCAAACATTGTTTTGGTTGAGTACTTTCGAAATTAGAAGTATTCTCAAAAAATAAAGATGGCGGATCCAATATGGCAGACGAAAAATTTAAAAATTGTTTCGATTCGATTAAAACTTGTTACTCGGGGGTTTTTGGGTTCGCTGATTACGAATCTGATGTTAGTTTTTCAAAATTCAAAATGGCGGATCCAATATGGCGGACGAAAAATTTAAAAATTGTTCGATTCGCTTGAAACTTGTTACTCGGGGGTTTTTGGGGGCGCTGATTACGAATCTGATGTTAGTTTTTTAAAATTCAAAATGGCGGATCCAATATGGCGGACGAAAAATTTCAAAATTGTTTGATTCGCTTGAAACTTGTTACTCGGGGGTTTTTGGAGGCGCTGATTACTAATCTGATGTTAGTTTTTTAAAATTCAAAATGGCGGATCCAATATGGCGGACGAAAAATTTAAAAATTGTTCTATTCGCTTGAAACTTGTTACTCGGGGGTTTTTGGGGGCGCTGATTACGAATCTGATGTTAGTTTTTTAAAATTCAAAATGGCGGATCCAATATGGCGGACGAAAATTTAAAAAATTATCTAGATTCGCTTGAAACTTGTTAGTCGTAGGTTTTTTAGGTCGTTGATTACGAATGTGATATTAGTTTTTTACAATTTTAAATCTTAGATGCAATATGGTGGATAAAATTTTTAAGTCCATTGGATTTGTCAAAATTTCGATATTCGAAGGTTTTTGGGGTCTCTCATAAAAGACCTCTTGAAGAAGTTCAATTTTTTTTTAATCGGGAAATATTCTGCCCTTAGGGTCATTGGAATATCTTTTTATCAGCAATTTACCTTGAGGCAACACTACAAATGAATGGCTTTTTTGTATTTCAGGAATTGGTGGAGCTGCGTTGAATCTGGCTTTCAAAAATCTTTTATTTTTATCATGTGCTACTTTACTGTAGAAAAGGACTGTAATGTTGGAGAATTTTTTTTTTCCCCAGATATAAAGTGCAGCAGCGTTTAGAATAGCCTCTGTAGGTTTAGCCAAAAGACTTTCACGTGCTGCTTCTCTTTTGAAAACTGCACCTACTCCGTCACAAGCGTTTTTTCCATGCGCTGTCGCATGACAATTCCATTCAGCGGCAATATTAAAATCTTTTTCGTGATGCATCAAGTTGCTGATTTGGTAGCGATTTTTAAAGTGTTGTTTTGCACCATCACTGTAGTAAATAATTTTCACAACATTTTTGACGCATTTTTTTATTTCTGGCAACAATAGTTGTTGGATGGTGTAAACCGCTGCTGTATCATGTCCAGTGCTATCTGACAAATAGACTAGACTTCTATGTTTTAATTCGGGACCCTCCATGTAGTAATATACAACAGTAAATACAGTGCATTGATCGTTAAAAAAGTGGAAGGCTTGTGATGCGTCTTGAACTACATATTTGTAGTTCTCAGAAAAATCTAACGTTACAAGCACTTCACCATCCTTGAGGTTTGTTTTTTTATACTCGAAATATTGTGACTGTTGTTTTGCTAGAAAAGAATGGGGTTTCAAAATCATTAATCTGTCGCTCAGTTGTTGAACAAATTCTTCGGAGCTGAGAATTTGTTTCTGCAAAAAAGATCTATCGGTTGATGTCCATGTGCTAAAAGATATATTGAAAACATTTTTGTCATATAACTGTTGGAGTATTCTTTTTGAAAATTCTGAAACATCTGGACACTTTGCGCATTCATTTAAATGACAATTTTCATCTCCTGTTTCACATGTAATTTGTTGCAAACAATCTTTGTAATCTGCTATTGGATTTTCCGTGTTTTGAGTCAGCTCTTTTATATTTATGGCGTCTAACATAAGTTTACAATTTTGATGCGTCGTGCATACACAAACGCAATGTGTCCCAGCAGCACCTGCAAGTATGCAGTGCTTCGGTCTCAGTAGAGCAAATTTGCTAAAACTTACAGTTAATTCCTTATTCTCTTCACTGTATTTAGCAAACAACCCTTTTAGATGGAAAAGAAGTAAACGTTTTTGAATCAGCCTTCTTGCACCATCTACTTTAACTGAGATTACATCTTTTGCACCTGGCATAATCCTACTGTTATCATCACTGTTATAAAATTCTATAACTCTTTTAGTGATATTTGCCGGCAACGGACGTCCAGTTTTTTCTTTAGGACGTGCTAATACGCCTTCTAACTGTCGCAATTCTTTACCTTTCTTTGCTAATGTTCTAGAACAATCATATTCTTCAGCAATTTGTCTTATGCTCCAAATAGCAGGATGAATTGTCAGAATTGATAATCTTTCTGGATCATTTATATCTAAATTCGAAAACTTTTCTTTTAATGCATCGAACATGTCTTCTAATTCTATTTCCCTTTGCGACCTACTCTGTTGGTTTTTATTATCAATAATACTAGCACTTGCAGATTCAGTACTTTTATCAAATGAATCATTTCTTAAAGGTTCTGATTTTTCAGAGTCATTAGTTTCTTCATTATCCATTGAATGATTTTTAGTTGCAGAATCATTCATACTTTCATTAACTTCAGAGTCAATTATATTTCCAGAGTTAGCGGCGTCATTATCACGTTTGCTTTTTAATAATCTGCAACTGGAACAAATTTTGAAATTGAGAGGCCACTCAGGATAATTTCTTCCCATTTTTTCAGAGACAACTCTTAACTCTTTTCCAATATGCCCACTTAGTCCATAAGCATTAAAACACCGATCAGTGCGTATTTTAGGCATAGTTTAAAAATTGCAAAATAAATGAAAAAAATAATAAAATGTTACCTTACCTGGAATAGAAAAAGCGCAAAACCTTAAAAATAACGAATCAAAAAAATTGTAATTATAATTGCAAACTGACAAAATAACCTTTGAGAAAAACAAAGCAATAAATTCTCATAGGAATTGCAAACTTACAAACTAACTCTTTAAGAGAACAAAGCAGAAAATTCAAGTAATAATTGCAAACTTACAAACTAACTGATACAAGGAACAAAACGATAAAGTGGAACACAAGATGCTGAAAAATACTTTAATGACAAAAAAAATATATCTCCGGACATAATCTCAATAACTATTATGAAAGAATAAACATTTGTCTACCGATGCGATATATCCGAAGTAAATGAAAAAAAACAAGATCTTATGTCAAACAGAAACAATTGAACATTGGATGTTCAATAGTAATTTTGACGTATTCTACCATATGTTTTTGTTACACCTTTATGGCCTCCAACTGCACTGGAATGTGCTTCTTCTATTAATTGCATATATTGTTCTTTTGTTGGATATTTTGTGATTCCGTTACATATTATTATTTTTACAACCGATTTTTCAAATGTAGATTCGAACATAGATAAAATTTCTTTCCAATTTATATTATTAATTTGAGAAGTTTTTGCGATACTTATTGATTTTAAATTTAGTTTTTCTGCCATAATTTTTAAAGAAATAATTGATGTTTCAATAATTTTTACTGTATCAGATATATTTTCTTTTATCTAGCTTTCTATAGGAAGGGCTATGTGAAAATATATACCCTTTTTTATTTTTTCGGCAATACCCAATTGAAGTTTATCAAAATTAGGTAATTTTCCCCGTTTTGCTAAAGATCGTGAACCATTATCTCTTGGTTCTCCATTAACTGATATAAAATATGCGAAATTATCTTTACGCATTGGTAATTGATCCCTACAATCAATAATATATTTTTCCTTCTTGAGATTAAGATTTGTAGAATTTTTATTTTCTTCCAGAGTATTTTCTTCTTCAGATGATTCAGAATCTGTATTTTCATAACCAAGATCATTCTCTTCTTTTTGAGTTTTTTGATTTGGTTTTTTATTTTCATTGTCTGACATAACCTCATCAGAACGGATTTCATTGTGGAATTTCTTTTTCTTTTGAATTTGTTTATTTCCTTCTTTTTCTTCTTGAAATTTTTGATTTATGCATTCAGGATCTGACATATCTGCGTCAGAATAGACTTCATTGTAGAATTTCTTTTTCTTTCGAATTTGTTTTTTATTTTCTTCTTTTTCTTCTTGAGATTTTTGATTTATGTATTCAGGATCTGACATATCTTTGTCAGAATAGATTTCATTGTAGAATTTCTTTTTCTTTTGAATTTGTGTTTCTTTTTCTTGGTTTAACAATTTTTTCGGCCTTCCTCTTTTTTTTAAAGGATAAGTATTAAAGCGAATTTCCTTTCTTGGCCTTCCTCGTTTCTTCTTTATTTTTTCATAATTATTTGGTTTTTCTAAGATTTCGATTTGTTTAACTTCTTGATTTTTGTTTATTGTTTCTTTCTTTTTCATTTGTTGTCTTGTAATTACATTGCAGACATTAGGCAAAATGTCTTTCACTAAAGAGAGGAGACGTTTTGCTTGCTCCAAATTTGTGCTTGACTCCTTATCTTGAGATATTTCTTCTTCTATACGATGAACACCTTGTTCAGTTTTTCCTTGGACACTTCTTTGAGTGTATGCTTGATTATCTTCTTGAATATTTGTTTCGATTTCAATAATATTTTCTTGTTTTATATTTTGGAATTTTTGTTCGTTATTATCTTCCTCAGGATTATCGTCTATTGGATTTCTGGACAAAGCGTCTGCATTGACGTTTGTTTTACCTGCTTTGTAAACAACATTAAAATCGTACTCTGCCAATTTCAATTTCCATCTCGTAACCCTTGAGCATGGATCTTTTGAATTTTGGAACCAAACCAAAGGTTTGTGATCCGTGACTAAAGTAAATTTTCTTCCATAGAGATATGGTCGAAAATGTTGAACGCTATAAATAATTGCTAATGCTTCTTTTTCATACGTGTCGTATTTTCTTTCTGTTTCACTTAAGGTTCGCGAAGTATATGAAACTGGTTGATCTTTGCCTACTTTTCCCTGTGATAATATGCCTCCTATTGCAAAACCTGACGCGTCTGTCGTTAAAATAAATAGTTGAGAAAAATCTGGTCTTTTTAACAGTGGTTCTTCACAAAGTTTCTTTTTCAAAGTATTAAATGCTGTTTCTTGTTTATCAGTCCAAAGAAAGGGTATATCTTTTTTTAAAAGTTCATTTAGAGGATTTGCAATCTTGGAAAATTGATCTATAAATCTTCTATAATAACCGGCGAGCCCTAAGAACTGTTTTATATTTTTAACATTTTTTGGAACTGGAAATTTTTGCACTGCCTCTACTTTTTTCGGATCGGGTCGTACTCCATGTTTATCGATAATGTGTCCTAAATAACATACTTCCAATCGTAAAAATTCGCATTTATCGGGCTGTAATTTCAAATTTGCAATTCGTAAACGTTCCATAAATTTTGAGAATTTTTGTTCATGTTCTTCTAAAGAGTCTGCGTAGATAACTACGTCATCTAAATAAACAAATAATTCGATTCCCTGTAATCCTAATAATACCTGATCGATTAGTTTTTGAAAAGTACTTGGCGAATTTTTTAAACCAAATGGCATTCTATCAAATTCATAATACCCATACGGCGTTGAAAATGCAGTTTTATGCGCGTCTCTTAGGTCCATTTTTATCTGATGAAAACCGGAAGCTAAGTCGAAAACGGAAAAATACTGAGCGTTTGATAATTGATCTAACAAATCTATTATATTTGGCAAAGGATAAAATTGTCCTACTGTGCGTTCGTTTAATTTCCTAAAGTCTAAAACTAACCGCCATTTTTTATTTCCTTGAGAGTCGTCTTTTTTCGGTACAATCCAAATAGGTGTGTTGTATGGTGAATCAGAAGGTTTAATAATTTCTTGTTCTAATAATTCGTTTACCTGACGTGTCATTTCTTCTTTGTGAATAGGTGGAAATCTATATTGTTTTGTTATAATAGGTGTGTCATCTGTAGTGATAATTCTATGCTTAATGAGATCGGTTGCTTCTAAATATTCTCCCGGTATATGAAATCTATCAGAGTATTTATTTATTAATTTCATAACGTGTTCCAATTCTTCTTTATTTAAATGTTCTAACCGAAGTAACTTTTTTATTTCTTCTACTCTATTGCTTCCTTTGATATTAAAAATTTTGTCTGTTTTATTGACGTTTGTAAAAGTGTTAAGTATCTCTTGAATTAAAGAATTTTCATTGTTTCTTTTTTGAGTTTCATTTTTTAATTCTTCAAAATCTTCCAGTTCAACCTTAAGGATTGGTATATTTATAGATTCATTTCGAGTGTTAAAAACTTTTAAATGTGCTATTCCTTCTCGGTTTACTACTATTGCATTACCTAAGTAAACACCTTCTGCTACTGACTGTTTTGGAATAAAACCTATTTTTTTATCTTTATTCGAAATTTTAACATGGATATTATACACTGATCTTGCTGGTATTGTAAAATATTCATTTGAATCAAAGTTAAATTTTTGATTATTTATTTCTAAGTGTCTTTCTTCATAATTTATTTTGACTTTATTATTAACAAAAAATTCTGTTCCTAAAATACCGTCATGTTCAATTGGAACATCATTAGATAATAAATTAAAAATTGTAGGAATGCCAAAAATATTAAGTTTTACCTGTCCTAAAGTATAAACTGGATGCTCATTAATTCCTGTTAATTTGATGCATTTATTTTTATCAATTTCCTTATTATTATTAAGTGCTCGAAGTTTTAATAAATTTGGTCCTGCTCCTGTATCAATCATCATAGTTATGGGTATTTTGAGTCCATTAGTATTTACACGAACGTATGGTATTGAATTAGATTTTGCTAAATTTATATGTTCTGTAGGGAATTTATTATTATTGGATGCGTTAAAATTTTTTAATCTGTCCTCGGAGCATCCTACTGAGGAAGAATTTTGGAGTTTTCCGAGTTTTCTACTGGAACTTGGGTTTGTTGTTGGCTATTGTTATATATTCTTCTTCTACATTCGCTAATAACATGTCCTGGTTTTTTGCAATAATTGCAGGACAAATTTTGATTTCTATTGTTAGGATTACTTGATGGATTATTTCTACTTGTGCTTGGTCCTTGTTGTGCTCGTTCTACTTGCTGCTTCTGATATCTGTTTTGATACGAGTTTTGATATTGATTTTGATAAGAATTTCTGAATAGATTTTGTGGTGGACTTCTATACTGGTTATGATTTGGATTTTGGTATTGATTTTGCTGTGGAGTTTTATAATACCCACACAGCACCAGAAATTCCCTGAATTTCCCCTGAATATTGGTCCACATTTCCCGAATATTCGAACCTAATATTCAGGGAAGTTTCGTGGAAGCATCAAAATGTCCGCCATAAAGAATATTGGACGCTAAATTTCCCTGAAAATGTATTTCTAATTTTCAGGGAATTTCCGCATCTAATATTCCTAGAATATTCAGGGAAAGTTAAAAAAAATTTCCAAAATTTTTTTGATCTGGTAATTGATAAAAATTGTATATCATATTTGGCACCCGTAGGATTCTAGAACATTAAAAACTACTGCGCAGCCGTAAGTGTCACAGAAACCAAGTTCGACCATTGCGCATCATGTACAGAAGATTTACGAATACTGTGAATATTGAAGGAATATTAGATGCGGAAATTCCCTGAAAATTAGAAATACATTTTCAGGGAAATTTAGCGTCCAATATTCTTTATGGCGGACATTTTGATGCTTCCACGAAACTTCCCTGAATATTAGGTTCGAATATTCGGGAAATGTGGACCAATATTCAGGGGAAATTCAGGGAATTTCAGGTGCTGTGTGGGTAATTTTGATGTTGATTTTGGAATCTATTTAATGGTTGGCTTCGATTCTGATTAATAAATTGATTTTGATTTGAAAAATTTGGTTGTCTTCTAGAATTTAAAAAATTTCCTTTATTTTGATCAATTAATTTATTGAATTGAAAACAATTGACTGCAAAATGTCCCTTCTTACCACATAGTAAACAAGTTATAATTTCATCTTGAGCAACGTTTATTTTTGTTGTTCTAGTGAATTCTTTATTATTTCTAAAAGGATTTTCAGTTTCGATTTTTTGCAAATTTTTTCTTAATTCATTGCGTGATAGTAATTTTCGTTCTACTTCTATCGCTTTATTTATTATACCTTTAAATGTATTTGAAGTCCCTACACGTAATTCTAATTCCGGTCTAAGTCCTCGCATAAAACAATCAACAATGGTTTCTTCTAGTCCGGTTTTAAATGTTTCATCTACTTTATTTTCGTTATTAATTCTATGCGCATCTAAAATTCTTTCCGCTGCTTCCGCAATTCTCGAACCATAAGATACTACGTTTTCATGTTCCCACATATACATTGCCCCTAACTCTCCTTGTAACTGATATACTGACTTTGCGGGTGCGTAAACTGTTTTTAGTCTTTCTGCTAATTCTTGTACTGTGTTAAAACTATGCCCTAAAATTATTTTCCTTGCTTCGCCTGAAATTCGACCCCGAATTAATTTTACTAAGTTCTTTTCTACGTCCGCATTTTCTGGAAGCATTGATTTTGCTTCTACACAACCCTCAATAAATATCGATAATGATATATTTTTTCAGTCGAATAATGGAATTGTTTCTAAAGCGTCGCGTAAAGAAACTTGCTGGTTATTCGGTAAAGCCATATTTTCTTGATTAAATGAAATTTGAGAATTATTAGAAGATATGTCGGAATTATGTAAAGATTGATTTTCAAAATTATCGTCAATTTCCTCTATTAAAGTTTTATTTAATTCAGACTGGTTTTCATTAAAGCCAAATTCCTCTAAATTATTTAAATGACTTTCAATTAAAGTTTTTTCTGCCGTAAGTTCTTCGCTATCACTGTTATCACTATTAGAAGTATCGTCACTGTCAAAAAGTTAAGTAGAAATAAACCCTGAATCGAACTCTTTTGTATTTTGTGTGAGGTTTGGATTCGGATTTTGTTTAGAATATCTTGGTGTACTAGTTTGAGGTTTCGGTTTATTATTAGGGATTCCGGAATTTAAGGATAATTCTGGATTTTCTTTTCTTCTTGAACGGGTTAAATGCGATGAATCAGTTTTATTTTCATTTGAAGTAGACATTAAATTTGCATTGCATATTACTTAAAATTACAAGTTTCATAAAAACAAAATTATTTGCATATAAATATGTTTAAAGAAAAAGAAATATATATTTTTTTTATGCAAAAGATTTTATAAATAAATATTCTCTCTCTTCTAAAAAAAATGTCAATAAATTTGCATTAACGAATAAATTGTAAAAATTTAAATGATTATGTTGTACAGATTCTACCGTATTTTTAAGAGGACTCGAACCCCTATTTACAAATAAACTTTTAGGATTTACAATTGTAAATGCACCTAGCAAATATAAGGTAAACGAACCCTTCTTTACAAATATACCTTTAATAGTTTAAAATTGAAAATGCTCCAAGCTAATACGGATCATATACAACAAATATTTCTACAATGATATTAAGGATTTTATTTCAAACATATATACTTTTTATTGACACTTTTAATTTAGTTAGCTCATTGACTTTTGAAAAATAAATCATTCAGTAAATTTGAATTTTATTTAAAATTTAATTGATATTTAAAAAAACATTTTCATGAATTTTTATTATTGACTTATATATTGTTTCTAAAAAAAAAAATTTTTACAAATTTTTTCTCATAGACTTATATTTTATTTCCCGGCCGATGCACCAAAATTTGGAAGGGCTTCTGTTACGTTTTTAGACAGAAGTCTCTCCAAATATATCCTAAGTTCCTCCTTTTAAATTAGGTTTAAATTAATAATCCTAATTTGGGATGAGGACAAGTCAATGAGAAGCTAAGACGTTTTGAGAATATATATTTATTATAAAACAAAGTCAAAAATAAGGTTATACATATGTATAAATGTCAATTTATTGGGTCTTACTTTTGGGAAGAAAAAGATAACAATGTAGGCTTCGAGTCGAACTTGCAGTGGTTTATTCGGCGTGAATCTCGAGGTTGATGACCTGATAATGTGCTGCAGAGGTGATAAGACTCCAGACAGATTGGTGGCAGAACTAGACGTAGATTCTTCGTGGCACGCTCTTCAAATTAGAAGATAAAGCGTTGACGGGATGCAAGTCCAAGTAAAACACTGGGTTGAACTGAACCAAACTATTTTATTCACTTAGTTTGAGATGATAAGTTTCTAATCTCTTTTTGTTTATTAATTCATTTATTTTGAATTAATGGCTGAGTTGGTTCGAAAAAGATTTAGTCAAAATCTTAATAATTCGAGTATAACTAAAACTGGTTCAACACTGGTGTAGCACAAAGTTTACTTCGTTCAATCGGCAAAAATGAGTGTTTGGCAAACTAGGGTAGACGAATAACTTGACTGACGAAATAAAACTGACTATGACCGATGTGACTCTTAAAAAACTGTGACTACTAAGACTGAGTCCTCACCATTTTGCCGGTCTTTTTATATCGAACTTTAATTCATCTGCTTCATGTATTTCCTTCGTCTCTGTCCTCCTTGATTCCCGTGGTTCTCTATAGTTTTTGTCTATGTGTGGTGATATATTCCTCTTTTCCACGCCGCTATCCTTGCCGCTTCTCTATGATATGTCTTACGCCTCTTTCCCCTGGGTTCCCGAGGTTCTCTACAGATTCTATGTTTGGTGATGTATCCATCTTCACCGCTGTGCTTGCCGCTTTTCTATGTAATCGTTATCTTACTTCTTTTAAGCAAGCCCAATTACAATTTAGAATATAATTGTCCTTTAATAAAGTATTGATATACAATCCAATATGAAAGCGTATAATTATTATTATACATTATTATAATAAATATATATATTGTTTATATATATAACGTTACGGACGTAACAAAGCTGATCCGAGAGGAATTTTATCTCGAGCTTTTTTAAACCGACTCTAGACCAATTCCAAAGATTTGTTTAAAAATATGAAGGTAGTGTAAAGCTCTATTTGGATGCTGCAACAAATTTAAATGTCCATTTTTGACACTTTTGTAAAAAATCATTTTTTTTAAAGCTGATCCGAGAGGAATTTCACCTTAAGCTTTTTCTAACAGACTCTAGACCGATTCCAAAGACTTGTCTAAAAATATGAAGGTGGTGTAAAGCTCCATTTGGATGTTGGAACAAATTTAAATGTCCATTTTTGACAATTTTGTAAAAAATGAATTTTTTTAAAGCTGATCCGAGAGGAATTTCACCTCGAGCTTTTTTTAACTGACTCTAGACCGATTCCAAAGACTTGTCTGAAAATATATAGGTGGTGTAAAGCTCCATTTGGATGCTGGAACAAATTTAAATGTCCAATTTTGACAATTTTGTAAAAAATGAATTTTTTTAAAGCTGATCCGAGAGGAATTTCACCTTGAGCTTTTTTTAACTGGCTCTAGACCGATTCCAAAGACTTGTCTAAAAATATAAAGGTGGTGTAAAGCTCCATTTGGATGCTGGGATAATTTTAAATGACCATTTTTGACAATTTTGTAAAAAATGAATTTTTTTAAAGCTAATCCGAGAGGAATTTCACCTTGAGATTTTTCTAACAGACTCTAGACCGATTCCAAAGACTTGTCTAAAAATATGAAGGTGGTGTAAAGCTCCATTTAGATGTTGGAACAAATTTAAATGTCCATTTTTGACAATTTTGTAAAAAATGAATTTTTTTAAAGCTGATCCGAGAGGAATTTCACCTCGAGCTTTTTTTAACAGACTCTAGACCAATTCCAAAGACTTGTCTAAAAATATGAAGGTGGTGTCAAGCTCCATTTGGATGCTGGAACAAATTTAAAAGTACATTTTTGACAATTTTGTGAAAAATAAATTTTTTTAAAGCTTATCCGAGAGGAATTTTAACTCGAGCTTTTTTTAACTGACTCTAGACCGATTGCAAAGACTTGTTTAAAAATATGGAGGTGGTGTATAGCTCCATTTGGAAGCTGGGACAAATTTAAATGTCCATTTTTGACAATTTTGTAAAAAATGAATTTTTTTAAAGCTGATCCGAGAGGAATTCCACCTCGAGCTTTTTTTAACTGACTCTAGACCGATTGCAAAGACTTGTCTAAAAATATGAAGGTGGTGTCAAGCTCCATTTGGATGCTGGAACAAATTTAAAAGTCCATTTTTGACAATTTTGTAAAAAATGAATTTTTTTAAAGCTGATCCGAGACGAATTTCACCTTGAGCTTTTTTTAACAGACTCTAGACCGATTCCTAAGACTTGTCTAAAAATATAAAGGTGGTGTAAAGCTCTATTTGGATGCTGCAACAAATTTAAATGTTTATCTTTGACAATTTTGTAAAAAATGAATTTTTTTAAAGCTGATCCGAGAGGAATTTTATCTCGAGCTTTTTTCAATAGACTTTAAACCAATTGCAAAGACTTGTTTCAAAATATGGAGGTGGTGTATAGCTCCATTTGGATGCTGGGACAAATTTAAATGTCCATTTTTGACAATTTTGTAAAAAAAGAATTTTTTTAAGCTGATTCGAGAGGAATTTCACCTCGAGCTTTTTTTAACACACTCTAGACCGATTCCAAAGACTTGTCTAAAAATATAAAGGTGGTGTAAAGCTCCATTTGGTTGCTGGATCAAATTTAAATGTCCATTTTTGACAATTTTGTGAAAAATGAATTTTTTTAAAGCTGAACCGAGAGGAATTTTACATCGAGCTTTTTTTAATAGACTCTAGACCAATTGCAAAGACTTGTTTAAAAATATAGAGGTGGTGTATAGCTCCATTTGGATGCTGGGACAAATTTAAATGTCCATTTTTGACAATTTTGTGAAAAATGAATTTTTTTAAAGCTGAACCGAGAGGAATTTTACATCGAGCTTTTTTTAATAGACTCTAGACCAATTGCAAAGACTTGTTTAAAAATATAGAGGTGGTGTATAGCTCCATTTGGATGCTGGGACAAATTTAAATGTCCATTTTTGACAATTTTGTAAAAAATGAATTTTTTAAAGCTGGTCCGAGAGGAATTTCACCTCGAGCTTGTATTAACAGACTGTAGACCGATTCCAAAGGCTTGTCTAAAAAAATGAAGGTGGTGTAAAGCTCCATTTGGATGCTGGAACAAATTTAAATGTCCATTTTTACAATTTTTTGAGAAATGAATTTTTTTAAAGCTGATCCGAGAGGAATTTTATCTCGAGCTTTTTTAAACCGACTCTAGACCAATTCCAAAGATTTGTTTAAAAATATGGAGGTGGTGTATTGCTTCATTTGGATGCTGGGATAAATTTAATTGTCCATTTTTGACAATTTTGTAAAAAATGAATTTTTTTAAAGCTGATCCGAGAGAAATTTCACCTTGAGCTTTTTTTAACAGACTCTAGACCGATTGCAAAGACTTGTCTAAAAATATGAAGGTGGTGTCAAGCTCCATTTGGATGCTGGAACAAATTTAAAAGTCCATTTTTGACAATTTTGTAAAAAATGAATTTTTTTAAAGCTGATCCGAGACGAATTTCACCTTGAGCTTTTTTTAACAGACTCTAGATCGATTCCTAAGACTTGTCTAAAAATATGAAGGTGGTGTAAAGCTCTATTTGGATGCTGCAACAAATTTAAATGTCCATTTTTGACACTTTTGTAAAAAATCAATTTTTTTAAAGCTGATCCGAGAGAAATTTCACCTTGAGCTTTTTTTAACAGACTCTAGACCGATTCCAAAGTCTTGTCTAAAAATATGAAGGTGGTGTAAAGCTCCATTTGGTTGCTGGAACAAATTTAAATGTTTATCTTTGACAATTTTGTAAAAAATGAATTTCTTTAAAGCTGATCCGAGAGGAATTTCACCTTGAGCTTTTTGTAACTGACTCTAGACCGATTTCAAAGACTTGTCCGAAAATATGGAGGTGGTGTAAAGCTCCATTTGGATGCTGGAACAAATTTAAATGTCCATTTTTACAATTTTGTAAAAAATGAATTTTTTTAAAACTGATCCGAGAGGAATTTCACCTCGAGCTTTTTTTAACAGACTCTAGATCGATTCCTAAGACTTGTCTAAAAATATGAAGGTGGTGTAAAGCTCTATTTGGATGCTGCAACAAATTTAAATGTCCATTTTTACAATTTTGTAAAAAATGAATTTTTTTAAAACTGATCCGAGAGGAATTTCATCTCGAGCTTTTTTTAACTGACTCTAGATCAATTTCAAAGACTTGTTTAAAAATATGGAGGTGGTGTAAAGCTCCATTTAGATACTGGAACAAATTTAAATGTCCATTTTTGACAATTTTGTAAAAAATGAATTTTTTTAAAGCTGGTCCGTGAGGAATTTCACCTCGACCTTGTTTTAACAGACTGTAGACCGATTCCAAAGGCTTGTCTAAAAATATGAAGGTGGTGTAAAGCTCCATTTGGATGCTGGAACAAATTTAAATGTCCATTTTTACAATTTTGTGAAAAATGAATTTTTTTAAAGCTGATCCGAGAGGAATTTTACCTCGAGCTTTTTTGTACAGACTCTAGACCAATTGGAAAGACTTGTTTAAAAATATGGAGGTGGTGTATAGCTCCATTTGGATGCTGGGACAAATTTAAATGTCCATTTTTGACAATTTTGTAAAAAATAAATTTTTTTAAAGCTGATCCCAGAGGAATTTCACCTCGAGCTTTTTTTAACAGACTCTAGACCGATTCCAAAGACTTGTCTAAAAATCTGAAGGTGGTGTCAAGCTCCATTTGGATGCTGGAACAAATTTAAAAGTCCATTTTTGACAATTTTGTGAAAAATGAATTTTTTTAAAGCTTATCCGAGAGCAATTTTATCTCGAGCTTTTTTTAGCAGACTCTAGACCAATTCCAAAGACTTGTTTAAAAATATGGAGGTGGTGTAAAGCTCCATTTGGATACTGGAACAAATTTAAAAGTCCATTTTTGACAATTTTGTAAAAAATGAATTTTTTTAAAGCTGATCCGAGACGAATTTCACCTTGAGCTTTTTTTAACAGACTCTAGATCGATTCCTAAGACTTGTCTAAAAATATGAAGGTGGTGTAAAGCTCTATTTGGATGCTGCAACAAATTTAAATGTCCATTTTTACAATTTTGTGAGAAATGAATTTTTTTAAAGCTGATCCGAGAGGAATTTTATCTCGAGCTTTTTTAAACCGACTCTGGACCGATTTCAAAGACTTGTCTGAAAATATGGAGGTGGTGAAAAGCTCTATTTGGATGCTGGAACAAATTTAAATGTCCATTTTTACAATTTTGTAAAAAATGAATTTTTTTAAAACTGATCCGAGAGGAATTTCACCTCGAGCTTTTTTTAACAGACTCTAGATCGATTCCTAAGACTTGTCTAAAAATATGAAGGTGGTGTAAAGCTCTATTTGGATGCTGCAACAAATTTAAATGTCCATTTTTACAATTTTGTAAAAAATGAATTTTTTTAAAACTGATCCGAGAGGAATTTCACCTCGAGCTTTTTTTAACTGACTCTAGATCAATTTCAAAGACTTGTTTAAAAATATGGAGGTGGTGTAAAGCTCCATTTAGATACTGGAACAAATTTAAATGTCCATTTTTGACAATTTTGTAAAAAATGAATTTTTTTAAAGCTGGTCCGTGAGGAATTTCACCTCGACCTTGTTTTAACAGACTGTAGACCGATTCCAAAGGCTTGTCTAAAAATATGAAGGTGGTGTAAAGCTCCATTTGGATGCTGGAACAAATTTAAATGTCCATTTTTACAATTTTGTGAAAAATGAATTTTTTTAAAGCTGATCCGAGAGGAATTTTACCTCGAGCTTTTTTGAACAGACTCTAGACCAATTGGAAAGACTTGTTTAAAAATATGGAGGTGGTGTATAGCTCCATTTGGATGCTGGGACAAATTTAAATGTCCATTTTTGACAATTTTGTAAAAAATAAATTTTTTTAAAGCTGATCCCAGAGGAATTTCACCTCGAGCTTTTTTTAACAGACTCTAGACCGATTCCAAAGACTTGTCTAAAAATCTGAAGGTGGTGTCAAGCTCCATTTGGATGCTGGAACAAATTTAAAAGTCCATTTTTGACAATTTTGTGAAAAATGAATTTTTTTAAAGCTTATCCGAGAGCAATTTTATCTCGAGCTTTTTTTAGCAGACTCTAGACCAATTCCAAAGACTTGTTTAAAAATATGGAGGTGGTGTAAAGCTCCATTTGGATACTGGAACAAATTTAAAAGTCTATTTTTGACAATTTTGTAAAAAATGAATTTTTTTAAAGCTGATCCCAGAGGAATTTCACCTAGAGCTTTTTTTAACAGACTCTAGACCGATTCCAAAGACTTGTCTAAAAGTCTGAAGGTGGTGTCAAGCTCCATTTGGATGCTGGAACAAATTTAAAAGTCCATTTTTGACAATTTTGTGAAAAATGAATTTTTTTAAAGCTTATCCGAGAGCAATTTTATCTCGAGCTTTTTTTAGCAGACTCTAGACCGATTCAAAGACTTGTTTAAAAATATGAAGGTGGTGTATAGCTCCATTTGGATGCTGGGACAAATTTAAATGTCCATTTTTGACAATTTTGTAAAAAATAAATTTTTTTAAAGCTGATCCGAGAGGAATTTCACCTCCAGCTTTTTTTAACTGACTCTAGACCGATTCCAAAGTCTTGTCTGAAAAATATGAAGGTGGTGTAAACCTCTATTTGGATGCTGGAACAAATTTAAATGTCCATTTTTGACAATTTTGTAAAAAATCAATTTTTTTTAAGCTGATCCGAGAGGAATTTCACCTTGAGCATTTTTTAACAGACTCTAGACCGATTTCAAAGACTTGTCTAAAAATATGAAGGTGGTGTAAAGCTCCATTTGGATGCTGGAACAAATTTAAATGTCCATTTTTGACAATTTTGTAAAAAATGAATTTTTTTAAAAATGATCCGAGAGGAATTTCACCTTGAGCATTTTTTAACAGACTCTAGACCGATTCCAAAGACTTGTCCGAAAATATGGAGGTGGTGTAAAGCTCCATTTGGAGGCTGGGACAAATTTAAATGTCCATTTTTGACAATTTTGTAAAAAATGCATTTTTTTAAAGCTGATCCAAGAGGAATTTTACCTCGAGCTTTTTTTAACAGACTCTAGACCAATTGCAAAGACTTGTTTAAAAATATGGAGGTCGTGTATAGCTCCATTTGGATGCTGGGACAAATTTAAATGTCCATTTTTGACAATTTTGTAAAAAATAAATTTTTTTAAAGCTGATCCAAGAAGAATTTTACCTCGAGCTTTTTGTAACTGACTCTAGACCGATTCCAAAGACTTGTCTAAAAATATAAAGATGGTGTAAAGCTCCATTTGGTTGCTGGAACAAATTTAAATGTTTATCTTTGACAATTTTGTAAAAAATGAATTTTTTTAAAGCTGATCCGAAAGGAATTTCACCTCGAGCTTTTTGTAACTAACTCTAGACCGATTCCAAAGACTTGTCTAAAAATATGGAGGTGGTGTATAGCTCCATTTGGATGCTGGGACAAATTTAAATGTCCATTTTAGAAAATTTTGTAAAAAATGAATTTTTTTAAAGCTGATACGAGGAGACTTTCACCTTGAGTTTTTTTTAACAGACTCTAGGCCGATCCCAAAGACTTCTCTAAAAATATGAAAGTGGTGTAAAGCTTCATTTGGTTGCTGAAACAAATTTAAATGTCAATCTTTGACAATTTTGTAAAAAATGAATTTTTTTAAAGCTGATCCGAGAGGAATTTCACCTCGAGCTTTTTGTAACTGACACTAGACCGATTCCAAAGACTTGTCTAAAAATATGGAGGTGGTGTATAGCTCCATTTAGATGCTGGGACAAATTTAAATGTCCATTTTAGAAAATTTTGTAAAAAATGAATTTTTTTAAAGCTGATACGAGGAGACTTTCACCTTGAGTTTTTTTTAACAGACTCTAGGCCGATCCCAAAGACTTCTCTAAAAATATGAAGGTGGTGTAAACCTCCATTTGGATGCTGGAACAAATTTAAATGTCCATTTTTGACAATTTTGTAAAAAATGAATTTTTTTAAAGCTGATCCGAGAGGAATTTCACCTTGAGCTTTTTTTAACAGACTCTAGACCGAATCCTAAGACTTGTCTAAAAATATGAAGGTGGTGTAAAGCTCCATTTGGATGCTGGAACAAATTTAAATGTTTATCTTTGACAATTTTGTAAAAAATGAATTTTTTTAAAGCTGATCCGAGAGGAATTTCACCTTGAGCATTTTTTAACAGACTGTAGACCGATTTCAAAGACTTGTCTAAAAATATGAAGGTAATGTAAAGCTCCATTTGGATGCTGGAACAAATTTAAATGTCCATTTTTGACAATTTTGTAAAAAATGAATTTTTTTAAAGCTGATCCGAGAGGAATTTTACCTCGAGCTTTTTTGTACAGACTCTAGACCAATTGGAAAGACTTGTTTAAAAATATGGAGGTGGTGTATAGCTCCATTTGGATGCTGGGACAAATTTAAATGTCCATTTTTGACAATTTTGTAAAAAATAAATTTTTTTAAAGCTGATCCCAGAGGAATTTCACCTCGAGCTTTTTTTAACAGACTCTAGACCGATTCCAAAGACTTGTCTAAAAATCTGAAGGTGGTGTCAAGCTCCATTTGGATGCTGGAACAAATTTAAAAGTCCATTTTTGACAATTTTGTGAAAAATGAATTTTTTTAAAGCTTATCCGAGAGCAATTTTATCTCGAGCTTTTTTTAGCAGACTCTAGACCAATTCCAAAGACTTGTTTAAAAATATGGAGGTGGTGTAAAGCTCCATTTGGATACTGGAACAAATTTAAAAGTCCATTTTTGACAATTTTGTAAAAAATGAATTTTTTTAAAGCTGATCCGAGACGAATTTCACCTTGAGCTTTTTTTAACAGACTCTAGATCGATTCCTAAGACTTGTCTAAAAATATGAAGGTGGTGTAAAGCTCTATTTGGATGCTGCAACAAATTTAAATGTCCATTTTTACAATTTTGTGAGAAATGAATTTTTTTAAAGCTGATCCGAGAGGAATTTTATCTCGAGCTTTTTTAAACCGACTCTGGACCGATTTCAAAGACTTGTCTGAAAATATGGAGGTGGTGTAAAGCTCTATTTGGATGCTGGAACAAATTTAAATGTCCATTTTTACAATTTTGTAAAAAATGAATTTTTTTAAAACTGATCCGAGAGGAATTTCACCTCGAGCTTTTTTTAACAGACTCTAGATCGATTCCTAAGACTTGTCTAAAAATATGAAGGTGGTGTAAAGCTCTATTTGGATGCTGCAACAAATTTAAATGTCCATTTTTACAATTTTGTAAAAAATGAATTTTTTTAAAACTGATCCGAGAGGAATTTCACCTCGAGCTTTTTTTAACTGACTCTAGATCAATTTCAAAGACTTGTTTAAAAATATGGAGGTGGTGTAAAGCTCCATTTAGATACTGGAACAAATTTAAATGTCCATTTTTGACAATTTTGTAAAAAATGAATTTTTTTAAAGCTGGTCCGTGAGGAATTTCACCTCGACCTTGTTTTAACAGACTGTAGACCGATTCCAAAGGCTTGTCTAAAAATATGAAGGTGGTGTAAAGCTCCATTTGGATGCTGGAACAAATTTAAATGTCCATTTTTACAATTTTGTGAAAAATGAATTTTTTTAAAGCTGATCCGAGAGGAATTTTACCTCGAGCTTTTTTGAACAGACTCTAGACCAATTGGAAAGACTTGTTTAAAAATATGGAGGTGGTGTATAGCTCCATTTGGATGCTGGGACAAATTTAAATGTCCATTTTTGACAATTTTGTAAAAAATAAATTTTTTTAAAGCTGATCCCAGAGGAATTTCACCTCGAGCTTTTTTTAACAGACTCTAGACCGATTCCAAAGACTTGTCTAAAAATCTGAAGGTGGTGTCAAGCTCCATTTGGATGCTGGAACAAATTTAAAAGTCCATTTTTGACAATTTTGTGAAAAATGAATTTTTTTAAAGCTTATCCGAGAGCAATTTTATCTCGAGCTTTTTTTAGCAGACTCTAGACCAATTCCAAAGACTTGTTTAAAAATATGGAGGTGGTGTAAAGCTCCATTTGGATACTGGAACAAATTTAAATGTCTATTTTTGACAATTTTGTAAAAAATGAATTTTTTTAAAGCTGATCCCAGAGGAATTTCACCTAGAGCTTTTTTTAACAGACTCTAGACCGATTCCAAAGACTTGTCTAAAAGTCTGAAGGTGGTGTCAAGCTCCATTTGGATGCTGGAACAAATTTAAAAGTCCATTTTTGACAATTTTGTGAAAAATGAATTTTTTTAAAGCTTATCCGAGAGCAATTTTATCTCGAGCTTTTTTTAGCAGACTCTAGACCGATTCAAAGACTTGTTTAAAAATATGAAGGTGGTGTATAGCTCCATTTGGATGCTGGGACAAATTTAAATGTCCATTTTTGACAATTTTGTAAAAAATAAATTTTTTTAAAGCTGATCCGAGAGGAATTTCACCTCCAGCTTTTTTTAACTGACTCTAGACCGATTCCAAAGTCTTGTCTGAAAAATATGAAGGTGGTGTAAACCTCTATTTGGATGCTGGAACAAATTTAAATGTCCATTTTTGACAATTTTGTAAAAAATCAAATTTTTTTAAGCTGATCCGAGAGGAATTTCACCTTGAGCATTTTTTAACAGACTCTAGACCGATTTCAAAGACTTGTCTAAAAATATGAAGGTGGTGTAAAGCTCCATTTGGATGCTGGAACAAATTTAAATGTCCATTTTTGACAATTTTGTAAAAAATGAATTTTTTTAAAAATGATCCGAGAGGAATTTCACCTTGAGCATTTTTTAACAGACTCTAGACCGATTCCAAAGACTTGTCCGAAAATATGGAGGTGGTGTAAAGCTCCATTTGGAGGCTGGGACAAATTTAAATGTCCATTTTTGACAATTTTGTAAAAAATGCATTTTTTTAAAGCTGATCCAAGAGGAATTTTACCTCGAGCTTTTTTTAACAGACTCTAGACCAATTGCAAAGACTTGTTTAAAAATATGGAGGTCGTGTATAGCTCCATTTGGATGCTGGGACAAATTTAAATGTCCATTTTTGACAATTTTGTAAAAAATAAATTTTTTTAAAGCTGATCCAAGAAGAATTTTACCTCGAGCTATTTGTAACTGACTCTAGACCGATTCCAAAGACTTGTCTAAAAATATAAAGATGGTGTAAAGCTCCATTTGGTTGCTGGAACAAATTTAAATGTTTATCTTTGACAATTTTGTAAAAAATGAATTTTTTTAAAGCTGATCCGAAAGGAATTTCACCTCGAGCTTTTTGTAACTAACTCTAGACCGATTCCAAAGACTTGTCTAAAAATATGGAGGTGGTGTATAGCTCCATTTGGATGCTGGGACAAATTTAAATGTCCATTTTAGAAAATTTTGTAAAAAATGAATTTTTTTAAAGCTGATACGAGGAGACTTTCACCTTGAGTTTTTTTTAACAGACTCTAGGCCGATCCCAAAGACTTCTCTAAAAATATGAAAGTGGTGTAAAGCTTCATTTGGTTGCTGAAACAAATTTAAATGTCAATCTTTGACAATTTTGTAAAAAATGAATTTTTTTAAAGCTGATCCGAGAGGAATTTCACCTCGAGCTTTTTGTAACTGACACTAGACCGATTCCAAAGACTTGTCTAAAAATATGGAGGTGGTGTATAGCTCCATTTAGATGCTGGGACAAATTTAAATGTCCATTTTAGAAAATTTTGTAAAAAATGAATTTTTTTAAAGCTGATACGAGGAGACTTTCACCTTGAGTTTTTTTTAACAGACTCTAGGCCGATCCCAAAGACTTCTCTAAAAATATGAAGGTGGTGTAAACCTCCATTTGGATGCTGGAACAAATTTAAATGTCCATTTTTGACAATTTTGTAAAAAATGAATTTTTTTAAAGCTGATCCGAGAGGAATTTCACCTTGAGCTTTTTTTAACAGACTCTAGACCGAATCCTAAGACTTGTCTAAAAATATGAAGGTGGTGTAAAGCTCCATTTGGATGCTGGAACAAATTTAAATGTTTATCTTTGACAATTTTGTAAAAAATGAATTTTTTTAAAGCTGATCCGAGAGGAATTTCACCTTGAGCATTTTTTAACAGACTGTAGACCGATTTCAAAGACTTGTCTAAAAATATGAAGGTAATGTAAAGCTCCATTTGGATGCTGGAACAAATTTAAATGTCCATTTTTGACAATTTTGTAAAAAATGAATTTTTTTAAAGCTGATCCGAGAGGAATTTCACCTTGAGCATTTTTTAACAGACTCTAGACCGATTCCAAAGACTTGTCTAAAAATATGAAGGTGGTGTAAAGCTCCATTTGGATGCTGGAACAAATTTAAATGTTTATCTTTGACAATTTTGTAAAAAATGAATTTTTTTAAAGCTGATCCGTGAGGAATTTTATCTCGAGCTTTTCTCAACAGACTCTAGACCGATTCCAAAGACTTGTCTGAAAATATGGAGGTGGTGTGAAGCTCCATTTGGATGCTGGGACAAATTTAAATGTCCATTTTTGACAATTTTGTAAAAAATCAATTTTTTTAAAGCTGATCCTAGAGGAATTTCACCTTAAGCATTTTTTAACAGACTCTAGACCGATTCCAAAGACTTGTCTAAAAATATGAAGGTGGTGTAAAGCTCCATTTGGATGCTGGAACAAATTTAAATGTTTATATTTGACAATTTTGTAAAAAATAAATTTTTTTAAAGCTGATCCGAGAGGAATTTCACCTCGAGCTTTTTTTAACAGATTCTAGACCGATTCCTAAGACTTGTCTTAAAATATGAAGGTAGTGTAAAGCTCTATTTGGATGCTGCAACAAATTTAAATGTCCATTTTTGACACTTTTGTAAAAAATGAATTTTTTTAAAAATGATCCGAGAGGAATTTGACCTCGAGCTTTTTTTAACAGACTCTAGACCGATTCCAAAGACTTGTCTGAAAATATGGAGGTGGTGTGAAGCTCCATTTGGATGCTGGGACAAATTTAAATGTCCATTTTTGACAATTTTGTAAAAAATGAATTTTTTTAAAGCTGATCCAAGAGGAATTTTACCTCGAGCTTTTTTTAACAGACTCTAGACCAATTGCAAAGACTTGTTTAAAAATATGGAGGTGGTGTATAGCTCCATTTGGATGCTGGGACAAATTTAAATGTCCATTTTTGACAATTTTGTAAAAAATAAATTTTTTTAAAGCTGATCCGAGAGGAATTTTATCTCGAGCTTTTTTAAACCGACTCTAGACCAATTACAAAGATTTGTTTAAAAATATGGAGGTAGTGTATAGCTTCATTTGGATGCTGGAATAAATTTAAATGTCCATTTTTGACAATTTTGTGAAAAATGAATTTTTTTAAGCTAATCCGTGATGAATTTCACCTTAAGCTTTTTCTAACACACTCTAGACCGATTCCAAAGACTTGTCTAAAAATATAAAGGTGGTGTAAAGCTCCATTTGGATGTTGGAACAAATTTAAATGTCCATTTTTGACAATTTTGTAAAAAATGAATTTTTTTAAAGCTGATCCGAGAGGAATTTCACCTCGAGCTTTTTTTAGCAGACTCTAGACCAATTCTAAGGACTTGTCTAAAAATATGAAGTTGGTGTAAAGCTCTATTTGGATGTTGCAACAAATTTAAATTTCCATTTTTGACACTTTTGTAAAAAATCAATTTTTTTAAAGCTGATCCGAGAGGAATTTCACCTTGAGCATTTTTCAACAGACTCTAGACCGATTCCAAAGACTTGTCTAAAAATATGAAGGTGGTGTAAAGCTCCATTTGGATGCTGGAACAAATTTAAATGTCCATTTTTACAATTTTGTGAGAAATGAATTTTTTTAAAGCTGATCCGAGAGGAATTTTATCTCGAGCTTTTTTAAACCGACTCTAGACCAATTCCAAAGATTTGTTTAAAAATATGGAGGTGGTGTATTGCTTCATTTGGATGCTGGGATAAATTTAAATGTCCATTTTTGACAATTTTGTAAAAAATGAATTTTTTTAAAGCTGATCCGAGAGAAATTTCACCTTGAGCTTTTTTTAGCAGACTCTAGACCAATTCTAAGGACTTGTCTAAAAATATGAAGGTGGTGTAAAGCTCTATTTGGATGTTGGAACAAATTTAAATGTCCATTTTTGACAATTTTGTAAAAAATGAATTTTTTTAAAGCTGGTCCGAGAGGAATTTCACCTCGAGCTTTTTTTAGCAGACTCTAGACCAATTCTAAGGACTATTCTAAAAATATGAAGTTGGTGTAAAGCTCTATTTGGATGTTGCAACAAATTTAAATGTCCATTTTTGACACTTTTGTAAAAAATCAATTTTTTTAAAGCTGATCCGAGAGGAATTTCACCTTGAGCATTTTTTAACAGACTCTAGACCGATTCCAAAGACTTGTCTAAAAATATGAAGGTGGTGTAAAGCTCCATTTGGATGCTGGAACAAATTTAAATGTCCATTTTTACAATTTTGTGAGAAATGAATTTTTTTAAAGCTGATCCGAGAGGAATTTTATCTCGAGCTTTTTTAAACCGACTCTAGACCAATTCCAAAGATTTGTTTAAAAATATGGAGGTGGTGTATTGCTTCATTTGGATGCTGGGATAAATTTAAATGTCCATTTTTGACAATTTTGTAAAAAATGAATTTTTTTAAAGCTGATCCGAGAGAAATTTCACCTTGAGCTTTTTTTAGCAGACTCTAGACCAATTCTAAGGACTTGTCTAAAAATATGAAGGTGGTGTAAAGCTCTATTTGGATGTTGCAACAAATTTAAATGTCCATTTTTGACACTTTTGTAAAAAATCAATTTTTTTAAAGCTGATCCGAGAGGAATTTCACCTTAAGCTTTTTCTAACAGACTCTAGACCGATTCCAAAGACTTGTCTAAAAATATAAAGGTGGTGTAAAGCTCCATTTGGATGTTGGAACAAATTTAAATGTCCATTTTTGACAATTTTGTAAAAAATGAATTTTTTTAAAGCTGGTCCGAGAGGAATTTTACATCAAGCTTTTTTTAACAGACTCTAGACCAATTGCAAAGACTTGTTTAAAAATATAGAGGTGGTGTATGGCTCCATTTATATGCTGGGACAAATTTAAATGTCCATTTTTGACAATTTTGTAAAAAATGAATTTTTTTAAAGCTGATCCGAGACGAATTTCACCTTGAGCTTTTTTTAACAGACTCTAGATCGATTCCTAAGACTTGTCTAAAAATATGAAGGTGGTGTAAAGCTCTATTTGGATGCTGCAACAAATTTAAATGTCCATTTTTACAATTTTGTGAGAAATGAATTTTTTTAAAGCTGATCCGTGAGGAATTTTATCTCGAGCTTTTCTCAACAGACTCTAGACCGATTCCAAAGACTTGTCTGAAAATATGGAGGTGGTGTGAAGCTCCATTTGGATGCTGGGACAAATTTAAATGTCCATTTTTGACAATTTTGTAAAAAATCAATTTTTTTAAAGCTGATCCTAGAGGAATTTCACCTTAAGCATTTTTTAACAGACTCTAGACCGATTCCAAAGACTTGTCTAAAAATATGAAGGTGGTGTAAAGCTCCATTTGGATGCTGGAACAAATTTAAATGTTTATATTTGACAATTTTGTAAAAAATAAATTTTTTTAAAGCTGATCCGAGAGGAATTTCACCTCGAGCTTTTTTTAACAGATTCTAGACCGATTCCTAAGACTTGTCTTAAAATATGAAGGTAGTGTAAAGCTCTATTTGGATGCTGCAACAAATTTAAATGTCCATTTTTGACACTTTTGTAAAAAATGAATTTTTTTAAAAATGATCCGAGAGGAATTTGACCTCGAGCTTTTTTTAACAGACTCTAGACCGATTCCAAAGACTTGTCTGAAAATATGGAGGTGGTGTGAAGCTCCATTTGGATGCTGGGACAAATTTAAATGTCCATTTTTGACAATTTTGTAAAAAATGAATTTTTTTAAAGCTGATCCAAGAGGAATTTTACCTCGAGCTTTTTTTAACAGACTCTAGACCAATTGCAAAGACTTGTTTAAAAATATGGAGGTGGTGTATAGCTCCATTTGGATGCTGGGACAAATTTAAATGTCCATTTTTGACAATTTTGTAAAAAATAAATTTTTTTAAAGCTGATCCGAGAGGAATTTTATCTCGAGCTTTTTTAAACCGACTCTAGACCAATTACAAAGATTTGTTTAAAAATATGGAGGTAGTGTATAGCTTCATTTGGATGCTGGAATAAATTTAAATGTCCATTTTTGACAATTTTGTGAAAAATGAATTTTTTTAAGCTAATCCGTGATGAATTTCACCTTAAGCTTTTTCTAACACACTCTAGACCGATTCCAAAGACTTGTCTAAAAATATAAAGGTGGTGTAAAGCTCCATTTGGATGTTGGAACAAATTTAAATGTCCATTTTTGACAATTTTGTAAAAAATGAATTTTTTTAAAGCTGATCCGAGAGGAATTTCACCTCGAGCTTTTTTTAGCAGACTCTAGACCAATTCTAAGGACTTGTCTAAAAATATGAAGTTGGTGTAAAGCTCTATTTGGATGTTGCAACAAATTTAAATTTCCATTTTTGACACTTTTGTAAAAAATCAATTTTTTTAAAGCTGATCCGAGAGGAATTTCACCTTGAGCATTTTTCAACAGACTCTAGACCGATTCCAAAGACTTGTCTAAAAATATGAAGGTGGTGTAAAGCTCCATTTGGATGCTGGAACAAATTTAAATGTCCATTTTTACAATTTTGTGAGAAATGAATTTTTTTAAAGCTGATCCGAGAGGAATTTTATCTCGAGCTTTTTTAAACCGACTCTAGACCAATTCCAAAGATTTGTTTAAAAATATGGAGGTGGTGTATTGCTTCATTTGGATGCTGGGATAAATTTAAATGTCCATTTTTGACAATTTTGTAAAAAATGAATTTTTTTAAAGCTGATCCGAGAGAAATTTCACCTTGAGCTTTTTTTAGCAGACTCTAGACCAATTCTAAGGACTTGTCTAAAAATATGAAGGTGGTGTAAAGCTCTATTTGGATGTTGGAACAAATTTAAATGTCCATTTTTGACAATTTTGTAAAAAATGAATTTTTTTAAAGCTGGTCCGAGAGGAATTTCACCTCGAGCTTTTTTTAGCAGACTCTAGACCAATTCTAAGGACTTGTCTAAAAATATGAAGTTGGTGTAAAGCTCTATTTGGATGTTGCAACAAATTTAAATGTCCATTTTTGACACTTTTGTAAAAAATCAATTTTTTTAAAGCTGATCCGAGAGGAATTTCACCTTGAGCATTTTTTAACAGACTCTAGACCGATTCCAAAGACTTGTCTAAAAATATGAAGGTGGTGTAAAGCTCCATTTGGATGCTGGAACAAATTTAAATGTCCATTTTTACAATTTTGTGAGAAATGAATTTTTTTAAAGCTGATCCGAGAGGAATTTTATCTCGAGCTTTTTTAAACCGACTCTAGACCAATTCCAAAGATTTGTTTAAAAATATGGAGGTGGTGTATTGCTTCATTTGGATGCTGGGATAAATTTAAATGTCCATTTTTGACAATTTTGTAAAAAATGAATTTTTTTAAAGCTGATCCGAGAGAAATTTCACCTTGATCTTTTTTTAGCAGACTCTAGACCAATTCTAAGGACTTGTCTAAAAATATGAAGGTGGTGTAAAGCTCTATTTGGATGTTGCAACAAATTTAAATGTCCATTTTTGACACTTTTGTAAAAAATCAATTTTTTTAAAGCTGATCCGAGAGGAATTTCACCTTAAGCTTTTTCTAACAGACTCTAGACCGATTCCAAAGACTTGTCTAAAAATATAAAGGTGGTGTAAAGCTCCATTTGGATGTTGGAACAAATTTAAATGTCCATTTTTGACAATTTTGTAAAAAATGAATTTTTTTAAAGCTGGTCCGAGAGGAATTTTACATCAAGCTTTTTTTAACAGACTCTAGACCAATTGCAAAGACTTGTTTAAAAATATAGAGGTGGTGTATGGCTCCATTTATATGCTGGGACAAATTTAAATGTCCATTTTTGACAATTTTGTAAAAAATGAATTTTTTTAAAGCTGATCCGAGACGAATTTCACCTTGAGCTTTTTTTAACAGACTCTAGATCGATTCCTAAGACTTGTCTAAAAATATGAAGGTGGTGTAAAGCTCTATTTGGATGCTGCAACAAATTTAAATGTCCATTTTTACAATTTTGTGAGAAATGAATTTTTTTAAAGCTGATCCGAGAGGAATTTTATCTCGAGCTTTTTTAAACCGACTCTGGACCGATTTCAAAGACTTGTCTGAAAATATGGAGGTGGTGTAAAGCTCTATTTGGATGCTGGAACAAATTTAAATGTCCATTTTTACAATTTTGTAAAAAATGAATTTTTTTAAAACTGATCCGTGAGGAATTTCACCTCGACCTTGTTTTAACAGACTGTAGACCGATTCCAAAGGCTTGTCTAAAAATATGAAGGTGGTGTAAAGCTCTATTTGGATGCTGGAACAAATTTAAATGTCCATTTTTACAATTTTGTAAAAAATGAATTTTTTTAAAACTGATCCGAGAGGAATTTCACCTCGAGCTTTTTTTAACAGACTCTAGATCGATTCCTAAGACTTGTCTAAAAATATGAAGGTGGTGTAAAGCTCTATTTGGATGCTGCAACAAATTTAAATGTCCATTTTTACAATTTTGTAAAAAATGAATTTTTTTAAAACTGATCTGAGAGGAATTTTACCTCGAGCTTTTTTGAACAGACTCTAGATCGATTCCTAAGACTTGTCTAAAAATATGAAGGTGGTGTAAAGCTCTATTTGGATGCTGCAACAAATTTAAATGTCCATTTTTACAATTTTGTAAAAAATGAATTTTTTTAAAACTGATCCGAGAGGAATTTCACCTCGAGCTTTTTTTAACTGACTCTAGATCAATTTGAAAGACTTGTTTAAAAATATGGAGGTGGTGTAAAGCTCCATTTAGATACTGGAACAAATTTAAATGTCCATTTTTGACAATTTTGTAAAAAATGAATTTTTTTAAAGCTGGTCCGTGAGGAATTTCACCTCGACCTTGTTTTAACAGACTGTAGACCGATTCCAAAGGCTTGTCTAAAAATATGAAGGTGGTGTAAAGCTCCATTTGGATGCTGGAACAAATTTAAATGTCCATTTTTACAATTTTGTGAAAAATGAATTTTTTTAAAGCTGATCCGAGAGGAATTTTACCTCGAGCTTTTTTGAACAGACTCTAGACCAATTGGAAAGACTTGTTTAAAAATATGGAGGTGGTGTATAGCTCCATTTGGATGCTGGGACAAATTTAAATGTCCATTTTTGACAATTTTGTAAAAAATAAATTTTTTTAAAGCTGATCCCAGAGGAATTTCACCTCGAGCTTTTTTTAACAGACTCTAGACCGATTCCAAAGACTTGTCTAAAAATCTGAAGGTGGTGTCAAGCTCCATTTGGATGCTGGAACAAATTTAAAAGTCCATTTTTGACAATTTTGTGAAAAATGAATTTTTTTAAAGCTTATCCGAGAGCAATTTTATCTCGAGCTTTTTTTAGCAGACTCTAGACCAATTCCAAAGACTTGTTTAAAAATATGGAGGTGGTGTAAAGCTCCATTTGGATACTGGAACAAATTTAAATGTCTATTTTTGACAATTTTGTAAAAAATGAATTTTTTTAAAGCTGATCCCAGAGGAATTTCACCTAGAGCTTTTTTTAACAGACTCTAGACCGATTCCAAAGACTTGTCTAAAAGTCTGAAGGTGGTGTCAAGCTCCATTTGGATGCTGGAACAAATTTAAAAGTCCATTTTTGACAATTTTGTAAAAAATGAATTTTTTTAAAGCTGATCCGAGAGGAATTTCACCTCGAGCTTTTTTTAGCAGACTCTAGACCGATTTCAAAGTCTTGTCTGAAAAATATGAAGGTGGTGTAAACCTCCATTTGGATGCTGGAACAAATTGTGACGTGGTAAAATTTCACGTCACAGTTTAGTCCTGATGTTGAGAATTATCACACGTTAAACCACCCACGATCGTCAAAACTAGGCAAACCAGAACATTTGCGAAAATTAAAAGGTTTATAAAATAAGCACTAATTTAGATTTATTTTGTTTTGTTTACACTTGTCGAGTTTTCGTCTGCCACCACGAGCATAGGATCACCGTTTGATAGAAGCTGGACAACACTTCCCAAAAAGGCCTCCCTCTCGTTCGTTCCGCCCCCTGTAGCTGTCGCCACCGTACGGAGCGAAGTTAGTACACTGTTGGAATTCAAGACTTTTCAAATTTCCCCGCCGGAGGACTTGTCCGATCCCACTGGTTACCACGAAAAGTGACCGACTGATGTCGCCACCAGGCCATAAATTAGCATATCGACCAAGGATCCAAACACCGATTTGAATTTTGCGCCAAGGGACCCCAACCTCACCTTATGGACACAAACGAAATCTAACGAATATTATTTTGAGAAATTCGCCAAAAGTTTCTCAAATTAATTGGATAATTGGCAATCCAATAATATTACGGTGGACGTAATTTGATGAAGATTCGTTGAGAAGGTTTTTGTAAATTTCTGGACTTTCGATCCAGAACTCTGTTGCTGCGGCCCTGGCGTTAGTAACTGTGTTTCCTTGTTTCGGAGTTGTATTTTCCGAGCAAAAATTCTACTCCGTGAGAATTTGGTCTCAGCGAGGACGCCCTAGGAGAGAAGAATTACAAAATTAACATCGGCATATTCCCCACATTCAAATATGGAAAGATCCACTGGACATTTCAAGATGCAGCCCTGATTGGTCACTTCCGCTGACTTCGGCGGTAAGCGTTAGCACGGGATGGACGAGCGTGAGAGAGAGAAGGACGCAGATAGAAGAGCATGGCAAAGCGGAAGAGAAAATACGAAGCTTGACTCTTGGCTGAAAACTCTTAGAATACAGACGTTCGTTGGTGGTGGAGAAAATTTAATAAATGGAATTATAAAGAATTGTACAAATATTGAACAGATTATAGTTTAGAGAATTGACTATTGAGTCAAAGTGTGAATATTCTTCGGAATTATGTAAGTACCCTTTCTTACCTAGGAATTAAGTAAATTTCTCTCTAATTGTTAAAATTTTATCTTGTAACCTCAAAATGTTTAATCCGCGTTTTCTATGAAAATCAGTCAAGTGTAGTAAAAGCAGTGTAAATTTCGAGTATAAAATGGATTAATTGAATTTAAAACATGTATTAGATAAATTCATGAAATTTAGAATCTTTTCTTAGAGTCATGACGCCATGGCGTCACAACTTTTGCGCTGTATAATCGGTCACCTTTTTCCCCCTTTTCTTTTAATTGAAATTTAGAATAAACCCAGAAATATCTTGTCTTCTTGTAAAAATTGATTAAAAAAATTTGAAATAATGAAAACTTGACTGGTTTACATACATTTGGCCGCCCTTTTGCGCCTCGTGCACACCTTTTTCCCCAATTGTTTTAACATTTGAAATAATGTAAAATATAATGTCGAATGATATAATTTTGAAGTTTATACAACCTTTTCTTAGATTTTGTAAATGATTCGTTGTCTTAATGGTTGCCTTTTGCGCTTCGGGTAAACTTTTCTCTTTTCTTGTTCAAAATTAAATAGTACGACCTGTATAGTAAATTAATCTATTTTTTTTGGAAAGAATGTATAACTTCTAAATAATTTAAAAATTTGACATGTTAATGGCAGTCATTTTGCGCCAAATTTAGAGTCCCCTTTTGAAATTTCCCCCACTAGGTAACCTTAAGAATAAAACGGAATAGTAACAAACTATTATAAATTGTCCTGATGTAAAATAAAGTTTTATTGATTTTGAATTAAATAATTTTGCTGAAGGTGTCATGTTGCGTAACAAAATTATGAGCGGCTAGGACGCCATTTTGCGAGCTACCCGCCGATTCCGACCAGATATCATAAGAATGAAACCCCGTCAGTCAGGATGACATTTTGTTAGAATATTATAACTTTTCCAACCCGGTCACCATATTTAATAAATTTATTTAAACAATCAGCCAAGATGTCACTTTTACCCTAATGTTCTGGTTTGTCAAGTTCACCTCGAATAAAATTTGTGTAAATTATAATGAACGATAATTCGAGATTAAATATCTATGGAAATAATCAGATGAATGTTTTATTAATTATTTTTTAATACAAATTTTGAATAAACTCACAAATTTTATAAATTTAGGAAATTAGAGAATTTTTAAATAATAGATCGACTCTGAATGTTTTCTTTGTATATTCGAGTTATAAATTCGAGTTCAAGTGTTTCCTGTCTAGAGTTGAAATTTTAAATTAATGAATCACAAATAACGATTCGAGTTCGAATAAATTGCAAAACCTGTCAAAATTTTAAAATAATGAATTAATAATAATAATTTTTGGAATTCAACTGTCTTATGATTTAATAAAATTTAAAAATTACAAAAATAATCCGGATTCGGAAATTATAGATTTCATTGGATATAAAATAATAGATTGTAAATGATAATTCGAATTCGGAATATTTTTGATTTTGTTGAATTTTGGATTGACATATTGCAGATAATGGCTCGAATTCGAATAAATTCAGTTCTCGACAGGATATAAAATAAAGATTATTTAACCTCGAATTAAAAATAATTTTGATTTGAAATTTGCATAGGATGATTTTGTAAACTCGTTAATAAATCTTGAGTGAAAATATGGATTCGAAACGTATGGGTTACCTTAAAAATTTTCCCCTTAACTTATTTTGAATATGTTTGATTTTCCCCAGATTTGAATAGAATTCAAATATATTTGTCAAAACGAAGGTCACCTCTTTTGAAACCCCTTTAATTGATCATGTTAACCCCTTTTCAAAATCTGATCATCATGTAAAATTTATTTGGATTTATTTGGGCTTAATTAAATTTATTTTGTGTTAATTTGGGATAATTTGTTTTGATTATTTTCTCCAAAGTCATATTACCGAACCACTCCCTCTCTCCATTTAAGAACTGACTGCCCGGCAATTTCTATGATTTTCGGTATGATTGGTTATCCTTTATGTTTCGTTTTTTTGAGATAATGAGTTTTAGTCGGAGAATCGTTATAAGATCTGGTGGTATAGTCACCTTGCGATTTAGGGACTAAATTTTGAAAACCTTTTAATTGATATTGTTAAAGTAAGTTTTATCGGTTGTTCGTTACCATTTCCCCCCCTAATTTTCGGAATTTATAATTTGTCGTATCGCTTTCGGGATCTTTATTGAGATGGCTCGGTGTCTCGATGAGATTTGTTTCAAGTTTTAGACTTGAGAAATTTTGGACTTTATTTTTAGAGTCTCTTGGGTAATCTGAAATTAAGGATTTCCCACCTTTCGTATTGACTTCGCGTGATCCCCTATTCTGATAAATTTTGTTTGTTTATTTTGTTGATTAACGGACTGGCGCCCGACCCCTTTTGTTTCGAAATTTAAATTTTGAGATAATTAAGCCAATCATTCGAAAATCGAGAAATTAATCTTGTGTGTGGATTCCGGCGTGAATTATAGAAAGTTTAGTAGAGTTTATTTAATTATTTCTCTTTTTTTGGATTTTTTTTTATTTTGTACCGTAACTATCTTAGAGGCTCTTGAAGTTTGATTTTGAATATTATCTTTTAATTAGGTCTTGAAGATTTTGATAATAAAGTAGAAATTAACGAACTTAAATTTACTAAATTATGATAGCATGTTTAGAACATAGGTTATGATTAGCTTGGTGAATTCCAATTGATTATAGACGTCTAGTAAGTATTGAGTTTAATTTTCTTATGGTACATTCTGACGCGCTATTATCGTAAATTATTTTGGTCCCGTATTATTGATTTAATTTTTTTTGAAATTTGAGGTTAGGTAAAAATCCACGTCACAAATTGGCGCCCAACGTGGGGCCACGCCAATAAAGATTTTGGAGAAAATTATTTGAGAAAGTAAACTTTTAGTAATATTAAATTTGATAGAAATTAAAACATTTTTTTATTAATCTGTAAAACTTTTGGTAACCTAGCTGAATAGAACAATTATTCAGTAACCCATACGAATTTGAAATCACCCACACGAATCCACAACCCCAATGAAATTATTCTTATTTTGAAAATACCCAGAAAGTATGTTGTGACTGAAGTTCACGAAAGGGTGAACATTATTTTTGTTTTTTTTGTTTGGTTTCCTTTTGATATTACGGTTCGGTTTCGGCGGTGGCTCTCATTAATTATATGTTATACTATTATATTAAATCGATTTGAAATTGACATTGGATGTTATTATTGATATGATAATACTGTTTTATAGAATTCACTAATATTTCTGTATTAATTGAACTATTTGGTCATTAAAAGGTAGACCACACTCAAGGTCTCAAATAAGTACACTTCCCAGAGTATAAAATTCCCAAATTCATTGTTAAAATGAGTGACACTAATAATACAGAGCAATCCACCCAGGATAGTGTTAATGAAAGTAGAGACGGCTCGACAAATCAGTCCACCCAGAATAGCGCGGAAAAGAGACAAACTACGTCTTCGAGTATACCCCGCACAGATGGCGCTGGACCGGGACCAGCTGCCTCCGGAGTTCCCCCAGTCTTGGACGATGAAACCAGACATAATGCTCACTCCAATTTTCCCGACACATCTCCCACGCGAAAAACCGATCTAAATTCAAGAATTTTGAAAATGAATAAAGAATCTTTAATCCTCGAGTTACAGAGTCGCGGATTACGATTGGATGGGGCTAAAGCCGTTTTGAGGGAAAGATTATTAAAATATTTACGTGAAAAACAAGGGATAAGAGACGACGCGAAAGAACGTGTCGATTCAATGCTAGGCATGGGACGTGATACAACTACCGGTTCAGAAAGAGAAGATACCGAAAGGGGGGACAGAGACTCGTTTAGAGAAGATTCACGGAACGAAAGTTCAAGAAGAAATCGACATTACAACACTAGGGCACAAAACCGACCCCTAGTAAATGATTCATTCCTTTTAACGGGAGAAAATACCCCTAATCGTAGACATTCCCGTAACCTAAATAATTTCCACCAATCTCAAGGAGCAATACCACGAGGATTAACGCGACAAGAACCATTAGGCCAACCAACCATTGATAACCTCACAAACTATGAAAATATAAATTATCAAAGAGAATCCACACACCATCGAGACGTTTTCTCACAGAATCGAGATAGTTACGAGACTCGACCTACTCCCCGAAACTTGACGCGAGATTTCAGATTTAACGATCAACTTGAAGGAGTTACGAGACAAACTTCACGAGTAACCTTCACTACCCCACCAAGACGAAGTAAAACCCCCGATAGTGATAGAGAAGAAAATAAAAGATTTGACCCCTCGCGATCCTCTCGAAGACACTCGAATAACCCCGATTCTCGTTCTCGATCAAGAACCACATGCAACCGAGAAACGACCGATAGATTTTCACGAGACGATTATAACCCCCCGGATTCCAGCCAAATACCCATGACTCCAAGACGTGAGACTCGTCACTCGGAAAACTATTCCCACCCCACAGAGAATTTTGATCAACCGAATCGACCACCAAGTCCGGAAGAGTTAAGGTACCAGTTTTATAACTCTGAATACCCGAGTAACGACCAACAGCAACGACCTTCCAATGATACTCGATACACTTCCGATAACTCGGAGAGACATTTTGGACGTCCTGAAAATAATTACCACCAGGATAGGTATACATACTACGGGAGGAATAGCGACCGTCAGTCACGTGATCCAGAAGAACCACATTATCGTCCAGAATATCGAAATTACCCTAATAATGAACCCCGACAATCCCGCTACCCGGAAGGTCAACCCTACCAAACCAGACGTCCAAACAACCCGAGAGAGGATTTTTATAGTACGCGATTTCCAGAAGAAAGAAATAATCCACACAGCCGTCAAGATGACTCAGAAGATGAAAGGTACCCCTATAGAAATTACGAACGAACACGTCATCCTCCCGAGTTCTATGACCCACGCGATAATTCTAGACGACCTCAAATGTATCAAAACCTTGTTGAATATGGCCCAAGAAGGAGTTATAATCCATTAGCAGCCTCTTATGAAACGATGAGAAAATGGAATCTCCAGTTTTCAGGTGCAAGAAATGAGGATCCGAATTCATTCCTTAAAAGAATAGAAAATGGACGGTCAATGATCTATATCAATGATCGAGAACTGTTAAGGCTCTTGCCATTTTTCATAAGTGGAATTGCTGCAAAATGGTATGAAGCTCACCAAAGACAGTGGCGAAATTTCGAAGAATTTTCGGTAGCATGCCGAGAGAGATTTAGCGACCCGGATTTTCAGTTCGAGTTAGTCCAAGAGATACACAGAAGGACTCAAGGCGAAAATGAACCCGTCGCTGATTATCTCACTTGCATGTTGACCATGCTAAATAGAATTTCTCCCCGACTATCCGAAAATGAGGAGATAAGTTTCGCACATCGTAATATGCTCCCTAGACTCCATCTTACTATCCCTAGAGCATCGATAAGAAGTTTCACTCAGCTGGAACAACTAGCAGTCGCTACTGAAAAAGCTTTCCGAGTAGCAAGAACCTTTAGACCTCCCCCAAGACCGGAAAGATCACTACTTCCAGATCTAGCTTATCAGGATAATACTCCCAGAGGTTCCAACCGTCGAAAGGAGAATCTACACTATTTAGAATTCGACTCAGGAGATTCCAGGGAAGAGTCCGAAGATGAACTCTATTACTCGAAGGATACCAGAAGAAATGGAGCTATAAATAAGGGCAAAATGACGGTTACCAGAGATACAACTAAGACGAAGAGCTCAAAACCAAATGTTAGTAAGAGAGAAAAAGCTAAATCATCAGATGAGAACGTCAGCAGTAATCAAGAAGATTCGAAGGAAGATAAAGATTCGAAAGATGCCAAGAAAGGATCAGTCTGTTGGAACTGTGATCAACCTGGTCACCGAAGAGCCGACTGTAAGGAGCCACCAAAGATTGTTTGTTTCTCCTGTGGCACTAAAGGAGTAACTAAACCCAATTGTCCGAAGTGCACGGGAAACGAAGAGCAGAATCGCTGACAGGGGCCAAGGCGGTTCAATCACAGGAAGACAGGCCCTCCAATGTCCCAGATCCTAACCAAAATTCTTACCACCTAGAATACTTACCTGAATCCTTAGTCCCTGAAAATAAAACAACTGAATCCGAATACTTACCTGAATTCTTAGTTCCTGAAAATAAAATAACTGAATCCGAAAATTTACCTGAACCCTTGATTCCTGGAAATAAATTAGCTGAATCCGAATATCCATCCGATTCCTTGGCTCATGAAAATTTACTTACCGAAAACCACTCGGAGTCCTTAGTTACTGAAAATGTATTATACCAAGTTAAAAACTTGCCTGAAACGAAGGAACTCGACACCCCAGTTGAGAAGAGTTTCCATGAAATGGAAACTGGATTTAATTCAGACGAATGTCCAAATATTGCTGTCGACAACTCGACACCAACCCTTGTAAATAAATTCCCTATCGAAGGTCACCCTAGAATGGACATAGAACCAAAAGTTGATTCCCTTTCTATTTTTAAACTCTCAGAAATTCCGTATCCCCATGAATTACCAGGAAGTCAACCCCTAATGTACTCGACTGTTAATATTCAAGGAAAGTTAATTAAAGCAATGATAGACCCTGGCGCGACGAGATCTTTCATAGACTCAACCGCACCAAGTTTTGTAAAGGAACTCGGTCTAGAGGTTACTAAACAAAAAGGAGCAGTGAAAGTCGCTAGTGGTGAGATATTGTTGACTACAGAAGAAATTATGCTACCTATAAAACTACAACACAAAGCCAAAATACTCCCTGTACGAATATTAAATTCCCTACCAGTCTTCTTAGTACTGGGACTCGACTTTCTAAAGTTTTATAACATCGACATTCATTTCGGAACACGGACGTGGGCATTTGGCGAGACTCTCACTAAAAGGAACCAATTCGAAACGTCTGAGGAGGAAGTTGACGAGTGTAATGGAATACGTGAACTAACCAAAACTCAGACAGAGCTTCTAAACGAGTTTCTAGCTAGAGAGCTCCCTAAAGACCTAGAGAAACCCGGATTAACCAATGTAATCGAACACAAGATTGAGGTAACCTGTGACGCACCCATCAAACAAAGACACTACCTAGTATCCCCCAAAGTGATGGAGGCTATAACGACGGAAGTAGATCAAATGCTTCAAGATGACGTTATCGAACCGTCAAACAGCGGATGGTCCAGTCCTGTGGTGATGGTGAGAAAACCAGATTCCTCATATCGGTTTTGCCTAGACTTCAGGAAGCTGAATGGAGTTACCAAACGTGACGCATACCCTTTACCCAAAATGGAGTCGATTTTGTCAAAGCTGAGGCAAGCTAAATATATATCGAAAATCGACTTACATAAAGGCTTCCTCCAAGTACCGCTCGCCGCTGAAAGTAAACAATACACAGCTTTCTCAGTGCCTGGAAGGGGACTGTTTCAGTTTAAAAGGATGCCTTTTGGCTTAACCAACGCCCCAGCCACCTTCCAACGCATGATGGATCGTTTAATCACGGCGGAGATGGAACCTCACGGCTTCTCATACTTAGATGATATGGTGATTGCCACGCCCACCTTCGAAGAACACCTCAAATGGCTGAAGAAGATCCTAGATATCATCAAAGAAGCTGGTTTGAAAATTAACATAGAGAAGAGTGAGTTTTGTACGACGGAAGTACATTACCTAGGGTTTGTCGTGAATGAAAAGGGCCTCCAAGTAGATCCCGAGAAAGTTGCCCCTTTATTGAGTTACCCCGTCCCCAAAAACGTTAAGGAAATCAGAAGGTTCCTAGGAATGTCGTCCTGGTACAGGAAGTTTATCCCGAACTATGCCAGTCTGGCTTCCCCGTTAACAAAACTTTTGAGAAAGAAACAGAAATGGATTTGGACGGAAGAACAGCAAGACGCGTTCAAATCGATTTGTCACTGTTTAACAGATGCCCCAGTATTATCATGTCCCGATTTTAACCTACCCTTTGACTTACAGACCGATGCGAGTAATACAGGACTCGGTGCAGTATTAACACAGACGGTAGAGGGCGTTGAACATGTAATCTCATACGCAAGCAGATCGTTGTTACCTGCCGAGAGAAATTACAGTACAACCGAGAAAGAGTGTCTTTCCGTAATATGGGCCATCCAAAAATATAGAGCATATCTCGAAGGTTACCATTTCACGGTCATAACCGACCATAGTTGTTTACGGTGGTTACACAACCTTAAAAATCCCACAGGACGATTAGCCAGATGGTCACTTGCTCTCATGGAGTATGATTTCACAATAGTACATAGGAAAGGTGCGATACATCATGTCCCCGATGCCTTGTCGAGACTTTTCGAGAGCAGAGTTGCCGAGACGGAAGACCCCGAAGCAGACGTTTTATTCACCATCAGTAGCGGAGAACCGACTTGGTACACGAGAAGATTCGTAGCAGTATCCCAATTCCCCAGTAAGTTTCCCGATTGGAAAATCGAAAATAACAAATTATATCGTTATCGCCCAAATCCAGTTGTCTCAGACCTCATGACAGATCTCAATGAGTGGAAATTGGTCCCCTCTGACCAAGAACGTCTTGAGATAATGAGAGAGTCCCACAATGTTCCCCAGTCCGGACACCTAGGTTCCGAGAAGACATATAATAGGTTAGCTCGTGAATATTATTGGCCCGGTAGTTACCAGGATGTTGTTAATTATGTACGAAGGTGCGAAGAATGTCAGGCTTGTAAAATAGAGCAAAAGCTACCCACTGGTTATCTCGGCCAACGAATCGTCGAAGAACCATGGATGGTCGTAGCCGCCGACATCATGGGTCCCTTCCCAACGAGCAGATCTTCCTTTCAATACATTTTAGTATTTCAAGATGCCTTTACTAAATGGATTGAGGTAATTCCCCTTCGATCGGCTACCGGAAAACTTATCAAAAAGGCATTTGTGACCTCTATCATTAACAGGTGGGGAACCCCGAAAGTTTTATTGACCGACAACGGGACAGAGTTTGTAAATGGAACACTACGATCACTAGCCCAGGAGTACAACATCCACCACACAACGACTCCACCCTATCACCCGCAAGCCAACCCAGTCGAGCGTGTAAATAGGGTGTTGAAAACCATGATCGTGTCGTATATCGACCAAGATCACCGTACGTGGGATCCGTATCTCTCTGAGCTACAATTCGCCTATAATACGGCCCAACACTCGTCCCTAGGAACGTCACCAGCCTTCTTGAATTTAGCCAGACATCCCAGGCCCACAAATTCCCTACGAGCTAGAGGCGAACCAGATGCTGAAATCGAACCTACCGATACGAAATTGTGGGACGAGAGAATGAAGAAAATGCAAATCTTACGAGATTGGGTAACCAAAAATATAGAATCCGCCCATCAGAAACAAGCTAAATATTATAATTTACGACGCCGCGAATTACGATTTAATCCGGGAGATTTAGTATTAATGCGCTGCAGATCCCTTTCCTCCAAAATAAAACAAGTTTCCTCTAAACTCTACCCTAAATATGTTGGTCCCTATAAAATTACAAAAATTCTTTCCCCGACTGTGTACGAATTAAGTGATCTATCCCGAAATAAAATTGGTAAATATCATGTACAAGATCTGAAACCGTATGTTCATGCTAGTGATTTTTCTTGATTTCAGATTATACCCGATTGGTTACCTTTCCCTCTTAAGAATATATCTTACGATGGCCACCTTAACCCCGATCATGGAAGTACCCGAGACAGAAGTAGAAAAACTTCGATTGAAAGTAAAGCAAATGACAAGAACGATAGAGACGCTCACCTTGGAGAAAAAGAATGCTGAAGTGGAAACGGATGTTGCTCGTGCTGAGCTGCGTATTGAAAGTAAGCGCGCACCAGTTTACGAAAACACAATTTTAAAACTACGCAAGACTATTTTTAAAATAATGGAGGAGCGGAACGAACTAAAAGAAAATTTGAAAGAAGCCCAAACGGTAACTGTAATGGAAATGGAGAAGCGAAGTAGGATGGAAACCGAGCTAAAGGATTTAAAAAGAAAGTATCTCGAGAAAATAATGGGAAAAGAAATACAAAACGAAAGAGTAGGACAAAAGAAAAATCAAGGAATAGGAAGGAGTACTCAAACTGAACTGACTTTAACTGATCCAAGTCTTGATAAACCTATCGATTATTCTTTGTTGAAATATGTCATGAATACTCGATCCGAGCAAGACGTTCTAAACGCCGGTTCAAGACCAAGAGAGACAAGAGAAAAACCCGTTAGAATATCTGTCGATCGAGCGTCAAGAAACCCAGAACCTGCTACTCAGCCGAAGAGGTTACGTCACTCCGTCGATAATCAACCCCATAGGAGATCCACGACCTTCCCTAATTACCCGAATGAAAACCCTTCCACCTCTAAATCCCAAAGTCTAAAGACTCCTAAATCCACTCCAAAAGATCCCAAAGGTTACCGAAATCAAACAAACATTCCGAATGCTTCAATTCCCTCACTGCTCACCCTTAAGATCCCTGTTCCAGAAAATATCGATGCAGACCTGCTCTACTGGCTAAGGCGGAAGCCAAGAAGAGGATGTTGGAATTGTGAGCATCCACTGCATGGTTTCCGGGAGTGTATTCACCCTGTTTTAACACCATTCTGCGAGGAGTGTGGGGAGAAGTTTACTACCACGGAGTTGTGTCGAGTGTGTTACATCACTCGATTAGTCATGGAGAACAAAATACAACTCCCGCCTCAATAGGAAGAAGTAGTTATTATCGTTGGCTACGCGACGCCACTACTTCCCCTAAAAACTTTTCTCGAAAACATTACTCATTTGGTCATCCTGTAATTGAAACTATAAACTCTAACTAATGTTAACTTGAAGAAATCTTTTCCTATATCTCCATATTTATACTCTTATTTTTATAATATTGTATTAAGATAACAGATCGTGTTAATACTATTTGAAATTAATCGTTAGGTCACCCAGAAAATTCCCCTTGTTTTAGTATATTCCCGTCTAAATCCAAGTGTACTTAATTGTGATTTTGAGGAGTACAATAAACAAAAATCTTTCTACTTAAATTCTATTTTTTGATTTAGAGATAACCATATGAACAATGAGTCCTATCATTGAAATTCCATTACCCCTGATTTGGTATAGTTTGCGTTTAAAGGTTGATAAACGAGAGTAAAGATTTTAAGGAATTTAATGGAAATTTAGTATTTAGAGTTATTTAAAATATAAAATGATAAGCAATGTTTTGGCTTGCCGCGGTTGACAGATGGGAGAGATTTGCTTGCCTTTGCAAGAGGCCCTTCTGGCCTCTCCTAGGGAGAGGGGTGTTGTGACGTGGTAAAATTTCACGTCACAGTTTAGTCCTGATGTTGAGAATTATCACACGTTAAACCACCCACGATCGTCAAAACTAGGCAAACCAGAACATTTGCGAAAATTAAAAGGTTTATAAAATAAGCACTAATTTAGATTTATTTTGTTTTGTTTACACTTGTCGAGTTTTCGTCTGCCACCACGAGCATAGGATCACCGTTTGATAGAAGCTGGACAACACTTCCCAAAAAGGCCTCCCTCTCGTTCGTTCCGCCCCCTGTAGCTGTCGCCACCGTACGGAGCGAAGTTAGTACACTGTTGGAATTCAAGACTTTTCAAATTTCCCCGCCGGAGGACTTGTCCGATCCCACTGGTTACCACGAAAAGTGACCGACTGATGTCGCCACCAGGCCATAAATTAGCATATCGACCAAGGATCCAAACACCGATTTGAATTTTGCGCCAAGGGACCCCAACCTCACCTTATGGACACAAACGAAATCTAACGAATATTATTTTGAGAAATTCGCCAAAAGTTTCTCAAATTAATTGGATAATTGGCAATCCAATAATATTACGGTGGACGTAATTTGATGAAGATTCGTTGAGAAGGTTTTTGTAAATTTCTGGACTTTCGATCCAGAACTCTGTTGCTGCGGCCCTGGCGTTAGTAACTGTGTTTCCTTGTTTCGGAGTTGTATTTTCCGAGCAAAAATTCTACTCCGTGAGAATTTGGTCTCAGCGAGGACGCCCTAGGAGAGAAGAATTACAAAATTAACATCGGCATATTCCCCACATTCAAATATGGAAAGATCCACTGGACATTTCAAGATGCAGCCCTGATTGGTCACTTCCGCTGACTTCGGCGGTAAGCGTTAGCACGGGATGGACGAGCGTGAGAGAGAGAAGGACGCAGATAGAAGAGCATGGCAAAGCGGAAGAGAAAATACGAAGCTTGACTCTTGGCTGAAAACTCTTAGAATACAGACGTTCGTTGGTGGTGGAGAAAATTTAATAAATGGAATTATAAAGAATTGTACAAATATTGAACAGATTATAGTTTAGAGAATTGACTATTGAGTCAAAGTGTGAATATTCTTCGGAATTATGTAAGTACCCTTTCTTACCTAGGAATTAAGTAAATTTCTCTCTAATTGTTAAAATTTTATCTTGTAACCTCAAAATGTTTAATCCGCGTTTTCTATGAAAATCAGTCAAGTGTAGTAAAAGCAGTGTAAATTTCGAGTATAAAATGGATTAATTGAATTTAAAACATGTATTAGATAAATTCATGAAATTTAGAATCTTTTCTTAGAGTCATGACGCCATGGCGTCACAACTTTTGCGCTGTATAATCGGTCACCTTTTTCCCCCTTTTCTTTTAATTGAAATTTAGAATAAACCCAGAAATATCTTGTCTTCTTGTAAAAATTGATTAAAAAAATTTGAAATAATGAAAACTTGACTGGTTTACATACATTTGGCCGCCCTTTTGCGCCTCGTGCACACCTTTTTCCCCAATTGTTTTAACATTTGAAATAATGTAAAATATAATGTCGAATGATATAATTTTGAAGTTTATACAACCTTTTCTTAGATTTTGTAAATGATTCGTTGTCTTAATGGTTGCCTTTTGCGCTTCGGGTAAACTTTTCTCTTTTCTTGTTCAAAATTAAATAGTACGACCTGTATAGTAAACTAATCTATTTTTTTTTGAAAGAATGTATAACTTCTAAATAATTTAAAAATTTGACATGTTAATGGCAGTCATTTTGCGCCAAATTTAGAGTCCCCTTTTGAAATTTCCCCCACTAGGTAACCTTAAGAATAAAACGGAATAGTAACAAACTATTATAAATTGTCCTGATGTAAAATAAAGTTTTATTGATTTTGAATTAAATAATTTTGCTGAAGGTGTCATGTTGCGTAACAAAATTATGAGCGGCTAGGACGCCATTTTGCGAGCTACCCGCCGATTCCGACCAGATATCATAAGAATGAAACCCCGTCAGTCAGGATGACATTTTGTTAGAATATTATAACTTTTCCAACCCGGTCACCATATTTAATAAATTTATTTAAACAATCAGCCAAGATGTCACTTTTACCCTAATGTTCTGGTTTGTCAAGTTCACCTCGAATAAAATTTGTGTAAATTATAATGAACGATAATTCGAGATTAAATATCTATGGAAATAATCAGATGAATGTTTTATTAATTATTTTTTAATACAAATTTTGAATAAACTCACAAATTTTATAAATTTAGGAAATTAGAGAATTTTTAAATAATAGATCGACTCTGAATGTTTTCTTTGTATATTCGAGTTATAAATTCGAGTTCAAGTGTTTCCTGTCTAGAGTTGAAATTTTAAATTAATGAATCACAAATAACGATTCGAGTTCGAATAAATTGCAAAACCTGTCAAAATTTTAAAATAATGAATTAATAATAATAATTTTTGGAATTCAACTGTCTTATGATTTAATAAAATTTAAAAATTACAAGAATAATCCGGATTCGGAAATTATAGATTTCATTGGATATAAAATAATAGATTGTAAATGATAATTCGAATTCGGAATATTTTTGATTTTGTTGAATTTTGGATTGACATATTGCAGATAATGGCTCGAATTCGAATAAATTCAGTTCTCGACAGGATATAAAATAAAGATTATTTAACCTCGAATTAAAAATAATTTTGATTTGAAATTTGCATAGGATGATTTTGTAAACTCGTTAATAAATCTTGAGTGAAAATATGGATTCGAAACGTATGAGTTACCTTAAAAATTTTCCCCTTAACTTATTTTGAATATGTTTGATTTTCCCCAGATTTGAATAGAATTCAAATATATTTGTCAAAACGAAGGTCACCTCTTTTGAAACCCCTTTAATTGATCATGTTAACCCCTTTTCAAAATCTGATCATCATGTAAAATTTATTTGGATTTATTTGGGCTTAATTAAATTTATTTTGTGTTAATTTGGGATAATTTGTTTTGATTATTTTCTCCAAAGTCATATTACCGAACCACTCCCTCTCTCCATTTAAGAACTGACTGCCCGGCAATTTCTATGATTTTCGGTATGATTGGTTATCCTTTATGTTTCGTTTTTTTGAGATAATGAGTTTTAGTCGGAGAATCGTTATAAGATCTGGTGGTATAGTCACCTTGCGATTTAGGGACTAAATTTTGAAAACCTTTTAATTGATATTGTTAAAGTAAGTTTTATCGGTTGTTCGTTACCATTTCCCCCCCTAATTTTCGGAATTTATAATTTGTCGTATCGCTTTCGGGATCTTTATTGAGATGGCTCGGTGTCTCGATGAGATTTGTTTCAAGTTTTAGACTTGAGAAATTTTGGACTTTATTTTTAGAGTCTCTTGGGTAATCTGAAATTAAGGATTTCCCACCTTTCGTATTGACTTCGCGTGATCCCCTATTCTGATAAATTTTGTTTGTTTATTTTGTTGATTAACGGACTGGCGCCCGACCCCTTTTGTTTCGAAATTTAAATTTTGAGATAATTAAGCCAATCATTCGAAAATCGAGAAATTAATCTTGTGTGTGGATTCCGGCGTGAATTATAGAAAATTTAGTAGAGTTTATTTAATTATTTCTCTTTTTTTGGATTTTTTTTTATTTTGTACCGTAACTATCTTAGAGGCTCTTGAAGTTTGATTTTGAATATTATCTTTTAATTAGGTCTTGAAGATTTTGATAATAAAGTAGAAATTAACGAACTTAAATTTACTAAATTATGATAGCATGTTTAGAACATAGGTTATGATTAGCTTGGTGAATTCCAATTGATTATAGACGTCTAGTAAGTATTGAGTTTAATTTTCTTATGGTACATTCTGACGCGCTATTATCGTAAATTATTTTGGTCCCGTATTATTGATTTAATTTTTTTTGAAATTTGAGGTTAGGTAAAAATCCACGTCACAAAATTTAAATGTCAATTTTTGACAATTTTGTAAAAAATCAATTTTTTTAAAGCTGATCCGAGAGGAATTTCAACTTGAGCATTTTTTAACAGACTCTAGACCGATTCCAAAGACTTGTCTAAAAATATGAAGGTGGTGTAAAGCTCCATTTGGATGCTGGAACAAATTTAAATGTCCATTTTTGACACTTTTGTAAAAAATCAATTTTTTTAAAGCTGATCCGAGAGGAATTTCACCTTGAGCATTTTTTAACAGACTCTAGACCGATTCCAAAGACTTGTCTAAAAATATGAAGGTGGTGTAAAGCTCCATTTGGATGATGGGACAAATTTAAATGTCCATTTTTGACAATTATGTAAAAAATGAATTTTTTTAAAGCTGGTCCGAGAGAAATCTTACATCGAGCTTTTTTTAACAGACTCTAGACCAATTGCAAAGACTTGTTTAAAAATATAGATGTGGTGTATAGCTCCATTTGGATGCTGGGACAAATTTAAATGTCCATTTTTGACAATTTTGTAAAAAATGAATTTTTTTAAAGCTGGACCGAGAGGAATTTCACCTCGAGCTTGTTTTAACAGACTGTAGACCGATTCCAAAGGCTTGTCTAAAAATATGAAGGTGGTGTAAAGCTCCATTTGGATGCTGGAACAAATTTAAATGTCCATTTTTACAATTTTGTAAAAAATGAATTTTTTTAAAGCTGATCCGAGAGGAATTTCACCTCGAGCTTTTTTTAACTGACTCTAGACCGATTCCACAGACTTGTCTAAAAAAATAAAAAGGTGGTGTAAAGCTCCATTTGGATGCTGGAACAAATTTCAATGTCCATTTTTGACACTTTGAAAAAAATCAATTTTTTTAAAGCTGATCCGAGAGGAATTTGACCTTGAGCATTTTTTAACAGACTCTAGACCGATTCCAAAGACTTGTTTAAAAATATGAAGGTGGTGTAAAGCTCCATTTGGATGATGGGACAAATTTAAATGTCCATTTTTGACAATTATGTAAAAAATGAATTTTTTTAAAGCTGGTCCGAGAGAAATTTTACATCGAGCTTTTTTTAACAGACTCTAGACCAATTGCAAAGACTTGTTTAAAAAGATAGATGTGGTGTATAGCTCCATTTGGATGCTGGGACAAATTTAAATGTCCATTTTTGACATTTTTGTAAAAAATGTATTTTTTTAAAAATGATCTGAGAGGAATTTGACCTCGAGCTTTTTTTAACAGACTCTAGACCGATTCCAAAGACTTGTTTAAAAATATGGAGGTGGTGTATAGCTCCATTTGGATGCTGGGACAAATTTAAATGTCCATTTTTGACAATTTTGTGAAAAATGAATTTTTTTAAAGCTTATTCGAGAGGAATTTTAACTCGAGCTTTTTTTAACAGACTCTAGACCAATTCCAAAGACTTGTTTAAAAATATGGAGGTGGTGTATAGCTCCATTTGGATGCTGGGACAAATTTAAATGTCCATTTTTGACAATTTTGTAAAAAATGAATTTTTTTAAAGCTTATCCGAGAGGAATTTCACCTCCAGCTTTTTTTAACTGACTCTAGACCGATTCCAAAGACTTATCCAAAAATATAGAGGTGGTGTAAAGCTCCATTTGGATGCTGGAACAAATTTAAATGTCAAATTTTGACAATTTTGTAAAAAATGAATTTTTTTAAAGCTGATACGAGGGGACTTTCACCTCAAGCTTTTTTTAACAGACTCTAGACCGATTGCAAAGACTTGTTTGAAAATATGGAGATGGTGTATAGCTCCATTTGGATGCTGGGACAAATTTAAATGTCCATTTTTGACAATTTTGTAAAAAATGAATTTTTTTAAAGCTGATCCAAGAGTAATTTCACCTCGAGCTTTTTTCAACAGACTCTAGACCAATTTCAAAGACTTCTTTAAAAATATGGAGGTGGTGTATAGCTCCATTTGAATGCTGGGACAAATTTAAATGTCCATTTTTGACAATTTTATAAAAAACGAATTTTTTTAAAGCTGATCCAAGAGGAATTTCACCTCGAGTTTTTTTTAACAGACTCTAGACCGATTCCAAAGACTTGTCTGAAAATATGGAGGTGGTGTAAAGCTCCATTTGGATGCTGGAACAAATTTAAATGTCCATTTTTGACAATTTTGTAAAATAGGAATTTTTTTAAAGCTGATACGAGGGGACTTTCACCTTGAGCTTTTTTTAACAGACTCTAGACAGATTCCAAAGACTTGTCTAAAAATATGAAGGTAGTGTAAAGCTTCATTTGGATGCTGGAACAAATTTAAATGTCAATTTTTGACAATTTTGTAATCAATGAATTATTTTAAAGCTGATCCGAGAGGAATTTCACCTCAAGCTTTTTTTAACAGACTCTAGACCGATTCCAAAGACTTGTCTAAAAATATAAAGGTGGTGTAAAGCTCCATTTGGATGCTGGAACAAATTTAAATGTCCATTTTTGACAATTTTTTAAAATATGAATTTTTTTAAAGCTGATCCGAGAGGAATTTTACCTTAAGCTTTTTCGAACAGACTCTAGACCGATTCCAAAGACTTGTCTAAAAATATGAAGGTGGTGTAAAGCTCCATTTGGATGTTGGAACAAATTTAAATATCCATTTTTGACAATTTTGTGAAAAATGAATTTTTTTAAAGCTGATCCGAGAGGAATTTCACCTCAAGTTTTTTTTAACAGGCGCTAGACCGATTCTAAAGACTTGTCTAAAAATATGAAGATGGTTTAAAGCTCCATTTAGATGCTGGAACAAATTTAAATGTCCATTTTTGACAATTTTGTAAAAAATGAATTTTTTTTAAGCTGATCCGAGAGGAATTTTATCTCCAGCTTTTTTTAACAGACTCTAGACCAATTGCAAAGACATGTTTAAAAATATGGAGGTGGTGTAAAGCTCCATTTGGATGCTGGAACAAATTTAAATGTCAATTTTTATCAGTTTTAGGAAAAAAAAATTTTTTTAAAGCTAATCCAAAATGAACTTGTTCTTGAGCTTTTTTATAAGACTCAAGAACATTGTCGAAGATAAAATTCATCTCTGAATAGCTTTAAAAAAATTTATTTTTTTAAAATTGTTAAAAATTGACATTTTAATTTGTTCCAACATCCAAATGGAGCTTTACACCACCTTGATCTTTTAAGACATGTCTTTGGAAATGCTCTAAAGTCTGTTAAAGAAAGTTCGTGATAAAATTTATCTCGTATCAGGGTTAAAAAAATTCATTTTTCCTAAAATTGACAAAAATTAACATTTAAATTTGTTCCAGGTTCCAAATGGAACTTTGCACCACCTCCATATTTTTAAACCAATCTTTGGAATCGGTCTAGAGTCTGTTAAAAAAAGCTTGAGATAAAGTTCCTCTCGGATCAGCTTTAAAAAAATTCTTTTTTCCCAAAATTGTCAAAAATAGCCATTTTTAATTTGTTCCAGCATCCAAATGGAGCTTTACAGCACCTTCATATTTTTTGACAAGTCTTTGGAATTGGTCTAGAGTCTGTTAAAAAAGCTTAAGATAAAATTCCTCTCAGATCAGCTTTAAAAAAATTATTTTTTTACAAAATTGTCAAAAATGGACATTTAAATTTGTCCGACCATCCAAATGGAGCTATACGCCACCTCCATATTTTTAAACAAGTCTTTGGAATTGGTCTAGAGTCTATTAAAAAAAGATCGTGTTACACTTCCTCTCGGATCAGCTTTAAAAAAATTCATTTTTCACAAAATTGTTAAAAATGGACATTTAAATTTGTTCCAGAATCCAAATGGAGCTTTACACCACCTTCATATTTTTAGACAAGTCTTTAGAATCGGTCTAGAGTCTGTTAAAAAAAACTCGAGGTGAAATTCCTCTCGGATCAGCTTTAAAAAAAATCATTTTTCAAAAAATTGTCAAAAATGGACATTTATATTTGTTCCAGCATCTAAATGGAGCTTTACACCACCTCCATATTTTTAGACAAGTCTTTGGAATTGAACTAAAGTCTGTTAAAAAAAGCTCGAGTTAAACTTCCTCTCGGATCAGCTTTAAAAAAATTCATTTTTCACGAAATTGTTAAAAACTGACATTTAAATTTGTTCCAGAATAAAAATATATCCTTAGAGCACATTACCATTTGTTGAGAAATTTTTTGCGGATATACTAGAGTATCTGAAAAAAGCTGGGAATGTATGTCATTTTTTAAAGGCATTAGAAATTGAATTTTTACAAAAGTAAAGAAAAATTTTATGACAAATCATGTAACGTCTGAAGTTTGGCGCGGAATACGTGTTTCTTTAGTTTTTATTTGTTTTGAGTTATAATAAAAAAAATTTTTTGTGTACATTGTTCGAACGAAACTTCAGCCACATGATTTTGTGGAGCAAGTGGAGTCGTTGCGGCAAAGACCACGCCAAGAAAGATGTCCGGAGCACGAGAGGTTTTTCGGCGGCTTGCAGGTTAGTCTTTTCTCAAGTTCGGAATCGGTGGCTCGAGGAGCATCATTGTGCCCGGTCGCGGCTGTGCTGTGCCAAGGTGCACAGTGTTATTTTCTTTTTATTTGAGTTGTTTCACTGTGTTCACCCGGAATAAAGCGTGAGTGTTTTGCGATTCCAAATTGTGTTCGACTATCTCTTTCTCTCTCTCTCTCGTTCTCGAGAAGGTGCACGCCGTTGGATAGGAGCTAGCCGGCCGGTACCGTGGCCAGGGGATCTGAATCTCGAAAGAGCCCGGGTGGAATTTTCCACCTGGCGCAGTTACAAATTTAAACAGGCTTCGTGGAAGTCTCGCAAGCTGAAAGCGTAAGGCTTGCGAGTTGAGATCGGACATCGGCCATTGTGGTAAGACAGTTTATTTCACATAACCTTTCTCTCTTGCACGCATTGTCACGATGAGTTGCGTGTGTTAGAGAGAGAACTGTTACAATATATACATATATAATATATATGCTATATATAGCTATATATAATAATGCACAATGTACATATATATATATATATATATATATATATATATATATAGTGTCCGGAAAGTCTGGAAACGGTCAAATATCTCGAAAAATATTAATTTTAGAAAAAAAAGTTTTTAACAAAAGTTGTGCAGTAATAAAAAATCTATTATGTGAAGTTTTAAGAAAAGGGGCCCGGGGCCCAATGTAAGGCCCAAGGGAGAAAAAGTTGTTTCTTGTACTAAAGACCAATAACTTCCAACTGAATATTAATAATGCCGGTGATTTTACGAATCCAGGCATGTGTGACACATGCCCAAAATATTGGGCCCAAGGCCCAATGTAACATTAAGGGTACATTATGTGCCTCTCGTAAATCTGTTTAATTACCATAAAGTCAGTATTGCATTCCGCATAATTTTCCAAACAAATAATCAGAGTTGTGTACGACGAAGAAATATTCTTGGGCCTTGGGCCCAATGTAAGACCCAAGATCAAACCAATGTTTTCAGTAAATAAGATCACAAAATTTTTAGTGAATATTTTCGGTCATCGTGATTCTTTGAACTACTACATGTGTGATACATACCCAACATATTGGGCCCAAGGCCCAATCTGACATACTGGATCAATTACGTGCATTTCGTAAATAAGTTTAATTACCATAAAGTCGATATTGCATTCCACATAATTATCCAAACAAACAATCAGAGTTGTGTACGACAAAAAAATATTCTTGGGCCATGGGCCCAATGTAAGACCCAAGGAAAAATCAATGTTTTCGGTAAATAAGATCTCAAAATTTAAAGTAAATATTTTCTGTCCTCATGATTCCTTAAACTAGGATATGTGTGATACATACCCAACAAATTGGGTCCAAGGCCCAACCTGACATCCTGAATAAATTCCGTGCATCACGTCAAAAAGTTTCATTAACCTAATCACGATAATGCGATTTGCAAAAATTTCCAAACAAATATTCAGAGTTCTGTACCACTTAATAATATTCTTGGGCAATGTGCCCAATGTAAGACCCAAGGTCAAATCAACGTTTTCAGTAAATGTAATTTTAAAATTTTTAAAGAATATTTGCTGTCATCGTGATTCCTTGAACAAAGATATGTGTGATACATACCCAAGACATTGGGCCCCAGGCCCAATCTGACATCCTGGATAAATTACGTGCATTTCCAAACTTCTAATGAATTTAAGATCAGTATACAGTATTTTTCAATCAATTAGTCTAACACAAAAAAATGTTTAGAGTCAGAAAAATTACTGACAGCATTAGGTGTAGAGAAATTGTACAGGGTGTGAATTTTAGGGGATGATCAAGGTAGGTCATCACTTCTCATCAATCTTAGATGAACAACAAATCAATTAACAATCAATGAACATGACCCAAAAAAATGATTGCGCTCAGAAAAATAACTGAGAGTGTTAGGTGTAGATAATCTTTACAGGGGGTGAATTTTAGGGGATGATCAAGGTAGTTCATCACTTCTCATCAATCATAGATTACCAACAAATATTTTCCAATCAATTATCATCACCCAAAAAAATGTTTGCGCTCAGAAAAATTACTAAATGCGTTAGGTGTAGATAATTTGTAAAGGGGGTGAATTTAGGGGATGATCAAGGTAGGTCATCACTTCTCATCAATCTTAGATTACCAACAAATATTTTCCAATCAATTATCATCACCCAAAAAAATGTGTGCGCTCAGAAAAATTACTAAATGCGTTAGGTGTAGACAATTTGTACAGGGGATAAATTTTAAGGGTTGATCAAGGTACGTCATCACTTCTCATCAATCATAGATTACCAACAAATATTTTCCAATCAATTGTCATCACCCAAAAAAATGTTTGCGCTCAGAAAAATTACTAAATGCGTTAGGTGTAGATAATTTGTACAGCGGGTGAATTTTAGGGGATGATCAAGGTAGGTCATCACTTCTCATCAATCATAGATTACCAACAAATATTTTCCAATGAATTATCATCACCCAAAAAAATGATTGAGCTCAGAAAAATAACTGAGAGTGTTAGGTGTAGACAATTTATACAGGGGGTGAAATTTAGGGCTTTATCTAGGTAGGTCACCACTTATCATCAATCTTAGATGAACAACAAATATTTCCCAATCAATTAATCAATCATCTAAGATTAATGAGAAATGATGACCTACCTTGATCATACCCTAAAATTCACCCCCTGTACAAATTATCTACACCTAACGCATTTAGTAATTTTTCTGAGCGTAAACATTTTTTTGGGTGATAATAATTGATTCGAAAATATTTGTTGGTAATCTATGATTGATGAGAAGTGATGACCTACCTTGATCAACCCCTAAAATTCACCCCCTGTACAAATTGTCTACACCTAACACTCTCAGTTATTTTTCTGAGCGCAATCATTTTTGTAGGTCATGTTAATTGATTGAGAAATATTTGTTGTTCATCTAAGATTGATGAGAAGTGATGACCTACCTTGATCATCCCCTAAAATTCACCCCCTGTACAAATTATCTACACCTAACGCTCTTAGTAATTTTTTTGAGCGTAAACATTTTTTTGGGTCACGTTAATTGATTGGCAAATATTTGTTGCTCATCTAAGATTAATACGACGTGATGACCTACCTTGATCATCCCCTAAAATTCACCCCCTGTAAAAATTCTCTACACCTAACACTCTCAGTTATTTTTCTGAGTGCAATCATTTTTGTGGGTCATGTTAATTGATTGAAAAATATTTGTTGGTCATCTAAGATTGATGAGAAGTGATGACCTACCTTGATCATCCCCTAAAATTCACCCCCTGTACAAATTATCTACACCTAACGCATTTAGTAATTTTTCTGAGCGCAAACATTTTTTTGGGTGATGATAATTGATTGGAAAATATTTGTTGGTCATCTAAGATTAATAAAAAGTGATGACCTACCTTCATCATCCCCTAAAATCCACCCCCTCTACAAATTATTTACACCTAACGCATTTAGTAATTTTTCTGAGCGCAGTCATTTTTTTGGTTCATGTTAATTGATTGGAAAATATTTTTTGGTCATCTAAGATTGATGAGAAGTGATGACCTACCTTGATTATCCTTTAAAATCCACTCCTCTACAAATTTTCACCACCTAATGCTCTCAGTAATTTTTTTGGGCGTAAACATTTTTTTGGGTCATGTTAATTGATTGGCAAATGTTTTTTTGCTCATCTAAGATTAATAAAAAGTGATGACCTACCTTCATCATCCCCTAAAATCCACCCCCTCTACAAATTATTTACACCTAACGCATTTAGTAATTTTTCTAAGCGCAAACATTTTTTTGGGTGATGATAATTGATTGGAAAATATTTGTTGGTAATCTATGATTAATGAGAAGTGATGACCTACCTTGATGAACCCCTAAAATTCACCCCCTGTACAAATTGTCTACACCTAACACTCTCAGTTATTTTTCTGAGCGCAAACATTATTGGGCGTGATGATAATTGATTGGCAAATATTTGTTGCTCAGAAAAAATACTAAGAGCGTTAGGTGTAGGTGAATTTTAGGGGATGATCAAGGTAGGTCATCACTTCTTATTAATCTTAGATGAGCAACAAACATTTGCCAATCAATTAACATGACCCAAAAAAATGTTTACGCTCAAAAAATTTACTGAGAGCATTAGGTGGAGAAAATTTGTAGAGGGGGTGGATTTTAGGGGATGGTAAAGGTAGGTCATCACTTCTCATCAATCTTAGATGAACAACAAATATTTCTTAATCAGTTAGCATCACCCAAAAAAATGTTTACGCTCAAAAAAATTACTAAGAGCGTTAGGTGTAGATAATTTGTACAGGGGGTGAATTTTAGGGGATGATCAAGTTAGGTCATCACTTCTCATCAATCTTAGATGAACAACAAATATTTCTCAATCAATTAACATGACCTACAAAAATGATTGCGCTCAGAAAAATAACTGAGAGTGTTAGGTGTAGACAATTTGTACAGGGGGTGAATTTTAGGGGTTGATCAAGGTAGGTCATCACTTCTCATCAATCATAGATTACCAACAAATATTTTCAAATCAATTATTATCACCCAAAAAAATGTTTGCGCTCAGAAAAATTACTAAATGCGTTAGGTGTAGATAATTTGTACAGGGGGTGAATTTAAGGGTATGATCAAGGTAGGTCATCATTTCGCATTAATCTTAGATGATTGATTAATTGATTGGGAAATATTTGTTGTTTATCTAAGATTGATGATAAGTGGTGACCTACCTAGATGAACCCCTAAATTTCACCCCCTGTACAAATTGTCTACACCTAACACTCTCAGTTATTTTTCTGAGCTCAATCATTTTTTTGGGTAATGATAATTCATTGGAAAATATTTATTGGTAATCTATGATTGATGAGAAGTGATGACCTACCTTGATCATCCCCTAAAATTCACTCCCTGTACAAATTATCTACACCTAACGCATTCAGTAATTTTTCTGAGTGCAAACATTTTTTTGGGTGGTGATAATTGATTTGAAAATATTTGTTGGTAATCTATGATTGATGAGAAGTGATGACGTACCTTGATCAACCCTTAAATTCACATCCTGTACAAATTGTCTACAGCTAACACTCTCAGTTATTTTTCTGAGCGCAATCATTGTTGTGGGTCATGTTAATTAATTGAAAAATATTTGTTGGTCATCTAAGATTGATGAGAAGTGATGACCTACCTTGATCATCCCCTAAAATTCACCCCCTGTAGAAATTATCTACACCTTACCCATTTAGTAATTTTTCTGAGCGCAAACATTTTTTTGGGTGATGACAATTGATTGGAAAATATTTGTTGGTAATCTATGATTGATGAGAAGTGATAACGTACCTTGATCAACCCCTAAAATTTACCCCCTGTACAAATTATCTACACCTAACGCATTTAGTAATTTTTCTGAGCGCACACATTTTTTTGGGTGATGATAATTGATTGAAAAATATTTGTTAGTAATCTATGATTGATAAGAAGTGATGACGTACCTTGATCAACCCCTAAAATTCACCCCCTGTACAAATTGTCAACACCTAACACTATCAGTTATTTTTCTTAGCGCAATCATTTTTGTGGGTCATGTTAATTGATTAAAGAATATTTATTGGTCATCTAAAATTGATGAGAAGTGATGACCTACCTTGATCATCCCCTAAATTCACCCCCTTTACAAATTATCTACACCTAACGCATTTACTCATTTTTCTGAGCGCAAACATTTTTTTGGGTGATGATAATTGATTGGAAAATATTTGTTGGTAATCTATGATTGATGAGAAGTGATGACGTACCTTGATCAACCCCTAAAATTCACCCCCTGTACAAATTGTCTACACCTAACACTCTCAGTTATTTTTCTGAGCGCAATCATTTTTTTGGGTCATGTTAATTAATTGGAAAATATTTGTTGGTCATCTAAGATTGATGAGAAGTGATGACCTACCTTGATCATCCCCTAAAATTCACCCCCTGTACAAATTATCTACACCTAACGCATTTAGTAATTTTTCTGAGCGCAAACATTTTTTTGGGTGATGATAATTGATTGGAAAATATTTGTTGGCAATCTATGTTTGATGAGAACTGATGACGTACCTTGATCAACCCCTAAAATTCACCCCCTGTACAAATTGTCTACACCTAACACTCTCAGTTATTTTTCTGAGAGGAGTCATTTTTTTGGTTCCTGTTAATTGATTGGAAAATATTTTTTGGTCATCTAAGATTGATGAGAAGTGATGACCTACCTTGATTATCCCCTAAAATCCACTCCTCTACAAATTTTCACCACCTAATGCTCTCAGTAATTTTTTTGGGCGTAAACATTTTTTTGGGTCATGTTAATTGATTGGCAAGTGTTTGTTGCTCATCTAAGATTAATAAGAAGTGATGACCTACCTTGATCATCCCCTAAAATACACCCCCTCTACAAATTATTTACACCTAACGCATTTAGTAATTTTTCTGAGCGCAAACATTTTTTTGGGTGATGTGAATTGATTAGCAAGTGTTTGTTGCTCATCTAAGATTAATAAGAAGTGATGACCTACCTTGATCATCCCCTAAAATCCACCCCCTCTACACATTTTCTCCACCTAATGCTCTCAGTAATTTTTTTGAGCAAAAATATTTTTTTTGGTCATGTTAATTGACTGGAAAATATTTGTTGGTCATCTAAGATTAATAAGAAGTGATGACCTACCTTGATCATCCAATAAAATCCACCCCCTCTACACATTTTCTCCACCTAATGCTCTCAGTAATTTTTCTGAGCGCAAACATTTTTTTGGGTAATGATAATTGATTGGAAAATATTTGTTGGTAATCTATGATTGATGAGAAGTGATGACCTACCTTGACCATCCCCTAAAATTCACCCCCTGTACAAATTATCTACTCCTAACGCATTTAGTAATTTTTCTGAGCGCAAACATTTTTCTGGGTCATGTTAATTGATTGGAAAATATTTGTTGTTTATCTAAGATTGATGAAAAGTGATGACCTACCTTGATCATCCCCTAAAATCCACCCCTTTTACAAATTTTCTCCACCTAATGCTCTCAGTAATTTTTTTGAGCGTAAACATTTTTTTGGGTCATGTTAATTGATTAGGAAGTATTTGTTATTTATCTAAGATTGATGAAAAGTGATGACCTACCTTGATCATCCCCTAAAATTTACCCCCTGTACAAATTATCTACACCTAACGCATTTAGTAATTTTTCTGAGCGCAAACATTTTTTTGGGTGATGATAATTGATTGGAAAATATTTGTTGGTAATCTATGATTTGTTAAGAAGTGATGACCTACCTTGATGAACCCCTAAAATTCACCCCCTGTACAAATTCTCTACACCTAACACTCTCAGTTATTTTTCTGAGCGCAAACATTATTGGGCGTGATGATAATTGATTGGCAAATATTTGTAGCTCATCTAAGATTATTAAGAAGTGATGACCTACCTTGATCATCCCTTATAATCCACCCCCTCTACAAATTTTCTCCACCTAATGCTCTCAGTAATTTTTTTGAGCGTAAACATTTTTTTGGGTCATGTTAATTGATTGGCATATGTTTGTTGCTCATCTAAGATTATTAAGAAGTGATGACCTACCTTGATCATCCCCTAAAATTCACCCCCTGTAAAAATTATCTACACCTAACGCTCTTAGTATTTTTTCTGAGCGCAAACATTTTTTTGGGTAATGTTAATTGATTGGCAAATGTTTGTTGCTCATCTAAGATTAATAAGAAGTGGTGACCTACCTTGATCATCCCCTAAAATCCACCCCCTCTACAAATTATTTACACCTAACGCATTTAGTAATTTTTCTGAGCGCAAACATTTTTTTGGGTGATGATAATTGATTGGAAAATATTTGTTGGTAATCTATGATTGATGAGAAGTGATGACCTACCTTGATGAACCCCTAAAATTCACCCCCTGTACTAATTGTCTACACCTAACACTCTCACTTATTTTTCTGAGCGCAAACATTATTGGGCGTGATGATAATTAATTGGCAAATATTTGTTGTTCATCTAAGATTAATAAGACGTGATGACCTACCTTGATCATCCCCTAAAATCCACCCCCTCTACACATTTTCTCCACCTAATGCTCTCAGTAATTTTTTTGAGCGAAAATATTTTTTTTGGTCATGTTAATTGATTGGAAAATATTTGTTGGTCATCTAAGATTAATAAGAAGTGATGACCTACCTTGATCATCCAATAAAATCCACCCCCTCTACACATTTTCTCCACCTAATGCTCTCAGTAATTTTGTCCCTCTACAAATTTTCTCCACCTAATGCTCTCAGTAATTTTTTTGAGCGTAAACATTTTTTTGGGTCATGTTAATTGATTGGCATATGTTTGTTGCTCATCTAAGATTATTAAGAAGTGATGACCTACCTTGATCATCCCCTAAAATTCACCCCCTGTAAAAATTATCTACACCTAACGCTCTTAGTATTTTTTCTGAGCGCAAACATTTTTTTGGGTAATGTTAATTGATTGGCAAATGTTTGTTGCTCATCTAAGATTAATAAGAAGTGGTGACCTACCTTGATCATCCCCTAAAATCCACCCCCTCTACAAATTATTTACACCTAACGCATTTAGTAATTTTTCTGAGCGCAAACATTTTTTTGGGTGATGATAATTGATTGGAAAATATTTGTTGGTAATCTATGATTGATGAGAAGTGATGACCTACCTTGATGAACCCCTAAAATTCACCCCCTGTACTAATTGTCTACACCTAACACTTTCACTTATTTTTCTGAGCGCAAACATTATTGGGCGTGATGATAATTAATTGGCAAATATTTGTTGTTCATCTAAGATTAATAAGACGTGATGACCTACCTTGATCATCCCCTAAAATCCACCCCCTCTACACATTTTCTCCACCTAATGCTCTCAGTAATTTTTTTGAGCGTAAACATTTTTTTGGGTCATGTTAATTGATTGGCAAATATTTGTTGCTCATCTAAGAATAATAAGAAGTGATGACCTACCTTGACCATCCCCTAAAATTCACCCCCTGTACAAATTATCTACTCCTAACGCATTTAGTAATTTTTCTGAGCGCAAACATTTTTCTGGATCATGTTAATTGATTGGAAAATATTTGTTGTTTAACTAAGATTGATGAAAAGTGATGACCTACCTTGATTATCCCCTAAAATCCACCCCCTGTACAAATTATCTACAACAAACGCATTTAGTAATTTTTCTGAGCGCAAACATTTTTCTGGGTCATGTTAATTGATTGGAAAATATTTGTTGGTCATCTAAGATTAATAAGAAGTGATGACCTACCTTGATCACCCAATAAAATCCACCCCCTCTACACATTTTCTCCACCTAATGCCCTCACTAATTTTTCTGAGCGCAAACATTTTTTTGGGTAATGATAATTGATTGGAAAATATTTGTTGGTAATCTATGATTGAAGAGAAGTGATGACCTAACTTAATCATCCCCTAAAATCCACTTCCTCTACAAATTTTCTTCACCTAATGCTCTCAGTAATTTTTTTGAGCGTAAACATTTTTTTGGGTCATGTTAATTGATTGGCAAATATTTGTTGCTCATCTAAGAATAATAAGAAGTGATGACCTACCTTGACCATCCCCTAAAATTCACCCCCTGTACAAATTATCTACTCATAACGCATTTAGTAATTTTTCTGAGCGCAAACATTTTTCTGGATCATGTTAATTGATTGGAAAATATTTGTTGTTTAACTAAGATTGATGAAAAGTGATGACCTACCTTGATTATCCCCTAAAATCCACCCCCTGTACAAATTATCTACACCAAACGCATTTAGTAATTTTTCTGAGCGCAAACATTTTTCTGGGTCATGATAATTGATTGGAAAATATTTGTTGTTTATCTTAGATTGATGAAAAGTGATGACCTACCTTGATCATCCCCTAAAATCCACCCCCTCTACAAATTTTCTCCACCTAATGCTCTCAGTAATTTTTTTGAGCGTAAACATTTTTTTGGGTCATGTTAATTGATTGGGAAATATTTGTTGTTTATCAAAGATTGATGAAAAGTGTTGACCTACCTTGATCATCCCCTAAAATTTACCCCCTGTACAAATTATCTACACCTAACACATTTAGTAAATTTTCTCAGCGCAAACATTTTTGGGCGTGATAATAATTAATTGGAAAATATTTGTTGGTAATCTATGATTGATAAGAAGTGATGACCTAACTTGATCATCCCCTAAAATCCACCCCCTCTACAAATTTTCTCCACCTAATGCTCTCAGTAATTTTGTCCCTCTACAAATTTTCTCCACCTAATGCTCTCAGTAATTTTGTCCCTCTACAAATTTTCTCCACCTAATGCTCTCAGTAATTTTGTTAAGCGAAAACATTTTTTTGGGTAATGTTACTTGATTGGAAAATATTTGTTGGTCATCTAAGATTGATTAGAAGTGATGACCTACCTTGATCATCCCCTAAAATTCACCCCCTGTACAAATTATCTACACCTAACGCATTTCGTAATTTTTCTGAGCGCAAACATTTTTTTGGGTGATGATAATTGATTGGAAAATATTTGTTGGTAATCTATGATTTGTTGAGAAGTGATGACCTACCTTGATGAACCCCTAAAATTCACGCCCTGTACAAATTGTCTACACCTAACACTCTCAGTTATTTTTCTGAGCGCAAACATTATTGGGCGTGATGATAATTCATTGGCAAATATTTGTTGCTCATCTAAGATTATTAAGAAGTGATGACCTACCTAGATCATCCCCTAAAATCCACCCCCTCTACAAATTATTTACACCTAACGCATTTAGTAATTTTTCTGAGCGCAATCATTTTTTTGGGTGATGATAATTGATTGGAAAATATTTGTTGGTAATCTATGATTGATGAGAAGTGATGACCTACCTTGATCATCCCCTAAAATTCACCCCCTGTAAAAATTATCTACACCTAACGCTCTTAGTATTTTTTCTGAGCGCAAACATTTTTTTGGGTCATGTTAATTGATTGGGAAATATTTGTTGTTTATCTAAGATTGATGAAAAGTCATGACCTACCTTGATCATCCCATAAAATTCACCTCCTGTACAAATTATCTACACCTAACACATTTAGTGATTTTTCTGAGCGCAAACATTTTTGGGCGTGATAATAATTAATTGGAAAATATTTGTTGGTAATCTATGATTGATGAGAAGTGATGACCTACCTTGATCATTCCCTAAAATTCACCCCCTGTACAAATTATCAACACTTAACGCATTTAGTAATTTTTCTGAGCGCAAACATTTTTTTGGGTGATGATAATTGATTGGAAAATATTTGTTGGTAATCTATGATTGATGAGAAGTGATGACGTACCTTGATCAACCCCTAAAATTTACCCCCTTTACAAATTGTCTACACCTAACACTCTCAGTTATTTTTCTGAGAGCAGTCATTTTTTTGGGTCATGTTAATTGATTGTTAATTGATTTGTTGTACATCTAAGATTGATGAGAAGTGATGACCTACCTTGATCATACCCTAAAATTCATCCCCTGTAAAGATTATCTACACCTAATGCTCTCAGTAATTTTTTTGAGCGTAAACATTCTTTTGGGTCATGTTAATTGATTGGCAAATGTTTGTTGCTCATCTAAGATTAATAAGAAGTGATGACCTACCTTGATCATCCCCTAAAATTCACCCCCTGTAAAAATTATCTACACCTAACGCTCTTAGTATTTTTTCTGAGCACAATCATTTTTGTGGGTCATGTTAATTGATTAAAAAATATTTGTTGGTCATCTAAAATTGATGAGAAGTGATGACCTACCTTGATCATCCCCTAAATTCACCCCCTTTACAAATTATCTACACCTAACGCATTTACTCATTTTTCTGAGCGCAAACATTTTTTTGGGTGATGATAATTGATTGGAAAATATTTGTTGGTAATCTATGATTGATGAGAAGTGATGACGTACCTTGATCAACCCCTAAAATTCACCCCCTGTACAAATTGTCTACACCTAACACTCTCAGTTATTTTTCTGAGCGCAATCATTTTTTTGGGTCATGTTAATTGATTGGAAAATATTTGTTGGTCATCTAAGATTGATGAGAAGTGATGACCTACCTTGATCATCCCCTAAAATTCACCCCCTGTACAAATTATCTACACCTAACGCATTTAGTAATTTTTCTGAGCGCAAACATTTTTTTGGGTGATGATAATTGATTGGAAACTTTTTGTTGGTAATCTATGTTTGATGAGAACTGATGACGTACCTTGATCAACCCCTAAAATTCACCCCCTGTACAAATTGTCTACACCTAACACTCTCAGTTATTTTTCTGAGAGCAGTCATTTTTTTGGTTCCTGTTAATTGATTGGAAAATATTTTTTGGTCATCTAAGATTGATGAGAAGTGATGACCTACCTTGATTATCCCCTAAAATCCACTCCTCTACAAATTTTCACCACCTAATGCTCTCAGTAATTTTTTTGGGCGTAAACATTTTTTTGGGTCATGTTAATTGATTGGCAAGTGTTTGTTGCTCATCTAAGATTAATAAGAAGTGATGACCTACCTTGATCATCCCCTAAAATCCACCCCCTCTACAAATTATTTACACCTAACGCATTTAGTAATTTTTCTGAGCGCAAACATTTTTTTGGGTGATGATAATTGATTGGAAAATATTTGTTGGTAATCTATGATTAATGAGAAGTGATGACCTACCTTGATGAACCCCTAAAATTCACCCCCTGTACAAATTGTCTACACCTAACACTCTCAGTTATTTTTCTGAGCGCAAACATTATTGGGCGTGATGATAATTGATTGGCAAATATTTGTTGCTCATCTAAGATTAATAAGAAGTGATGACCTACCTTGATCATCCCCTAAAATCCACCCCCTCTACACATTTTCTCCACCTAATGCTCTCAGTAACTTTTCTGAGCGCAAACATTTTTTTGGGTAATGATAATTGATTGGAAAATATTTGTTGGTAATCTATGATTGATGAGAAGTGATGACCTACCTTGACCATCCCCTAAAATTCACCCCCTGTACAAATTATCTACTCCTAACGCATTTAGTAATTTTTCTGAGCGCAAACATTTTTCTGGGTCATGTTAATTGATTGGAAAATATTTGTTGTTTATCTAAGATTGATGAAAAGTGATGACCTACCTTGATCATCCCCTAAAATCCACCCCCTTTACAAATTTTCTCCACCTAATGCTCTCAGTAATTTTTTTGAGCGTAAACATTTTTTTGGGTCATGTTAATTGATTAGGAAGTATTTGTTATTTATCTAAGATTGATGAAAAGTGATGACCTACCTTGATCATCCCCTAAAATTTACCCCCTGTACAAATTATCTACACCTAACACATTTAGTAATTTTTCTCAGCGCAAACATTTTTGGGCGTGATAATAATTAATTGGAAAATATTTGTTGGTAATCTATGATTGATGAGAAGTGGTGACCTACCTTGAGCATCCTCTAAAATTCACCCCCTGTACAAATTATCTACACCTAACGCATTTAGTAATTTTTCTGAGCGCAAACATTTTTCTGGGTCATGTTAATTGATTGGAAAATATTTGTTGTTTATCTAAGATTGATGAAAAGTGATGACCTACCTTGATCATCCCCTAAAATCCACCCCCTTTACAAATTTTCTCCACCTAATGCTCTCAGTAATTTTTTTGAGCGTAAACATTTTTTTGGGTCATGTTAATTGATTGGGAAGTATTTGTTGTTTATCTAAGATTGATGAAAAGTGATGACCTACCTTGATTATCCCCTAAAATTTACCCCCTGTACAAATTATCTACACCTAACGCATTTAGTAATTTTTCTGAGCGCAAACATTTTTTTGGGTGATGATAATTGATTGGAAAATATTTGTTGGTAATCTATGATTTGTTAAGAAGTGATGACCTACCTTGATGAACCCCTAAAATTCACCCCCTGTACAAATTCTCTACACCTAACACTCTCAGTTATTTTTCTGAGCGCAAACATTATTGGGCGTGATGATAATTGATTATCAAATATTTGTAGCTCATCTAAAATTATTAAGAAGTGATGACCTACCTTGATCATCCCTTAAAATCCACCCTCTCTACAAATGTTCTCCACCTAATGCTCTCAGTAATTTTCTTGAGCGTAAACATTTTTTTGGGTCATGTTAATTGATTGGCATATGTTTGTTGCTCATCTAAGATTATTAAGAAGTGATGACCTACCTTGATCATCCCCTAAAATTCACCCCCTGTAAAAATTATCTACACCTAACGCTCTTAGTATTTTTTCTGAGAGCAGTCATTTTTTTGGGTCATGTTAATTGATTGTTAATTGATTTGTTGTACATCTAAGATTGATGAGAAGTGATGACCTACCTTGATCATACCCTAAAATTCATCCCCTGTAAAGATTATCTACACCTAATGCTCTCAGTAATTTTTTTGAGCGTAAACATTCTTTTGGGTCATGTTAATTGATTGGCAAATGTTTGTTGCTCATCTAAGATTAATAAGAAGTGATGACCTACCTTGATCATCCCCTAAAATTCACCCCCTGTAAAAATTATCTACACCTAACGCTCTTAGTATTTTTTCTGAGCACAATCATTTTTGTGGGTCATGTTAATTGATTAAAAAATATTTGTTGGTCATCTAAAATTGATGAGAAGTGATGACCTACCTTGATCATCCCCTAAATTCACCCCCTTTACAAATTATCTACACCTAACGCATTTACTCATTTTTCTGAGCGCAAACATTTTTTTGGGTGATGATAATTGATTGGAAAATATTTGTTGGTAATCTATGATTGATGAGAAGTGATGACGTACCTTGATCAACCCCTAAAATTCACCCCCTGTACAAATTGTCTACACCTAACACTCTCAGTTATTTTTCTGAGCGCAATCATTTTTTTGGGTCATGTTAATTGATTGAAAAATATTTGTTGGTCATCTAAGATTGATGAGAAGTGATGACCTACCTTGATCATCCCCTAAAATTTACCCCCTGTACAAATTATCTACACCTAACGCATTTAGTAATTTTTCTGAGCGCAAACATTTTTCTGGGTCATGTTAATTGATTGGAAAATATTTGTTGTTTATCTCAGATTGATGAAAAGTGATGACCTACCTTGATCATCCCCTAAAATCCACCCCCTTTACAAATTTTCTCCACCTAATGCTCTCAGTAATTTTTTTGAGCGTAAACATTTTTTTGGGTCATGTTAATTGATTGAGAAGTATTTGTTGTTTATCTAAGATTGATGAAAAGTGATGACCTACCTTGATCATCCCCTAAAATTTACCCCCTGTACAAATTATCTACACCTAACGCATTTAGTAATTTTTCTGAGCGCAAACATTTTTTTGGGTGATGATAATTGATTGGAAAATATTTGTTGGTAATCTATGATTTGTTAAGAAGTGATGACCTACCTTGATGAACCCCTAAAATTCACCCCCTGTACAAATTCTCTACACCTAACACTCTCAGTTATTTTTCTGAGCGCAAACATTATTGGGCGTGATGATAATTGATTGGCAAATATTTGTAGCTCATCTAAGATTATTAAGAAGTGATGACCTACCTTGATCATCCCTTAAAATCCACCCTCTCTACAAATTTTCTCCACCTAATGCTCTCAGTAATTTTTTTGAGCGTAAACATTTTTTTGGGTCATGTTAATTGATTGGCATATGTTTGTTGCTCATCTAAGATTATTAAGAAGTGATGACCTACCTTGATCATCCCCTAAAATTCACCCCCTGTAAAAATTATCTACACCTAACGCTCTTAGTATTTTTTCTGAGCGCAAACATTTTTTTGGGTCATGTTAATTGATTGGCAAATGTTTGTTGCTCATCTAAGATTAATAAGAAGTGATGACCTACCTTGATCATCCCCTAAAATCCACACCCTCTACAAATTATTTACACCTAACGCATTTAGTAATTTTTCTGAGCGCAAACATTTTTTTGGGTGATGATAATTGATTGGAAAATATTTGTTGGTAATCTATGATTGATGAGAAGTGATGACCTACCTTGATGAACCCCTAAAATTCACCCCCTGTACTAATTGTCTACACCTAACACTCTCACTTATTTTTCTGAGCGCAAACATTATTGGGCGTGATGATAATTAATTGGCAAATATTTGTTGTTCATCTAAGATTAATAAGACGTGATGACCTACCTTGATCATCCCCTAAAATCCACCCCCTCTACACATTTTCTCCACCTAATGCTCTCAGTAATTTTTTTGAGCAAAAATATTTTTTTTGGTCATGTTAATTGATTGGAAAATGTTTGTTGGTCATCTAAGATTAATAAGAAGTGATGACCTACCTTGATCATCCAATAAAATCCACCCCCTCTACACATTTTCTCCACCTAATGCTCTCAGTAATTTTTCTGAGCGCAAACATTTTTTTGGGTAATGATAATTGATTGGAAACTATTTGTTGGTAATCTATGATTGATGAGAAGTGATGACCTAACTTAATCATCCCCTAAAATCCACCCCCTCTACAAATTTTCTTCACCTAATGCTCTCAGTAACTTTTTTGAGCGTAAACATTTTTTTGGGTCATGTTAATTGATTGGCAAATATTTGTTGCTCATCTAAGAATAATAAGAAGTGATGACCTACCTTGACCATCCCCTAAAATTCACCCCCTGTACAAATTATCTACTCCTAACGCATTTAGTAATTTTTCTGAGCGCAAACATTTTTCTGGATCATGTTAATTGATTGGAAAATATTTGTTGTTTAACTAAGATTGATGAAAAGTGATGACCTACCTTGATTATCCCCTAAAATCCACTCCCTGTACAAATTATCTACAACAAACGCATTTAGTAATTTTTCTGAGCGCAATCATTTTTCTGGGTCATGTTAATTGATTGGAAAATATTTGTTGGTCATCTAAGATTAATAAGAAGTGATGACCTACCTTGATCATCCAATAAAATCCACCCCCTCTACACATTTTCTCCACCTAATGCCCTCAGTAATTTTTCTGAGCGCAAACATTTTTTTGGGTAATGATAATTGATTGGAAAAAATTTGTTGGTAATCTATGATTGATGAGAAGTGATGACCTAACTTAATCATCCCTTAAAATCCACTTCCTCTACAAATTTTCTTCACCTAATGCTCTCAGTAATTTTTTTGAGCGTAAACATTTTTTTGGGTCATGTTAATTGATTGGCAAATATTTGTTGCTCATCTAAGAATAATAAGAAGTGATGACCTACCTTGACCATCCCCTAAAATTCACCCCCTGTACAAATTATCTACTCCTAACGCATTTAGTAATTTTTCTGAACGCAAACATTTTTCTGGGTCATGTTAATTGATTGGAAAATATTTGTTGTTTATCTAAGATTGATGAAAAGTGATGACCTACCTTGATTATCCCCTAAAATCCACCCCCTGTACAAATTATCTACACCAAACGCATTTAGTAATTTTTCTAAGCGCAAACATTTTTCTGGGTCATGTTAATTGATTGGAAAATATTTGTTGTTTATCTTAGATTGATGAAAAGTGATGACCTACCTTGATCATCCCCTAAAATCCACCCCCTCTACAAATTTTCTTCACCTAATGCTCTCAGTAATTTTTTTGAGCGTAAACATTTTTTTGGGTCATGTTAATTGATTGGGAAATATTTGTTGTTTATCAAATATTGATGAAAAGTGTTGACCTACCTTGATCATCCCCTAAAATTTACCCCCTGTACAAATTATCTACACCTAACACATTTAGTAAATTTTCTCAGCGCAAACATTTTTGGGCGTGATAATAATTAATTGGAAAATATTTGTTGGTAATCTATGATTGATAAGAAGTGATGACCTAACTTGATCATCCCCTAAAATCAACCCCCTCTACAAATTTTCTCCACCTAATGCTCTCAGTAATTTTGTCCCTCTACAAATTTTCTCCACCTAATGCTCTCAGTAATTTTGTCCCTCTACAAATTTTCTCCACCTAATGCTCTCAGTAATTTTGTTAAGCGAAAACATTTTTTTGGGTAATGTTACTTGATTGGAAAATATTTGTTGGTAATCTATGATTGATGAGAAGTGATGACGTACCTTGATCAACCCCTAAAATTTACCCCCTTTACAAATTGTCTACACCTAACACTCTCAGTTATTTTTCTGAGAGCAGTCATTTTTTTGGGTCATGTTAATTGATTGTTAATTGATTTGTTGTACATCTAAGATTGATGAGAAGTGATGACCTACCTTGATCATACCCTAAAATTCATCCCCTGTAAAGATTATCTACACCTAATGCTCTCAGTAATTTTTTTGAGCGTAAACATTCTTTTGGGTCATGTTAATTGATTGGCAAATGTTTGTTGCTCATCTAAGATTAATATGAAGTGATGACCTACCTTGATCATCCCCTAAAATTCACCCCCTGTAAAAATTATCTACACCTAACGCTCTTAGTATTTTTTCTGAGCGCAAACATTTTTTTGGGTCATGTTAATTGATTGGGAATTATTTGTTGTTTATCTAAGATTGATGAAAAGTCATGACCTAAAATTCACCCCCTGTAAAGATTATCTACACCTAACACTCTCAGTTATTTTTCTGAGCACAATCATTTTTTTGGGTCATGTTAATTGATTGGAAAATATTTTTTGGTCATCTAAGATTGATGAGAAGTGATGACCTACCTTGATTATCTCCTAAAATCCACTCCTCTACAAATTTTCACCACCTAATGCTCTCAGTAATTTTTTTGGGCGTAAACATTTTTTTGGGTCATGTTAATTGATTGGCAAATGTTTGTTGCTCATCTAAGATTAATAAGAAGTGATGACCTACCTTGATCATCCCCTAAAATCCACCCCCTCTACAAATTATTTACACCTAACGCATTTAGTAATTTTTCTGAGCGCAAACATTTTTTTGGGTGATGATAATTGATTGGAAAATATATGTTGGTAATCTATGATTGATGAGAAGTGATGACCTACCTTGATGAACCCCTAAAATTCACCCCCTGTACAAATTGTCTACACCTTACACTCTCACTTATTTTTCTGAGCGCAAACATTATTGGGCGTGATAATAATTGATTGGCAAATATTTGTTGTTCATCTAAGATTAATAAGAAGTGATGACCTACCTTGATCATTCCCTAAAATCCACCCCCTCTACACATTTTCTCCACCTAATGCTCTCAGTAATTTTTTTGAGCGAAAATATTTTTTTGGTCATGTTAATTGATTGGAAAATATTTGTTGGTCATCTGAGATTAATAAGAAGTGATGACCTACCTTGATCATCCAATAAAATCCACCCCCTCTACACATTTTCTCCACCTAATGCTCTCAGTAATTTTTCTGAGCGCAAACATTTTTCTGGGTCATGTTAATTGATTGGAAAATATTTGTTCTTTATCTTAGATTGATGAAAAGTGATGACCTACCTTGATCATCCCCTAAAATCCACCCCCTCTACAAATTTTCTCCACCTAATGCTCTCAGTAATTTTTTTGAGCGTAAACATTTTTTTGGGTCATGTTAATTGATTGGGAAATATTTGTTGTTTATCTAAGATTGATGAAAAGAGTTGACCTATCTTGATCATCCATTAAAATTTACCCCCTGTACAAATTATCTACACCTAACGCATTTAGTAATTTTTCTGAGCGCAAACATTTTTTTGGGTGATGATAATTGATTGGAAAATATTTGTTGGTAATCTATGATTTGTTGAGAAGTGATGACCTACCTTGATAAACCCCTAAAATTCACCCCCTGTACAAATTGTCTACACCTAACACTCTCAGTTATTTTTCTGAGCGCAAACATTATTGGGCGTGATGATAATTGATTGGCAAATATTTGTTGGTCATCTAAGATTGATGAGAAGTGATGACCTACCTTGATCATCCCCTAAAATTCACCCCCTGTACAAATTATCTACACCTAACGCATTTAGTAATTTTTCTGAGCGCAAACATTTTTTTGGGTGATGATATTTGATTGGAAAATATTTGTTGGTAATCTATGATTTGTTGAGAAGTGATGACCTACCTTGATGAACCCCTAAAATTCACCCCCTGTACAAATTGTCTACACCTAACACTCTCAGTTATTTTTCTGAGCGCAAACATTATTGGGCGTGATGATAATTGATTAGCAAATATTTGTTGCTCATCTAAGATTATTAAGAAGTGATGACCTACCTTGATCATCCCCTAAAATCCACCCCCTCTACAAATTATTTACACCTAACGCATTTAGTAATTTTTCTGAGCGCAAACATTTTTTTGGGTGATGATAATTGATTGGAAAATATTTGTTGGTAATCTATGATTGATAAGAAGTGATGACCTACCTTGATCATCCCCTAAAATTCACCCCCTGTAAAAATTATCTACACCTAACGCTCTTAGTATTTTTTCTGAGCGCAAACATTTTTTTGGGTTATGTTAATTGATTGGGAAATATTTGTTGTTTATCTAAGATTGATGAAAAGTCATGACCTACCTTGATCATCCCATAAAATTCACCTCCTGTACAAATTATCTACACCTAACACATTTAGTGATTTTTCTGAGCGCAAACATTTTTGGGCGTGATAATAATTAATTGGAAAATATTTGTTGGTAATCTATGATTGATGAGAAGTGATGACCTACCTTGATCATCTCCTAAAATTCACCCCCTGTACAAATTATCTACACCTAACGCATTTAGTAATTTTTCTGAGCGCAAACATTTTTTTGGGTCATGTTAATTGATTGTTAATTGATTTGTTGTACATCTAAGATTGATGAGAAGTGATGACCTACCTTGATCATACCCTAAAATTCATCCCCTGTACAAATTGTCTACACCTAACACTCTCAGTTATTTTTCTGAGCGCAAACATTATTGGGCGTAATGATAATTGATTGGCAAATATTTGTTGGTCATCTAAGATTGATGAGAAGTGATGACCTACCTTGATCATCCCCTAAAATTCACCCCCTGTACAAATTATCTACACCTAACGCATTTAGTAATTTTTCTGAGCGCAAACATTTTTTTGGGTGATGATAATTGATTGGAAAATATTTGTTGGTAATCTATGATTTGTTGAGAAGTGATGACCTACCTTGATGAACCCCTAAAATTCACCCCCTGTACAAATTGTCTACACCTAACACTCTCAGTTATTTTTCTGAGCGCAAACATTATTGGGCGTGATGATAATTGATTGGCAAATATTTGTTGCTCATCTAAGAATAATAAGAAGTGATGACCTACCTTGACCATCCCCTAAAATTCACCCCCTGTACAAATTATCTACTCCTAACGCATTTAGTAATTTTTCTGAGCGCAAACATTTTTCTGGGTCATGTTAATTGATTGGAAAATATTTGTTGTTTATCTAAGATTGATGAAAAGTGATGACCTACCTTGATTATCCCCTAAAACCCACCCCCTGTACAAATTATCTACACCTAACGCATTTAGTAATTTTTCTGAGCGCAAATATTTCTCTGGGTCATGTTAATTAATTGGAAAATATTTGTTGTTTATCTAGGATTGATGAAAAGTGATGACCTACCTTGATCATCCCCTCAAATCCACCCCCTCTACAAATTTTCTACACCTAATGCTCTCAGTAATTTTTTTGAGCGTAAACATTTTTTTGGGTCATGTTAATTGATTAGGAAATATTTGTTGTTTATCTAAGATTGATGAAAAGTAATAACCTACCTTGATCATCCCCTATAATTTACCCCCTGTACAAATTATCTACACCTAACACATTTAGTAATTTTTCTCAGCGCAAACATTTTTGGGCGTGATAATAATTAATCGGAAAATATTTGTTGCTAATCTATGATTGATGAGAAGTGATGCCCTAACTTGATCATCCCCTAAAATCCACCTCCTCTACAAATTTTCTCCACCTAATGCTCTCAGTAATTTTGTTGAGCGAAAACATTTTTTTGGGTCATGTTACTTGATTGGCAAATATTTGTTGGTCATCTAAGATTGATGAGAAGTGATGACCTACCTTGATCATCCCCTAAAATTCACCCCCTGTACAAATTATCTACACCTAACGCATTTAGTAATTTTTCTGAGCGCAAACATTTTTTTGGGTGATGATATTTGATTGGAAAATATTTGTTGGTAATCTATGATTTGTTGAGAAGTGATGACCTACCTTGATGAACCCCTAAAATTCACCCCCTGTACAAATTGTCTACACCTATCACTCTCAGTTATTTTTCTGAGCGCAAACATTATTGGGCGTGATGATAATTGATTGGCAAATATTTGTTGCTCATCTAAGATTATTAAGAAGTGATGACCTACCTAGATCATCCCCTAAAATCCACCCCCTCTACAAATTATTTACACCTAACGCATGTAGTAATTTTTCTGAGCGCAATCATTTTTTTGGGTGATGATAATTGATTGGAAAATATTTGTTGGTAATCTATGATTGATGAGAAGTGATGATCTACCTTGATCATCCCCTAAAATTCACCCCCTGTAAAAATTATCTACACCTAACGCTCTTAGTATTTTTTCTGAGCGCAAACATTTTTTTGGGTCATGTTAATTGATTGGGAAATATTTGTTGTTTATCTAAGATTGATGAAAAGTCATGACCTACCTTGATCATCCCATAAAATTCACCTCCTGTACAAATTATCTACACCTAACACATTTAGTGATTTTTCTGAGCGCAAACATTTTTGGGCGTGATAATAATTAATTGGAAAATATTTGTTGGTAATCTATGATTGATGAGAAGTGATGACCTACCTTGATCATCTCCTAAAATTCATCCCCTGTACAAATTGTCTACACCTAACACTCTCAGTTATTTTTCTGAGCGCAAACATTATTGGGCGTGATGATAATTGATTGGCAAATATTTGTTGGTCATCTAAGATTGATGAGAAGTGATGACCTACCTTGATCATCCCCTAAAATTCATCCCCTGTACAAATTATCTACACCTAACGCATTTAGTAATTTTTCTGAGCGCAAACATTTTTTTGGGTGATGATAATTGATTGGAAAATATTTGTTGGTAATCTATGATTTGTTAAGAAGTGATGACCTACCTTGATGAACCCCTAAAATTCACCCCCTGTACAAATTGTCTACACCTAACACTCTCAGTTATTTTTCTGAGCGCAAACATTTTTGTGGGTCATGTTAATTGATTCAAAAATATTTGTTGGTCATCTAAGATTGATGAGAAGTGATGACTTACCTTGATCACCCCCTTAAAATTCACCCCCTGTAAAAATTCTCTACACCTAGCACTCTCAGTTATTTTTCTGAGCGCAATCATTTTTGTGGGTCATGTTAATTGATTGAAAAATATTTGTTGGTCATCTAAGATTGATGAGAAGTGATGACCTACCTTGATCATCCCCTAAAATTCACCCCCTGTACAAATTATCTACACCTAACGCATTTAGTAATTTTTCTGAGCGCAAACATTTTTTTGGGTGATGATAATTGATTGGAAAATATTTGTTGGTAATCTATGATTGATGAGAAGTGATGACGTACCTTAATCAACCCCTAAAATTCACCCCCTGGGCCCCTGTACAAATTGTCTACACCTAACACTCTCAGTTATTTTTCTGAGAGCAGTCATTTTTTTGGGTCATGTTAATTGATTGTTAATTGATTTGTTGTACATCTAAGATTGATGAAAAGTGATGACCTACCTTGATTATCCCTTAAAATCCACTCCTCTACAAATTTTCTTCACCTAATGCTCTCAGTAATTTTTTTGAGCGTAAACATTTTTTTGGGTCATGTTAATTGATTGGGAAATATTTGTTGTTTATCAAAGATTGATGAAAAGTGTTGACCTACCTTGATCATCCCCTAAAATTTACCCCCTGTACAAATTATCTACACCTAACACATTTAGTAAATTTTCTCAGCGCAAACATTTTTGGGCGTGATAATAATTAATTGGAAAATATTTGTTGGTAATCTATGATTGATAAGAAGTGATGACCTAACTTGATCATCCCCTAAAATCCACCCCCTCTACAAATTTTCTCCACCTAATGCTCTCAGTAATTTTGTCCCTCTACAAATTTTCTCCACCTAATGCTCTCAGTAATTTTGTCCCTCTACAAATTTTCTCCACCTAATGCTCTCAGTAATTTTGTTAAGCGAAAACATTTTTTTGGGTAATGTTACTTGATTGGAAAATATTTGTTGGTAATCTATGATTGATGAGAAGTGATGACGTACCTTGATCAACCCCTAAAATTTACCCCCTTTACAAATTGTCTACACCTAACACTCTCAGTTATTTTTCTGAGAGCAGTCATTTTTTTGGTCATGTTAATTGATTGTTAATTGATTTGTTGTACATCTAAGATTGATGAGAAGTGATGACCTACCTTGATCATACCCTAAAATTCATCCCCTGTAAAGATTATCTACACCTAATGCTCTCAGTAATTTTTTTGAGCGTAAACATTCTTTTGGGTCATGTTAATTGATTGGCAAATGTTTGTTGCTCATCTAAGATTAATATGAAGTGATGACCTACCTTGATCGTCCCCTAAAATTCACCCCCTGTAAAAATTATCTACACCTAACGCTCTTAGTATTTTTTCTGAGCGCAAACATTTTTTTGGGTCATGTTAATTGATTGGGAATTATTTGTTGTTTATCTAAGATTGATGAAAAGTCATGACCTAAAATTCACCCCCTGTAAAGAATATCTACACCTAACACTCTCAGTTATTTTTCTGAGCACAATCATTTTTTTGGGTCATGTTAATTGATTGGAAAATATTTTTTGGTCATCTAAGATTGATGAGAAGTGATGACCTACCTTGATTATCTCCTAAAATCCACTCCTCTACAAATTTTCACCACCTAATGCTCTCAGTAATTTTTTTGGGCGTAAACATTTTTTTGGGTCATGTTAATTGATTGGCAAATGTTTGTTGCTCATCTAAGATTAATAAGAAGTGATGACCTACCTTGATCATCCCCTAAAATCCACCCCCTCTACAAATTATTTACACCTAACGCATTTAGTAATTTTTCTGAGCGCAAACATTTTTTTGGGTGATGATAATTGATTGGAAAATATATGTTGGTAATCTATGATTGATGAGAAGTGATGACCTACCTTGATGAACCCCTAAAATTCACCCCCTGTACAAATTGTCTACACCTTACACTCTCACTTATTTTTCTGAGCGCAAACATTATTGGGCGTGATGATAATTGATTGGCAAATATTTGTTGTTCATCTAAGATTAATAAGAAGTGATGACCTACCTTGATCATTCCCTAAAATTCACCCCCTCTACACATTTTCTCCACCTAATGCTCTCAGTAATTTTTTTGAGCGAAAATATTTTTTTGGTCATGTTAATTGATTGGAAAATATTTGTTGGTCATCTGAGATTAATAAGAAGTGATGACCTACCTTGATCATCCAATAAAATCCACCCCCTCTACACATTTTCTCCACCTAATGCTCTCAGTAATTTTTCTGAGCGCAAACATTTTTTTGGGTAATGATAATTGATTAAAAAATATTTGTTGTTTATCTTAGATTGATGAAAAGTGATGACCTACCTTGATTATCCCCTAAAATCCACCCCCTCTACAAATTATCTACACCTAACGCATTTAGTAATTTTTCTGAGCGCAAACATTTTTCTGGGTCATGTTAATTGATTGGAAAATATTTGTTCTTTATCTTAGATTGATGAAAAGTGATGACCTACCTTGATCATCCCCTAAAATCCACCCCCTCTACAAATTTTCTCCACCTAATGCTCTCAGTAATTTTTTTGAGCGTAAACATTTTTTTGGGTCATGTTAATTGATTGGGAAATATTTGTTGTTTATCTAAGATTGATGAAAAGTGTTGACCTATCTTGATCATCCATTAAAATTTACCCCCTGTACAAATTATCTACACCTAACGCATTTAGTAATTTTTCTGAGCGCAAACATTTTTTTGGGTGATGATAATTGATTGGAAAATATTTGTTGGTAATCTATGATTTGTTGAGAAGTGATGACCTACCTTGATAAACCCCTAAAATTCACCCCCTGTACAAATTGTCTACACCTAACACTCTCAGTTATTTTTCTGAGCGCAAACATTATTGGGCGTGATGATAATTGATTGGCAAATATTTGTTGGTCATCTAAGATTGATGAGAAGTGATGACCTACCTTGATCATCCCCTAAAATTCACCCCCTGTACAAATTATCTACACCTAACGCATTTAGTAATTTTTATGAGCGCAAACATTTTTTTGGGTGATGATATTTGATTGGAAAATATTTGTTGGTAATCTATGATTTGTTGAGAAGTGATGACCTATCTTGATGAACCCCTAAAATTCACCCCCTGTACAAATTGTCTACACCTAACACTCTCAGTTATTTTTCTGAGCGCAAACATTATTGGGCGTGATGATAATTGATTAGCAAATATTTGTTGCTCATCTAAGATTATTAAGAAGTGATGACCTACCTTGATCATCCCCTAAAATCCACCCCCTCTACAAATTATTTACACCTAACGCATTTAGTAATTTTTCTGAGCGCAAACATTTTTTTGGGTGATGATAATTGATTGGAAAATATTTGTTGGTAATCTATGATTGATAAGAAGTGATGACCTACCTTGATCATCCCCTAAAATTCACCCCCTGTAAAAATTATCTACACCTAACGCTCTTAGTATTTTTTCTGAGCGCAAACATTTTTTTGGGTTATGTTAATTGATTGGGAAATATTTGTTGTTTATCTAAGATTGATGAAAAGTCATGACCTACCTTGATCATCCCATAAAATTCACCTCCTGTACAAATTATCTACACCTAACACATTTAGTGATTTTTCTGAGCGCAAACATTTTTGGGCGTGATAATAATTAATTGGAAAATATTTGTTGGTAATCTATGATTGATGAGAAGTGATGACCTACCTTGATCATCTCCTAAAATTCACCCCCTGTACAAATTATCTACACCTAACGCATTTAGTAATTTTTCTGAGCGCAAACATTTTTTTGGGTCATGTTAATTGATTGTTAATTGATTTGTTGTACTTTTAAGATTGATGAGAAGTGATGACCTACCTTGATCATACCCTAAAATTCATCCCCTGTACAAATTGTCTACACCTAACACTCTCAGTTATTTTTCTGAGCGCAAACATTATTGGGCGTGATGATAATTGATTGGCAAATATTTGTTGGTCATCTAAGATTGATGAGAAGTGATGACCTACCTTGATCATCCCCTAAAATTCACCCCCTGTACAAATTATCTACACCTAACGCATTTAGTAATTTTTCTGAGCGCAAACATTTTTTTGGGTCATGTTAATTAATTGGAAAATATTTGTTGTTTATCTAGGATTGATGAAAAGTGATGACCTACCTTGATCATCCCCTCAAATCCACCCCCTCTACAAATTTTCTACACCTAATGCTCTCAGTAATTTTTTTGAGCGTAAACATTTTTTTGGGTCATGTTAATTGATTAGGAAATATTTGTTGTTTATCTAAGATTGATGAAAAGTAATAACCTACCTTGATCATCCCCTAAAATTTACCCCCTGTACAAATTATCTACACCTAACGCATTTAGTAATTTTTCTGAGCGCAAACATTTTTTTGGGTGATGATATTTGATTGGAAAATATTTGTTGGTAATCTATGATTTGTTGAGAAGTGATGACCTACCTTGATGAACCCCTAAAATTCACCCCCTGTACAAATTGTCTACACCTATCACTCTCAGTTATTTTTCTGAGCGCAAACATTATTGGGCGTGATGATAATTGATTGGCAAACATTTGTTGCTCATCTAAGATTATTAAGAAGTGATGACCTACCTAGATCATCCCCTAAAATCCACCCCCTCTACAAATTATTTACACCTAACGCATTTAGTAATTTTTCTGAGCGCAATCATTTTTTTGGGTGATGATAATTGATTGGAAAATATTTGTTGGTAATCTATGATTGATGAGAAGTGATGACCTACCTTGATCATCCCCTAAAATTCACCCCCTGTAAAAATTATCTACACCTAACGCTCTTAGTATTTTTTCTGAGCGCAAACATTTTTTTGGGTCATGTTAATTGATTGGGAAATATTTGTTGTTTATCTAAGATTGATGAAAAGTCATGACCTACCTTGATCATCCCATAAAATTCACCTCCTGTACAAATTATCTACACCTAACACATTTAGTGATTTTTCTGAGCGCAAACATTTTTGGGCGTGATAATAATTAATTGGAAAATATTTGTTGGTAATCTATGATTGATGAGAAGTGATGACCTACCTTGATCATCCCCTAAAATTCAACCCCTGTACAAATTATCTACACCTAACGCATTTAGTAATTTTTCTGAGCGCAAACATTTTTCTGGGTCATGTTAATTGATTGGAAAATATTTGTTGTTTATCTAAGATTGATGAAAAGTGATGACCTACCTTGATCATCCCCTAAAATCCACCCCCTCTACAAATTTTCTCCACCTAATGCTCTCAGTAATTTTTTTGAGCGTAAACATTTTTTTGGGTCATGTTAATTGATTGGGAAATATTTGTTGTTTATCTAAGATTGATAAAAAGTGATCATCCCCTAAAATTTACCCCCTGTACAAATTATCTACACCTAACACATTTAGTAATTTTTCTCAGCGCAAACATTTTTGGGCGTGATAATAATTAATTGGAAAATATTTGTTGTTAATCTATGATTGATGAGAAGTGATGACCTACCTTGATCATCCCCTAAAATCCACCCCCTCTACAAAATTTCTCCACCTAATGCTCTCAGTAATTTTTTTGAGCGTAAACATTTTTTTGGGTCATGTTAATTGATTGGGAAATATTTGTTGTTTATCTAAGATTGATGAAAAGTGATGACCTACCTTGATCATCCCCTAAAATTTACCCCCTGTACAAATTATATACACCTATCACATTTAGTAATTTTTCTCAGCGCAAACATTTTTGGGCGTGATAATAATTAATTGGAAAATATTTGTTGGTAATCTATGATTGATGAGAAGTGATGACCTACCTTGATCATCTCCTAAAATTCACCCCCTGTACAAATTATCTACACCTAACGCATTTAGTAATTTTTCTGAGCGCAAACATTTTTTTGGGTCATGTTAATTGATTGTTAATTGATTTGTTGTACTTTTAAGATTGATGAGAAGTGATGACCTACCTTGATCATACCCTAAAATTCATCCCCTGTACAAATTGTCTACACCTAACACTCTCAGTTATTTTTCTGAGCGCAAACATTATTGGGCGTGATGATAATTGATTGGCAAATATTTGTTGGTCATCTAAGATTGATGAGAAGTGATGACCTACCTTGATCATCCCCTAAAATTCACCCCCTGTACAAATTATCTACACCTAACGCATTTAGTAATTTTTCTGAGCGCAAACATTTTTTTGGGTCATGTTAATTAATTGGAAAATATTTGTTGTTTATCTAGGATTGATGAAAAGTGATGACCTACCTTGATCATCCCCTCAAATCCACCCCCTCTACAAATTTTCTACACCTAATGCTCTCAGTAATTTTTTTGAGCGTAAACATTTTTTTGGGTCATGTTAATTGATTAGGAAATATTTGTTGTTTATCTAAGATTGATGAAAAGTAATAACCTACCTTGATCATCCCCTAAAATTTACCCCCTGTACAAATTATCTACACCTAACGCATTTAGTAATTTTTCTGAGCGCAAACATTTTTTTGGGTGATGATATTTGATTGGAAAATATTTGTTGGTAATCTATGATTTGTTGAGAAGTGATGACCTACCTTGATGAACCCCTAAAATTCACCCCCTGTACAAATTGTCTACACCTATCACTCTCAGTTATTTTTCTGAGCGCAAACATTATTGGGCGTGATGATAATTGATTGGCAAACATTTGTTGCTCATCTAAGATTATTAAGAAGTGATGACCTACCTAGATCATCCCCTAAAATCCACCCCCTCTACAAATTATTTACACCTAACGCATTTAGTAATTTTTCTGAGCGCAATCATTTTTTTGGGTGATGATAATTGATTGGAAAATATTTGTTGGTAATCTATGATTGATGAGAAGTGATGACCTACCTTGATCATCCCCTAAAATTCACCCCCTGTAAAAATTATCTACACCTAACGCTCTTAGTATTTTTTCTGAGCGCAAACATTTTTTTGGGTCATGTTAATTGATTGGGAAATATTTGTTGTTTATCTAAGATTGATGAAAAGTCATGACCTACCTTGATCATCCCATAAAATTCACCTCCTGTACAAATTATCTACACCTAACACATTTAGTGATTTTTCTGAGCGCAAACATTTTTGGGCGTGATAATAATTAATTGGAAAATATTTGTTGGTAATCTATGATTGATGAGAAGTGATGACCTACCTTGATCATCCCCTAAAATTCAACCCCTGTACAAATTATCTACACCTAACGCATTTAGTAATTTTTCTGAGCGCAAACATTTTTCTGGGTCATGTTAATTGATTGGAAAATATTTGTTGTTTATCTAAGATTGATGAAAAGTGATGACCTACCTTGATCATCCCCTAAAATCCACCCCCTCTACAAATTTTCTCCACCTAATGCTCTCAGTAATTTTTTTGAGCGTAAACATTTTTTTGGGTCATGTTAATTGATTGGGAAATATTTGTTGTTTATCTAAGATTGATAAAAAGTGATCATCCCCTAAAATTTACCCCCTGTACAAATTATCTACACCTAACACATTTAGTAATTTTTCTCAGCGCAAACATTTTTGGGCGTGATAATAATTAATTGGAAAATATTTGTTGTTAATCTATGATTGATGAGAAGTGATGACCTACCTTGATCATCCCCTAAAATCCACCCCCTCTACAAAATTTCTCCACCTAATGCTCTCAGTAATTTTTTTGAGCGTAAACATTTTTTTGGGTCATGTTAATTGATTGGGAAATATTTGTTGTTTATCTAAGATTGATGAAAAGTGATGACCTACCTTGATCATCCCCTAAAATTTACCCCCTGTACAAATTATATACACCTATCACATTTAGTAATTTTTCTCAGCGCAAACATTTTTGGGCGTGATAATAATTAATTGGAAAATATTTGTTGGTAATCTATGATTGATGAGAAGTGATGACCTAACTTTATTATCCCCTAAAATCCACTCCTTTACAAATTTTCACCACCTAATGCTCTCAGTAATTTTTTTGGGCGTAAACATTTTTTTGGGTCATGTTAATTGATTGGCAAATGTTTGTTGCTCATCTAAGATTAATAAGAAGTGATGACCTAACTTGATCATCCCCTAAAATCCACCCCCTCTACAAATTAGTTACACCTAACGCATTTAGTAATTTTTCTAAGCGCAAACTTTTTTTGGGTGATGATAATTGATTGGAAAATATTTGTTGGTAATCTATGATTGATGAGAAGTGATGACCTACCTTGATGAACCCCTAAAATTCACCCCCTGTACAAATTGTCTACACCTAACTCTTTCAGTTATTTTTCTGAGCGCAAACATTATTGGGCGTGATGATAATTGATTGGCAAATATTTGTTGCTCCTCTAAGATTAATAAGAAGTGATGACCTACCTTGATCATCCCCTAAAATCCACCCCCTTTACAAATTTTCTCCACCTAATGCTCTCAGTAATTTTTTTGCGCGTTAACATTTTTTTGGGTCATGTTAATTGATTGGCAAATATTTGTTGCTCATCTAAGTTTAATAAGAAGTGATGACCTACCTTGATCATCTCCTAAAATTCACCCCCTGTAAAAATTATCTACACCTAACGCTCTTAGTAAATTTTCTGAACGCAATCATTTTTTTGGTTCATGTTAATTGATTGGAAAATATTTGTTGTTTATCTAAGATTGATGAAAAGTGATGACCTACCTTGATCATCCTCTAAAATTCACCCCCTGTACAATTTCTCTACACCTAATGCTGTCAGTAATTTTTCTGACTCTAAACATTTTTTTGTGTTAGACTAATTGATTGAAAAATACTGTATGCTGATCTTAAATTCATTAGAAGTTTGGAAATGCACGTAATTTATCCAGGATGTCAGATTGGGCCTGGGGCCCAATGTGTTGGGTATGTATCACACATATCTTTGTTCAAGGAATCACGATGACAGCAAATATTCTCTAAAAATTTTAAAATTACATTTACTGAAAACGTTGATTTGACCTTGGGTCTTACATTGGGCACATTGCCCAAGAATATTATTAGGTGGTACACAACTCTGAATATTTGTTTGGAAATTTTTGCAAATCGCATTATCGTGATTAGGTTAATGAAACTTTTTTACGTGATGCACGGAATTTATTCAGGATGTCAGGTTGGGCCTTGGACCCAATTTGTTGGGTATGTATCACAGATATCCTAGTTTAAGGAATCATGAGGACAGAAAATATTTACTTTAAATTTTAAGATCTTATTTACCGAAAACATTGATTTTACCTTGGGTCTTACATTGGGTCCATGGCCTAAGAATATTTTTTGTCGTACACAACTCTGATTGTTTGTTTGGATAATTATGTAGAATGCAATATCGACTTTATGGTAATTAAACTTATTTACGAAATGCACGTAATTGATCCAGTATGTCAGATTGGGCCTTGGGCCCAATATGTTGGGTATGTATCACACATGTAGTAGTTCAAAGAATCACGATGACCGAAAATATTCACTAAAAATTTTGTGATCTTATTTACCGAAAACATTGGTTTGATCTTGGGTCTTACATTGGGCCCAAAGCCCAAGAATATTTCTTCGTCGTACACAACTCTGATTATTTGTTTGGAAAATTATGCGGAATGCAATATTGACTTTATGGTAATTAAACAGATTTACGAGAGGCACATAATGTACCCTTAATGTTACATTGGGCCTTGGGCCCAATATTTTGGGCATGTGTCACACATGCCTGGATTCGTAAAATCACCGGCATTATTAATATTCAGTTGAATGTTAATGGTCTGTAGTACAAAAAACAACTTTTTCTCCCTTGGGCCTTACATTGGGCCCCGGGCCCCTTTTTTTAAAACTTCACATAATAGATTTTTTATTACTGCACAACTTTTGTTTGAAACTTTTTTTTCTAAAATTAATATTTTCCGAGATATTTGACCGTTTCCAGACTTTCCGGACACCCGTATGTACAATGTTGGTTTCGAGGACTTTTCTTTCATCCAAAGTATATTTCGGGGACATTTTGCTATTTTGAGGACGTCCTCAAAAGAGCAATTGTGTACAACGCATAGTTTGGGGACATTTTGCCGATTTTGAAGAAAAAAAGATGTTTTGAGGACCTCGAAGTTCCCGGGTAAATCAGAGATGGCGGGTCGATGTCAATTTCCGAGTTAATTTAGATTTTCATGGGAAGGCCTCAAAATATGCAGTACATAAAATATAATTATATAAAACGGATTATTACAAATAATTGAGTCTGACGATACCACAGAGCATTCCAGTACCCACAATTCGAACTTGCGCAGTAGAACTGTGTTTAACGAAAACATGCGCACTAGGGTTATAGCGGACAAATACATGCGCAGTAGTGACCTAATGATCAAAAACATGCGCACTTGTGTTCTGGTGCACAAATACATGCGCAGTAGTAACCTAATAATCAAAAACATGCGCTCTAGTGTTCTGGTGCACAAATACATGCGCAGTAGTGACCTAATAATCGAAAACATGCGCACTAATGTTCTAGTGAACAAACATATGCGCAGTCGTGACCCAATTATCAAAAACATGCGCACTAGTGTTCCAGTGTACAAATACATGCGCAGTAGTGACCTAATAATCGAAAACATGCGCACTAATGTTCTAGTGCACAAACACATGCGCAATAGTGACAAATTATCAAAAACATGCGCAAGAGTGTTCTATTCCACAAATACATGCGCAGTAGTGACGCAATGATGATAAACATGCGCACTAGTGTTCTATTACACCAATACATGCGCAGTAGTGTCGTAATGATCAAATAAATGAAAACTAGTGTTCCAGCGCACAAACACATGCGCATTAGTGTTCTAATGCTCAAATACGTGCGCACTAGCGTTCTAATGCTCGAAAATATGCTCACTCGTGTTTTAACGCAAATGTACATGCGCAGTAGTTACGTACGTGCAAGAACAAATACAAGTGCACTAATGTCGAGGCACACAAATGTACTCCTAAAAAATTTGAAAGCAAGCGGCCGTTGGATGTTTAATTCTATGCCTTAAGAATGAAATTCGATGTGAGCAGAAAGCGTAAATGGTGAAGTCTCATGATTGATCTTTAATCACGTTTGTAACTAAACCACGAAAGCAAGGACTGTACAAAAACATGTGTGTCAACAACCCTCAAAAACGTAATCTTTAGAAATTATGTACAAAAATAAAAAAATCAGACCAAATGCATAGTCCAAGCACATAGTCCCAGTTATTTCTTACAACGAGTAAACAAAATAAGTCTAGCTTCATTAAAATACTTGACATTTATTAAACCCAATTTCAAACAAAATTCCAAAATTTTAGGCTTGTTCACAAGAAACTAAGTCAACTTTCCTAGAAAACGTTTCCTAAAAATTAAAGAATTTAAACGATTTTAATCATACCAATGCTGCCTAACAGCAATTATAAAAAGTTGTTTCTCTTACATTAAGTTCATTGCCATGTACTGGACCCAAATTTAAATTAATTTGCTGGCTAGTAAGCCTGTACACAAAAAACTAGGACTCCTGTACTTAAAAACATTTAGTAACAAACGACGAACTTAATCGATTCTCATTATCACATTTATGTCTAAAATTAAATTAAAAAAATTACTCTTGCAACATTAAGTGCTTTACCATTTTCTAGACCCACATTCAAAGAAACTCGTACAACATGTCCAAAAACCTTAGGTAATAAAAGCAATATTTTTCTTTTTCCTTCTAAGGCATCACTGGGATGATCAGCATCGTCTGAAATCACAATTTATCAGGACACGTTTTCGAGGCCAAAGGGCGTAGATTTTTGTGTACAAGTCAAATAATCTTAAATTGGTTTAAAATGGGGTGTAATAGCTATCGAAGGTGTTAATGTAGCTAGAGAAATTCTTTTTCTACTTTTTGCTCGAGGTATCTGGGATGATGTCCCCGAAATATACATTGAGTCTCTAGTTTTAATATTTATAAAGAATTTCTAAAATCGACATTTTCAAGGATTGTTGACACTCTTGTTGGTCTATAGGGCTAAAATTCCGAAAATAAGTCCGAATTTTAAGCCAGAACATGGCAAAGAAACTTAGGTAGCAAGACTAATTTCTTTCTTTTACCTGCTAGGCATCAATGAGATAAACAGCATCACCTAAATTTACTGTTTGTTAAGAAACGTTTTTGAGACCAGGTGGCGTAGATTTTTGTGTACAAGTCTAATAACACAGCCCCACAAAAAAAAAAGTGTCATGTACTTTTGACCGGAATACCCTAGCCCTATTCATTTTGACGCGCTGAACACGAATCCGAAGTCAGTTTTGCTCCATCTCGTCAGGATTTTTTCCTAACCTCAAAATCAATAAAATAACACTTTTTGTTCATTAGCATGTGAACCCGACTTAACATTAATACATGCCTAGGGCGAATAGAAAGCTTGGATTGTGACCTTTAAAACGCTTTTTTAAAAATTGTTCTACGATGATTTTTAACGAAGCTATGATGTTTTATTTAAAATCATTTTTTTCCATTACGCCATACCACATCAATAATTGAAGTGTTATTTACATTTGGAAAAAATTTATATTTTAAATAAAACATCAGAACTTCGTTAAAAATCATCGTAAAACAATTTTTAAAAAAGCGATTAAAAGGTCACAATCCAAGCTTTCTATTCGCCCAAGGCATGTATTAATGTTAAGTCGGGTTCTTATGCTAATGAACAAAAAGTGTCATTTTATTGATTTTGAGGTTAGAAAAAAATCCTGACGTGATGGAGCAAAATGGACTTCGGATTCGTGTTCAGCGCGTCAAAATACATAGGGCTAAGGTATTCCGGTCAAAAGTACATGACACTTTTTTTTTTGTGGGGCTGTGTAATTTGTAAATTGGTTAAAAATGGAGTCTAATAGCTAGCGAAGATGTTAATGTAGCTAGAGAAATTCTTTTTCCACTTTTTGCTTGAGGTATCTGGGATGATGCCCCCGAAATATACATTGAGTCTCTAGTTTTAATATTTATAAAGAATTTTTATAATCGACATTTTCAAGGGTTGTTGACACTCTTGTTTGTCTATAGGGCTACAATTCCGAAAATAATTCTAAATTTTAAGCCAGAACATGGCAAAGAAACTTAGGTAGCAAGACTAATTTCTTTCTTTTTCCTGCTAGGTATCAATGGGATAATCAGCAAGACCTAAATTCACTATTTGTCAAGATTCGTTTTTGAGGCCAGATCGCGTAGATTTTTGTGTACAAGTCTAATAATTTGTAAATTGGTTAAAAATGGAGTCTAATAGCTAGCGAAGATGTTAATGTAGCTAGAAAAATTCTTTTTCTACTTTTTGCTAGAGGTATCTGGGATGATGTGCCCGAAATATACATTAAGTCTTTAATTTTATTGTTTATAAAGAATTTCTACAATCGACATTTTCAAGGGTTGTTAACACTCTTGTTTGTCTATAGGGCTACAATTCTGAAAATAAGTCTGAATTTTAAGCCAGAACATGGCAAGTTTTATTATTTATAAAGAATTTCGAAAATCGTTATTTGCAAGGGTTGTTGACACACTTGTTTTGTATAGGGCTACAATTCCGAAAATTAGTCTAAACTTTAAGTCAGAACATGGCAAAGAAACATAGGTAGGAAGACTAATTTCTTCTTTTACCTGCTAGGCATCAATGAGATAAACAGCATCGCCTAAATTCACTATTTGTCAAGAAACGTTTTGGAGGCCAGGTGGCGTAGATTTTTGTGTACAAGTCTAATAATTTGTAAATTGGTTTAAAATGGGGTCTAATAGCTAGCGAAGATGTTAATGTAGCTAGTGAAATTCATTTTCTACTTGTTGTTAGAGGTATCTTAGATGATGTCCCCGAAATATACATTGAGTCTCTAATTTTAATATTTAAAATGAATTTGAAAAATCGACATTTGCAAGGGTTGTTGACACTCTTGTTTGTCAATAGGGCTACAATTCCGAAAATAAGTTTAAATTTTAAGCCAGAACATAGCAAAGAAACTTAGGTAGCAAGACTAATTTCTTTCTTTTATCTGCTAGGCAGCAATGAGATAAACAGCATCGCTTAAATTTACTATATGTCAAGATTCGTTTTTTAGGCCAGATCGCGTAGATTTTTGTGTACAAGTCTATTAATTTGTAAACTAATTTAAAGAAGGGTCTAATAGCTAGCAAAGATGTTAATGTAGCTAGAGAAATTCTTTTTCTACTTTTTGCTCGAGAAATCTGAGATAATGTCCCCGAAACATACATTGAGTCTCTAGTTTTAATATTTATAAAGAATTTCGAAAATCGACATTTTCAAGAGTTGTTGACACACTTGTTTGTGTATAGGGCTAAAATTCCGAAAATTAGTCTAAACTTTAAGCCAGAACATAGCAAAGAAACTTAGGTAGCAAGACTAATTTCTTTCTTTTATCTGCTAGGCAACAATGAGATAAACAGGATCGCTTAAATTCACTATTTGTCAAGAAACGTTCTCGAGGCCAGGTGGCGTAGATTTTTGTTTACAAGTCTAATAATTTGTAAATTGGTATAAAATGGGGTCTATTAGCTAGCGATGATGTTAATGTAGCTAGAGAAATTCTTTTACAACTTGTTGTTAGAGGTAACTTAGATGATGTCCCCAAAATATACATTTAGTCTCTAATTTTAATATTTATAAAGAATTTTTATAATCGACATTTTCAAGGGTTGTTGACACTCTTGTTTGTCTATAGGGCTACAATTCCGAAAATAAGTCTGAATTTAAAGCCACAACATGGCAAAGAAACTTAGGTAGCAAGACTAATTTCTTTCTTTTTCCTGCTAGGCATTAATGGGATAATCAGCAAGGCCTAAATTCACTATTTGCCAAGATTTGTTTTTGAGGCCAGATCAAAGTTGGTCAATTTGTAGTATTTAGGGGTAGTAATAACTTAGTCAAGTATTTTTGAAAAATTTCCAAAATTTTAGGAATTACGTCACTTTGAATTTTTTACCCTTTATTTTTTTCAAATTCTTGTCATTTAAAAAGTTTTTAACCGATTTTAATGAAATTTATAGGGTGTATGGAAAAAACTATAAGGTTTTAAATAAATTTGAAGTAGATTTAAAAACTTCAAAAATTCATGTAGAAAAACACAAAAAAAATTTTAAACCTTTTTTTCTATGTGTGCTAATTCATATTTTTTATTTTCGTCACAATATAATGAAAGCTTTTTATTTTACCTTTATTTAAAAAAAAAATTGATGGAGGGTCTCTTAGTTCTTGAGATATCGGCAAAAGAGTATTACGCTTCACGTCTTCTATCCTATGAGCAAAACGATTTTTGAATTTTATTTGTTTTTAAAAATATTTTAAATGAATAAACTACAATTATTTATTTCTGACTACTATCTATGAATATTATAAGAAATAAATAAATCATTATGAATAAATAACCCATGGTAGTGTCAAAAAGTTTAAAAGTAAATTTCATTTAATTAATTTTACCGCAAGTAAGGCAGAAATTTAAATGCAATTGAAGGTGATAAATTTGCCGATCTGAATTAATAGTCTAACAATTGTGAAACAATGAATAATGTATTATACAAATTTTTCTTTGTCGACAGTAACAGGTACGTAGCTAGGGAGGGCTCCCCCGAAAATTCTTTTACTCGTTGAAATTTTTTTTGCTGCGGGAGCTACAGGCATGGAATTTTGTCCCTCCCCCCCGACAAAAATTTCTTGCTACAGGCCTGGACAGTAACTCAAAAAACTGTAAGGCAAAAAAAGCGTTGCAGATTAATTTAATCTTACTTTACTAATAAACTCCAACCATTGGTTTTTTGTGACTTACACTTTAAGCCTAGTAGTTATTCCTATTAATTTATTTTTAAAAATTGAAAAAAGTAAAAAGAAAAAACTGAAACAATTTTCTGATTTCGCTATTGTTGAAGCTCATCAATACTACGTAAATTATTGTAGTATATACCCAATTTTTTTAAATTTTACACCTTTTTCAAAAAAAAATTTTGGGGTTCCCGAGCGAAATTGATGTAGCAAATTTAAAGTATTTTTTTGTGTGCAAAAATAAAGGGTTTAAACAAAAAAAACCGAGAAGTAAGGAACTTTTCCGTCTAAAAGTATCAGATGACTGGACTATTGTTTAAACATGTTCTCATATTGCCGTACCAACCAGAAAGAGGACAAGCAACTGAGACATCGAGGCGTGGGTTGAGATTTAGATAGAGATTTCTTTTCCTTTAGTTGTAACAAGACTCGAACTAGTAAACGATGAGCACGCTGGAGGAAACCTTTGGTTAAGTTGTTATTGTTGCTTAACTGACGACAAGACTCGAGCGTAGTGACTAGATGAGTCCCACAGCTGGCAACACCTACAGTCATTTGTGTCGCTGGATCTTGCTTCGGAATTACATCAGTCAAAAGTAATTGCCTTTGAACTGAATCAGAAGAATTGTCAATCAAGAGTCGGATATGGATCAAGCTGAGTTTTCGTATGGGTTTCGAGAAAATAGTTGAACAAATTATAATTGGCATCGGAAAAGTGTCTGTCAATCAATGTTTAGCACGATGCTAGAGGGCGCAACCGGTTAGCATCGGCGAGCGACTCCTCAAAGATTTAGTGCGGGATTTTTCATTGATTTTTCCCGTCGGTAGATCACTTTTCTCGACGAACGGTTTACCCTTGTTCAGAGTCAAATTGGGTTGTTTTAATAACTGAAGTTTTGGAATGAATGTACAAGCGCGCCAAGAGGCGTTTTTGATCAAAAATTTATTTAAAAGAAAAGATCGACGGATTTCTAGAGGCGGTTAGCCAGCTTCTGGTAAAAGAATAGTGTAGGGCGTGGACCGCATGCAAACATGAGTGCTGAGTATTGCACTCTATCGAGTCTTTCAAGTATAGAAGGGCTTGCTTGTTCAAAAAGTTGTGCCCCACACTCCAAGTGAACTCTTGTCAGGCTTTTATAGATCTTGACCAGAATGAGGGAGATGCTACCTAGGAGACTCCTGCTATGGCTTTCAAGATGCTAACTGTTCTCGCAGCTCGCGCTGCTATTATCTCGTCGTGTTTTTTCCAGAGCGACTTGTAATCAAAAAGAATACTCAGGTATAGGAGTTTGCACTGGATTTTGATTTGGGTATCTAGAAAGTCGAAGAAAAGATTGTCAATTTTTATTTTGTTGCTTCTGGTGAAAATACACAGCTAAGTCTTAGCTATAGATATTTGGAGGCCCAGCACACCAGGCTCCTGATGATTTTAGGTTTGACAAGAATGAACGTAAAATCTGTAAGTGGGATTTGAATTGTGTTCGTTTAGAGTGTTAAAATTCGATAAGAACAAAATCCTAGCTGATCGCGTTCGACAGATATTCGTGTTTAATTACATCAGCGTCACAGTGGTGCAAAAGTGAAATTTACTGTTTAACCCTTTAAAGCATACACTGTAAAAAATTTTTCGGAAATTTTTCCGAAAAAATTCGGACAGCACGAAACCCCAGACGGTGGAAATTTTTCCGAAGAAAAAATTGGTTTTATTTCCAACTTCTTCGGAAACTTTTCCTACTGATGAAGAGGAATTTTTTCCGAAATTACCGGAAATTATTCCAATTTTGTACACGGAAAAAAGGGTTGGGTTTAATAAATAAAAGAAAATTCGTTTCTAACCAAATTTCATGTATGAAACATTACATATACAGTTGTAATAAAGAAATATGTTTATCCTGATAAAAAAAATCCCATTCATTATTCAATAATTAAAATCAAATCAGCAGATTTGAAACATCAAGGAAATTTATATTTTACAGTATGGGATTTGAGTTTGTTTTTACATACTTATTCAATTCAATTGTTGTGTTTTGCTGAAATTACATTTGATTAATTATTAACATTTTATTCATACCTTAAACGCAACTAAACGCACAAATACGAGATTTTTGAAAAATCCTAGCGACACTGAGATTCGAACACCCTAACCTAAAGCTAAACGCATATTACGAAACGTTCGTTTGGTCCCCACGTGCAGATGAACCCCCGCAATGGCATCGCCCGCCAACAAAAGACTCTCATAAATTTTGGTCCTATTATGTTTAGTTAGCATTACTGCCATGTGACACTCACACATATTTTCACCAAAAGGAGAATGGCAAAAAATTCCGTTCGACAATTTTTTTGTAAATCCATTATTTTAAAGATTAAGACATGTTTTTGGAAAAGATTTTTAAGAATCTTATTCAAATAAAATTTGAAAATATTTATCTGAAATAAGATAATTTATATTCGGAGAAATTTTCATTTTTTGTATAATCTGTATATCTGTTTATATAAACATTATTATTTAAGAAACATTCAAAGATAGAAGAAATTTCTAATATTGAAGTTTAAAATTTTATTGCAATCATTACTAACAATGGTTACTTTTTTTCTGATTGAAATTAAGATATTATTAAATTTATTTAGTAAAAATAATTATTTATTGTTACGAAATTACCAATAAATTAAATAGGTAAATATTCTTAACAATATTAACTGGTCCGAAAAAATTAGTATAAGATTAAATTATATATATTAGGAAAAATAATTGAGAACAATTTAATCGATATTTAAAAATGATAAAAGAATACAGGCTCGGATACAGGTTATCAATAAAATGAATACAAACAAATTGATTAACTTCAATAAAATGAAAACAAATAAATTAATTAACTTTTTAAACAATTTCATTTATTTAAATTAATAAAAGTAATATTTTTAAAATGCAAACATTGCTCAAAACAAGGTTTTTTTATTAAAAAATGAAACTGGGAGTTCCTTTTAGTAGGATAACAAAATAACATTTTCTTAGATTGAGCAATATAATATGCACAGGTTAAAATTCCGTTTAGTTTGGAAATTTTTCTGAAGTTAGAGAAATAATTTCCGGTTTTTTGTGGAAAATGTATTTTTCCGATTGCATTCGGAAATATTTCCTTTTACTATAGGTTAAAAATCCGTTATGTTTGGAAATTTTTCCGAAGTTTGTGGAATAATTTCCGGTTTTATGTGAGATAAGTATTATTCCGACTCCATTCGGAAATATTTTCTACTAGTATAGGATAAAAATCCGATTTGATTGGAAATTTTTCCGAAGTATAAGGAATAATTTCCGGTTTTTTGTGGAAAATGTATTTTTCCAATTTCATTCGGAAATATTTCCTACTACTATAGGTTAAAAATCCGTTTTGTTTGGAAATTTTTCCGAAGTTTGTGGAATAATTTCCGTTTGTATGGGAAAAAAGTAAATTTCCCGACTCCATTCGGAAATATTTCTTACTACTATAGGTAGTATGTATATATATATATATATATATATATAAATTTTAAGTTTTCGAGCGCTGTCACGTGATTAAATATACGTATACTGGCTTATATTATAATATGTATAAAACTAAACACTGTATACGTACTGTATAGGTAATATACGTAGAGAACCTACACTCTAAAAAAAACCTGTGTTATTTTACAACGTCCGACGATAGAAATTTATTTCATTATGTTCAAAATAGTAAAGTTACAACACAGGGATGACACTTGTATGCTTTTTCTATTTAAAAAAATAACATAAAAGTTGCTGGTGACCTATAGAGGCGCTGTCTGTGCCTTGTGCCGATATTTAAAAAATGCATGGGAGAACTCTTGCAAAGACTATTTTCAGTATTTAAAAACTAATTATGTGGCTGAAGTTTCGTTCGAACAATGAACACACAAATTTTTTTTTTTTATTATAGCTCAAAACAAATGAAAACTAAAGGAAAACGTATTCCGCGCCAAACTTCAGACGTTACATGATTTGTCATAAATTTTTTTTTATTTCTGTAAAAATTCAATTTCTAATGCCTTTCGAAAACGACATACATTCCCAGCTTTTTTCAGATACTCTAGTATATCCGCAAAAAATTTCTCAACAAAAGGTCATGTGCTCTAAGGATATATTTGGTTGCTGGAACAAATTTAAATGTCAGTTTTTGACAAGTTTGTGAAAAATGAATTTTTTTAAAGCTGATCCGAGAGGAATTTTATCTCGAGTTTTTTTTAACAGACTCTAGACAAATTCCAAAGACTTGTCTAAAAATATGGAGGTGGTGTATAGCTCCATTTGGATGCAGGAACAAATTAAAATGTCCATTTTTGACAATTTTGTGAAAAATGAATTTTTTTAAAGCTGATCCGAGAGGAATTTTATCTTGAGCTTTTTTTAACAGACTCTAGACCAATTCCAAAGAATTGTCTAAAAATATGGAGGTGGTGTATAGCTCCATTTGGATGCTAAGACAAATTTAAATGTCCATTTTTGACAATTTTGTGATAAATGAATTTTTTTAAAGCTGATCCGAGAGGAATTTTATCTTGACCTTTTTTTAACAGACTCTAGACCAATTCCAAAGAATTGTCTAAAAATATGGAGGTGGTGTATAGCTCCATTTGGATGCTGGGACAAATTTAAATGTACATTTTTGACAATTTTGTGAAAAATGAATTTTTTTAAAGCTGATCCGAGAGGAATTTTGTCTTGAGCTTTTTTTAACAGACTCTAAACCAATTCCAAAAACTTGTCTAAAAATATGGAGGTGGTGTATAGCTCCATTTGGATGCTGGAACAAATTAAAATCTCCATTTTTGACAATTTTGTGATAAATGAATTTTTTTAAAGCTGATCCGAGAGGAATTTTATCTAGAGTTTTTTTCAACAGACTCTCGAGCAATTTCAAAGACTTGTCTAAAAATATGGAGGTGGTGTATAGCTCCATTTGAATGCTGGAACAAATTTAAATGTCCATTTTTGACAATTTTGTGATAAATGAATTTTTTTAAAGCTGATCCGAGAGGAATTTTTTCTCGAGTTTTTTTAACAGACTCTAGCCCAATTCCAAAAACTTGTCTAAAAATATGGAGGTGGTGTAAAGCTCCATTTGGATGCTGGAACAAATTAAAATCTCCATTTTTGACAATTTTGTGAAAAATGATTTTTTTTAAAGCTGATCCGAGAGGAATTTTATCTCAAGTTTTTTTTAACAGACTCTAGCCCAATTCCAAAGACTTGTCTAAAAATATGGAGGTGGTGTAAAGCTCCATTTGGATGCTGGAACAAATTAAAATCTCCATTTTTGACAATTTTGTGAAAAATGATTTTTTTTAAAGCTGATCCGAGAGGAATTTTATCTCGAGTTTTTTTTAACAGACTCTAGACCAATTCCAAAGACTTGTCTAACAATATGGACGTGGTGTAAAGCTCCAATTCGATGCTGGAACAAATTTGAATCTCAATTTTTTATAAGTTTGTGAAAAATGAATTTTTTTATACCTGATCCGAAAGGAATTTTTTCGCGAGCTTTTTTTAAAAGAGTTAAGATTATTTTCAAAGACTTGTGTAAAAAGATCTAGGTGGTGTAAAGTTCCATTTGGATGCTGGAAAAAATTAGAATGTCAATTTTTGACATAAAATTGGGAAACATTGAGATTTTAATTTATTCCAGCATCCAAATGGATCTTTCACCACTTTAATATTTTTAGACAAATCTTTGGAAATGGTCTAGAGTTTGTTAAAAAAGCTCGTGATAAAATTCATTTTGGATCAAATTTAAAAAATATCATTTTTTACAAACTTGTCAAAAATGGACATTTAAATTTGTTTCAGTATTTAAGTGGAGCTTTACACCACCTCCATATTTTTAGACAAGTTATTGGAATCGGTTTAGAGTCTATTAAAAGAAGCTCAAGATAAAATTCCTCTCGGATCAGCTTTCAAAAAATTCATTTTTCACAAAATTGTCAAAAATGGACATTTAAATTTGTTCCAGCATCCAAATGGAGCTACACACCACCTGCATATTTTTAGACAATTCTTTGGAATTGGTCTAGAGTCTGTTAAAAAAAACTCGAGATAACATTCCTCTCGGATCAGCTTTAAAAAAATTCATTTATCACAAAATTGTGAAAAATAGACATTTAAATTTGTTCCAGCATCTAAATGGAGCTATACACCACCTCCATATTTTTAGACAATTCTTTAAAATTGGTCTAAAGTCTGTTAAAAAAAACTCGAGACAAAATTCCTTTCGGATCAGCTTTAAAAAAATTCATTTATCACAAAATTGTCAAAAATGGAAATTTAAATTTGTTCCCGCATCCAAAAGGAGATTTACACCACCTCCATATTTTTAGACAAGTCAGTGGAATTGGTCTAGAGTCTGTTAAAAAAAGCTCAAGATAAAATTCCTCTCGGATTAGCTTTAAAAAAATTCATTTTTCACAAAATTGTCAAAAATGGAGATTTTAATTTGTTCCAGCATCCAAATGGAGCTATACACCACCTCTATATTTTTAAAAAAGTCATAGGAATTGGTCTAGAGTCTGTTAAAAAAAGCTCAAGATAAAATTCCTCTCAAATCAGCTTTAAAAAAATTCATTTATCACAAAATTGTCAAAAATGGACATTTAAATTTGTCCCAGCATCCAAATGGAGCTATACACCACCTCCATATTTTTAGACAATTCTTTTGAATTGGTCTAGAGTCTGTTAAAAATAACTCGAGATAACATTCCTCTCGGATCAGCTTTAAAAAAATTCATATTTCACAGACTTGTCAAAAATGGACATTTTAATTTGTTCCAGCATCCAAATGGAGCTATACACCACCTCTATATTTTTAGACAATTCTTTGGAATTGGTCTAGAGTCTGTTAAAAAAAGCTCAAGATAAAATTCCTCTCGGATCAGCTTTAAAAAAATTCATTTATCACAAAATTGTCAAAAATGTACATTTAAATTTGTCCCAGCATCCAAATGGAGCTATACACCACCTCCATATTTTTAGACAATTCTTTGGAATTGGTCTAGAGTCTGTTAAAAAAAGCTCAAGATAAAATTCCTCTCGGATCAGCTTTAAAAAAATTCATTTATCACAAAATTGTCAAAAATGGACATTTAAATTTGTCCCAGCATCCAAATGGAGCTATACACCACCTCCATATTTTTAGACAATTCTTTGGAATTGGTCTAGAGTCTGTTAAAAAAAGCTCAAGATAAAATTCCTCTCGGATCAGCTTTAAAAAAATTCATTTATCACAAAATTGTCAAAAATGGACATTTAAATTTGTTCCAGCATCCAAATGGAGCTATACACCACCTCCATATTTTTAGACAATTCTTTGGAATTGGTCTAGAGTCTGTTAAAAAAAGCTCAAGATAAAATTCCTCTCGGATCAGCTTTAAAAAAATTCATTTATCACAAAATTGTCAAAAATGGACATTTAAATTTGTTCCAGCATCTAAATGGAGCTATACACCACCTCCATATTTTTTGACAAGTCTTTGGAATTGGTCTGGAGTCTGTTAAAAAAAACTCGAGATGAAATTCCTCTCGGATCAGTTTTAAAAAAATTCATTTATCACAAAATTGTCAAAAATGGACATTTAAATTTGTCCCAGCATCCAAATGGAGCTATACACCACCTCCATATTTTTAGACAATTCTATGGAATTGGTCTAGAGTCTGTTAAAAAAAGCTCAAGATAAAATTCCTCTCGGATCAGCTTTAAAAAAATTCATTTATCACAAAATTGTCAAAAATGGAAATTTAAATTTGTTCCAGCATCCAAAAGGAGCTTTACACCACCTATATATTTTTAGACAAGTCAGTGGAATTGGTCTAGAGTCTGTTAAAAAAAGCTCAAGATAAAATTCCTCTCGGATTAGCTTTAAAAAAATTCATTTTTCACAAATTGTCAAAAATGGAGATTTTAATTTGTTCCAGCATCCAAATGGAGCTATACACCACCTCTATATTTTTAAAAAAGTCATAGGAATTGGTCTAGAGTCTGTTAAAAAAAGCTCAACATAAAATTCCTTTCGGATCAGATTTATAAAAATTCATTTTTCACAAAATTGTCAAAAATGGAGATTTTAATTTGTCCCAGCATCCAAATGGAGCTATACACCACCTCCATATTTTTAGACAATTCTTTGGAATTGGTCTAGAGTCTGTTAAAAAAAACTCGAGACGAAATTCCTTTCGGATCAGCTTTAAAAAAATTCATTTATCACAAAATTGTCAAAAATGGACATTTAAATTTGTTCCAGCATCCAAATGGAGCTATACACCACCTCCATATTTTTAGACAATTCTTTGGAATTGGTCTAGAGTCTGTTAAAAAAAGCTCAAGATAAAATTCCTCTCGGATCAGCTTTAAAAAAATTCATTTATCACAAAATTGTCAAAAATGGACATTTAAATTTGTCCCAGCATCCAAATGGAGCTATACACCACCTCCATATTTTTAGACAATTCTTTGGAATTGGTCTAGAGTCTGTTAAAAAAAGCTCAAGATAAAATTCCTCTCGGATCAGCTTTAAAAAAATTCATTTATCACAAAATTGTCAAAAATGGACATTTAAATTTGTTCCAGCATCCAAATGGAGCTATACACCACCTCCATATTTTTAGACAATTCTTTGGAATTGGTCTAGAGTCTGTTAAAAAAAGCTCAAGATAAAATTCCTCTCGGATCAGCTTTAAAAAAATTCATTTATCACAAAATTGTCAAAAATGGACATTTAAATTTGTTCCAGCATCTAAATGGAGCTATACACCACCTCCATATTTTTTGACAAGTCTTTGGAATTGGTCTGGAGTCTGTTAAAAAAAACTCGAGATGAAATTCCTCTCGGATCAGTTTTAAAAAAATTCATTTATCACAAAATTGTCAAAAATGGACATTTAAATTTGTCCCAGCATCCAAATGGAGCTATACACCACCTCCATATTTTTATACAATTCTATGGAATTGGTCTAGAGTCTGTTAAAAAAAGCTCAAGATAAAATTCCTCTCGGATCAGCTTTAAAAAAATTCATTTATCACAAAATTGTCAAAAATGGAAATTTAAATTTGTTCCAGCATCCAAAAGGAGCTTTACACCACCTATATATTTTTAGACAAGTCAGTGGAATTGGTCTAGAGTCTGTTAAAAAAAGCTCAAGATAAAATTCCTCTCGGATTAGCTTTAAAAAAATTCATTTTTCACAAATTGTCAAAAATGGAGATTTTAATTTGTTCCAGCATCCAAATGGAGCTATACACCACCTCTATATTTTTAAAAAAGTCATAGGAATTGGTCTAGAGTCTGTTAAAAAAAGCTCAACATAAAATTCCTTTCGGATCAGATTTATAAAAATTCATTTTTCACAAAATTGTCAAAAATGGAGATTTTAATTTGTCCCAGCATCCAAATGGAGCTATACACCACCTCCATATTTTTAGACAATTCTTTGGAATTGGTCTAGAGTCTGTTAAAAAAAACTCGAGACGAAATTCCTTTCGGATCAGCTTTAAAAAAATTCATTTATCACAAAATTGTCAAAAATGGACATTTAAATTTGTTCCAGCATCCAAATGGAGCTATACACCACCTCCATATTTTTAGACAATTCTTTGGAATTGGTCTAGAGTCTGTTAAAAAAAGCTCAAGATAAAATTCCTCTCGGATCAGCTTTAAAAAAATTCATTTATCACAAAATTGTCAAAAATGGACATTTAAATTTGTCCCAGCATCCAAATGGAGCTATACACCACCTCCATATTTTTAGACAATTCTTTGGAATTGGTCTAGAGTCTGTTAAAAAAAGCTCAAGATAAAATTCCTCTCGGATCAGCTTTAAAAAAATTCATTTATCACAAAATTGTCAAAAATGGACATTTAAATTTGTTCCAGCATCCAAATGGAGCTATACACCACCTCCATATTTTTAGACAATTCTTTGGAATTGGTCTAGAGTCTGTTAAAAAAAGCTCAAGATAAAATTCCTCTCGGATCAGCTTTAAAAAAATTCATTTATCACAAAATTGTCAAAAATGGACATTTAAATTTGTTCCAGCATCTAAATGGAGCTATACACCACCTCCATATTTTTTGACAAGTCTTTGGAATTGGTCTGGAGTCTGTTAAAAAAAACTCGAGATGAAATTCCTCTCGGATCAGTTTTAAAAAAATTCATTTATCACAAAATTGTCAAAAATGGACATTTAAATTTGTCCCAGCATCCAAATGGAGCTATACACCACCTCCATATTTTTAGACAATTCTATGGAATTGGTCTAGAGTCTGTTAAAAAAAGCTCAAGATAAAATTCCTCTCGGATCAGCTTTAAAAAAATTCATTTATCACAAAATTGTCAAAAATGGAAATTTAAATTTGTTCCAGCATCCAAAAGGAGCTTTACACCACCTATATATTTTTAGACAAGTCAGTGGAATTGGTCTAGAGTCTGTTAAAAAAAGCTCAAGATAAAATTCCTCTCGGATTAGCTTTAAAAAAATTCATTTTTCACAAATTGTCAAAAATGGAGATTTTAATTTGTTCCAGCATCCAAATGGAGCTATACACCACCTCTATATTTTTAAAAAAGTCATAGGAATTGGTCTAGAGTCTGTTAAAAAAAGCTCAACATAAAATTCCTTTCGGATCAGATTTATAAAAATTCATTTTTCACAAAATTGTCAAAAATGGAGATTTTAATTTGTCCCAGCATCCAAATGGAGCTATACACCACCTCCATATTTTTAGACAATTCTTTGGAATTGGTCTAGAGTCTGTTAAAAAAAACTCGAGACGAAATTCCTTTCGGATCAGCTTTAAAAAAATTCATTTATCACAAAATTGTCAAAAATGGACATTTAAATTTGTTCCAGCATCCAAATGGAGCTATACACCACCTCCATATTTTTAGACAATTCTTTGGAATTGGTCTAGAGTCTGTTAAAAAAAGCTCAAGATAAAATTCCTCTCGGATCAGCTTTAAAAAAATTCATTTATCACAAAATTGTCAAAAATGGACATTTAAATTTGTTCCAGCATCCAAATGGAGCTATACACCACCTCCATATTTTTAGACAATTCTTTGGAATTGGTCTAGAGTCTGTTAAAAAAAGCTCAAGATAAAATTCCTCTCGGATCAGCTTTAAAAAAATTCATTTTTCACAAAATTGTCAAAAATGGAGATTTTAATTTGTTCCAGCATCCAAATGGAGCTGTACACCACCTCCATTTTTTTAGACAATTCTTTGGAATTGGTCTAGAGTCTGTTAAAAAAAGCTCAAGATAAAATTCCTCTCGGATCAGCTTTAAAAAAATTCATTTATCACAAAATTGTCAAAAATGGACATTTAAATTTGTTCCAGCATCCAAATGGAGCTATACACCACCTCCATATTTTTAGACAATTCTTTGGAATTGGTCTAGAGTCTGTTAAAAAAAGCTCAAGATAAAATTCCTCTCGGATCAGCTTTAAAAAAATTCATTTATCACAAAATTGTCAAAAATGGACATTTAAATTTGTTCCAGCATCTAAATGGAGCTATACACCACCTCCATATTTTTTGACAAGTCTTTGGAATTGGTCTGGAGTCTGTTAAAAAAAACTCGAGATGAAATTCCTCTCGGATCAGCTTTAAAAAAATTCATTTATCACAAAATTGTCAAAAATGGACATTTAAATTTGTTCCAGCATCCAAATGGAGCTGTACACCACCTCCATTTTTTTAGACAATTCTTTGGAATTGGTCTAGAGTCTGTTAAAAAAAGCTCAAGATAAAATTCCTCTCGGATCAGCTTTAAAAAAATTCATTTATCACAAAATTGTCAAAAATGGACATTTAAATTTGTTCCAGCATCCAAATGGAGCTATACACCACCTCCATATTTTTAGACAATTCTTTGGAATTGGTCTAGAGTCTGTTAAAAAAAGCTCAAGATAAAATTCCTCTCGGATCAGCTTTAAAAAAATTCATTTTTCACAAAATTGTCAAAAATGGAGATTTTAATTTGTTCCAGCATCCAAATGGAGCTGTACACCACCTCCATTTTTTTAGACAATTCTTTGGAATTGGTCTAGAGTCTGTAAAAAAAAGCTCAAGATAAAATTCCTCTCGGATCAGCTTTAAAAAAATTCATTTATCACAAAATTGTCAAAAATGGACATTTAAATTTGTCCCAGCATCCAAATGGAGCTATACACCACCTCCATATTTTTAGATAATTCTTTGGAATTGGTCTAGAGTCTGTTAAAAAAAGCTCAAGATAAAATTCCTCTCGGATCAGCTTTAAAAAAATTCATTTATCACAAAATTGTCAAAAATGGACATTTAAATTTGTTCCAGCATCCAAATGGAGCTATACACCACCTCCATATTTTTTGACAAGTCTTTGGAATTGGTCTGGAGTCTGTTAAAAAAAACTCGAGATGAAATTCCTCTCGGATCAGCTTTAAAAAAATTCATTTTTCACAGACTTGTCAAAAATGGACATTTTAATTTGTTCCAGCATTCAAATGGAGCTATACACCACCTCCATATTTTTAGACAATTCTTTGGAATTGGTCTAGAGTCTGTTAAAAAAAGCTCAAGATAAAATTCCTCTCGGATCAGCTTTAACAAAATTCATTTTTCACAAACTTGTCAAAAATGGACATTTAAATTTGTCCCAGCATCCAAATGGAGCTATACACCACCTCCATATTTTTAGACAAGTCTTTGGAATTGGTCTGGAGTCTGTTAAAAAAAACTCGAGATGAAATTCCTCTCGGATCAGCTTTAAAAAAATTCATTTTTCACAGACTTGTCAAAAATGGACATTTTAATTTGTTCCAGCATCCAAATGGAGCTATACACCACCTCCATATTTTTAGACAATTCTTTGGAATTGGTCTAGAGTCTGTTAAAAAAAGCTCAAGATAAAATTCCTCTCGGATCAGCTTTAAAAAAATTCATTTATCACGAAATTGTCAAAAATGGACATTTAAATTTGTCCCAGCATCCAAATGGAGCTATACACCACCTCCATATTTTTAGACAATTCTTTGGAATTGGTCTAGAGTCTGTGAAAAAAAGCTCAAGATAAAATTCCTCTCGGATCAGCTTTAAAAAAATTCATTTATCACAAAATTGTCAAAAATGGACATTTAAATTTGTTCCAGCATCCAAATGGAGCTATACACCACCTCCATATTTTTTGACAAGTCTTTGGAATTGGTCTGGAGTCTGTTAAAAAAAACTCGAGATGAAATTCCTCTCGGATCAGCTTTAAAAAAATTCATTTATCACAAAATTGTCCAAAATGGAGATTTTAATTTGTTCCAGCATCCAAATGGAGCTTTACACCACCTCCATATTTTTAGACATGTCTTTGGAATTGGTCTAGAGTCTGTTAAAAAAAGCTCGAGATAAAATTCCTCTCGGATCAGCTTTAAAAAAATTAATTTTTCCAAAAATTGTCAAAAACTGACATTTAAATTTCTTTCAGCAACCAAATATATCCTTAGAGCACATTATTATTTGTTGAGAAATTTTTTGCGGATATACTAGAGTATCTGAAAAAAGCTGGGAATGTATGTCGTTTCTGAAAGGCATTAGAAATTGAATTTTTACAGAAGTAAAAAAAAAATTTTTGACAAATCATGTAACGTCTGAAGTTTGGCGCGGAATACGTTTTCCTTTAGTTTTCATTTGTTTTGAGCTATAATAAAAAAAAAAATGTTGTGTGTTCATTGTTCGAACGAAACTTCAGCCACATAACTAATTCACTAGATGCATTTCTATTTCACATTAACATTAAATACTTGAAGCATCTTTTACAACTTTTAATTCAATGAAAAACATTGTTCAGTTTGAGATTTTAACAAAAATAGAACTTTATACATAACCTCCAAATACATTAAGGAACGTTCTGCGCAGACTCCAGATGAATATCGAATTAATCGATTTTAATAATCTCGAACGTCTCGAACAGCTGCAGTCTGCGCAGAACGTTCCTTAATGTATTTGGAGGTTATGTATAAAGTTCTATTTTTGTTAAAATCTCAAACTGAACAATGTTTTTCATTGAATTAAAAGTTGTAAAAGATGCTTCAAGTATTTAATGTTAATGTGAAATAGATCCTCCCGATCTCTGATAAGCACCTTAATAATGTTAATTTATTGAATCTGAAATCAAAAAATATCAGAGTAATGTAGATAGTACTATTTTTTGTCACTCTCACTCTCATTCACGTAAAATATATTTGTAGAAAATCTGTTTATTATTTACACGCAGAGTTGTGCACGTAAAATACCTCAGGTAAATTACATACACTCTAAAAATAATCAGTGTATTAAAACATGTAACATGTTATTTTACATGCTGAAATAGATGTTAGACGTCGTAAGTTTACTACGTGCCAATGCGTAATTCAGAATTACACTGTAAAAATATTATTTGCCACAAAGTATTTTAGCAGTGTTGTGTATTATACGTAAAAAACCCCCACTTCCTCTTATTTTTGAAATTTTCACGTATAATACGTAAGTATTATACTGTAGAAAACCATGTATAATACATCACGTATAATACGCACCCATCCTTGATCATAGGTATCCGAAAAACAACAGTCAAAAAAAAAAAAAACAAGACAGTCCAAAGACAAAAGCGTAGACGTGAGACGACATGTATCAATGTGCTAACACAAAAGTGAGGTTATGTTTACATTTTATTTTTATGTAATGTCTTATCTCTTTATTTCTTGCATATGACAAGTGCATATACATTTACCTGATTATATTAGGTTATAAAATCGATATATAAAAAAAAATTGCATTGTATCCTTATAAATTATAATAATATAATATATAAATATAATAATAATAATAATTTCCTAATGGTTCCCCCCCCCCCCCCAATGGACGTTTTTCCCAATAATTATTTTTTCCAATGCTCATATTTTCCAACATTTTTTCCAAACTTTTTTCATAACCATTATAATTGTATCAAAATTTTCAGTAAATAAAAACAAAGTGTCTAAAGGACCATCTAGATTTACTGACAAGAATCCCCCGGTACCCAGTAAAAACAGCTAGACGGACAAAAGTATTTTATTCGGCTAGACGGACGTTTACGTTACAGCTCTGTTTGTCGGTTGACGACCGGCAGAAATTACATTGGCGTAAGGGGGACAGGTACACAGTTTGTCTTTTTTCTGAAATGCAAATTCTGTTGGTCGACGACAAAAAAACAGAAGTATAAATGCGTCATAAAGCGTAAGTGATGTGAGTGAGACAGAAAATTATCTTTGTTTATCTTTTTCTATCACATACTTATTGCTTTACATCCACGTCTGGGCTGCAGTACCATGACTCCATTTTGCGTTACGTTGTAATGGGGAAGAATGGGATACACATATACTTTGTTCTTTCTTTGACTGACGCAAAAGTCAGTCATGGTTTAAAATATTAGAGTTAGAGAGACGGTAATCTCTATCTGACTCTCTTGGACTTATATTTTTTTGCTTTCGGTCATGCGCTTTCTGCTTACATTGAAATTCATTCTTAGACTGAAGTCTGAAGCGGAGAATTAGAGGATCAGGGTGAATAGAATAGTCCAATCAAATAATTCGTCACATTAGAAAGCATTTTCTAATTGGTCTTTTCCATTACCCTCATTCCCCAATCCTCATCCGCATGTCACCTTACCCTTAGAGGACTGGTGTAATAAAATAGACCAATCAGAGACAATTCCCGAAAAATTCCGGGCGCGTAAAGTTTCCCAAAAATCCAAAATGTTTAATCTCCAAATAGTCGAATATTCATTTTGTCGAATCTCCACATTGTTGAATATCCACTTTGTCGATTCTCCAAATTGTCGAATATCCAAATATTCGAATGTCCAAAAGGTCGAATTTGTCCAATTTACTATACCACCACATTTCATAGACAGGGAACTCATAGAAAAAAAACTTCGACCTCCTTGACCTGTCCAATCTACAACATCAACACATTACGAAGATCAGAAACTCATATTAAAAAAAAATTAGATCTTTCAGACATTTGATCATTTGCCGATTAGCCCCCATAGCACCTGATCTTGCCTCAAATTTGCCAATCTTTCTTCAAGTTTATAAACTTGCATCAAAGTTTCTGAAAGTTTACGACACTTGAGGAAAGGTTGGCAAACTTCAGACTTCAAACCACTTCAACCAATAAACGACGAGAACGATTTCAAACTAACCTCAAAAACTTAAGTTTGTCAGCTACCTGACCAATGATATTGTTTGTTGTCCCTCCAACGATGGACGTCATCAACCTCTGACATCACAAGGTGTAATACCTAATTCTGCAAAGTGGATACTCATCTATGTGGATATTCGAAAATTTGGAGAATCGACAAAGTGGATATTCAACAATGTTAAAATTCGACGAAATGAATATTCGACAATTTAGAAATTCGAAAAAGTAGATATTCTACAATTTCGAAATTCGACAATTTCGAAATTCGACAAAATGAATATTCGACCAAATGGATGTTCGACAATTTGGGGATTCGACAAAATGAACATTTTGGAAATTCGGCAAAGTAGATATTCGACAATTTGGATATTCAAAAATTTGGAGAATCGACAAAGCGGGTGCAGGAAATTTCCCAAAACCCCAAAAGGTCGAATTTAAAAAGTCGAATCTCCAAACGGTAGACTATCCAAATGGTCGAATATACATTTTGTCGAATTTCCAAGTGGTCGAATATCTAAATTGTCAAATTTCCAAATTGTCGAACATCCATTTGGTCAAATATTCATTTTGTCGAATTTCCAAATTGTAGAATATCTACTTTTTCGAATTTCTAAATTGTCGAATATTCAAATTTTCGAATTTCCAAATTGTCGAATATCCACTTTGTCGAATGTTCAAACTGTCGAATTTCCAAATGGTCGAATATCAACTTTGTCGAATTTCCAAATTGTCGAATCTCCAAATGTACGAATGTCCAAATGTTCGAATTTTTTTTTTCATGTAAGTTTCCTATCTATGAACTGTGTTGGTATAGTACATTGAACAAGTGCGCGAAATTTAAAATCGTTATGGAAATTTTAAATTTGGCGCATTTGTCCAATCTACTATACCAACGCATTTCATAGATAGGAAACTCACATAAAAAAAAAGTTCGAACATTTGGAGATTCGAACATTTGGAGATTCGACAATTTGAAAATTTGACAATTTGGAACTTCGACTATTTAGATATTCGATCATTTGGAAATTCGACAATCTGGATATTCGACAATTTGGAAATTCGACAAAGTGGATATTCGACAATTTGGAAATTCGATAAAATGGATATTCGACAAAATTGAAATTCGAGAATTTGGAAATTCGACCAAATGGATGTTACACAGTTTGGAAATTCGACATTTTAGATATTCGGTCATTTGGAAATTCGACAAAATAGATATTCGACCGTATGGAGATTCGACTTTTTGAAATTCGACCATTTGGATATTCGACCTTTTGGGTTTTTGGGAAATTTCCTGCACCCGCGAAAAAGTGGATATTCAGCAAAGTAAAGATTCGACAAAATGAATATTCGACAATTTGGATATTTGACCAAAGATGATTTGACAAAATGAACATTCGGCATTTCAAAGATTCGGACATTTCGATATTCGATCATTTGGAAATTCGACTATTTGAAGATTCGAACATTTTGATATCAGTTCATCTAGAAATTCGTCCATTTGGAATTCGACCATTTGGAGAATCGATATTTTGGATTCTTGGGAAATTTCATGCACTCAAAATTTCTTTAAGATGATCCAGGAATTATCCCTAGGAATACGGTTACGGGACCAGAGCATGAGACAGAAAAGGACAGAAACAGTCTCTGTCCTTTATTATTTCATGCCCTGCTCTCGTAACCGTATTCGTTGTGCTTTGTGCTTTACGGGAGCAGGGCATGAGATAATAAAGAACAGAGTCTGTTTCTGTCCTTTTCTGTCTCATGCTCTGGTCCCGTATCCGTATTCTATCTGCTTAGGCCCTATTCCCGGAACTATCCCTAGTGATGTTCCTGTATTTATCCCTAGTGATGTTACCGAAATTATCTCTAGTTATAATTTTTGTTCTCTTCTCGAGATATCAAAGATACCCATCCTTGCGAAAAAAATAGATATGAGGCCCATGTTCCTCTCCCTGGTGGAAACTTGACAGTCTTCTCTACCCCTCAAATCATTGTTTATGAAATGTGTTAAAATGTCTTTTTCGTAATTCTCATCAGAAATCGACATCCAATAATAAAATCGTTCTGCGTTTAGTTTATTAATTTTTTTAGAGTCAAACAATGGTCCGTACGAGGCCCTTTTTTCAATTTGTGTACTTTCTTTGCTCAAATAATTAGTGAATGTGTTGTTCTTTTCGCGCTACCATATGCACCCATCTTCACACTGTGCCACCTATTTCAGAAAATAATTTATTTCTGGCATAGAATTTATGTTTGTCCTTCAAAACATGCGTCCTCTAACAAACATCGCCATCAAACTTCACAAAATTCACAAATTTCCAAGGTAAGTTGTCTCTAAAATCTATGAAATACATTATAATAAATACAAATCAGGACCGTACTTAGGAAAAAACCATTGAGAGCAACCCCCCAAACCTTTTTAAACTTTGGCTGTGGAACACCGTTAAATAAAATAAGCCAAAGAATCATGTTTTATTGACATATATTCATTTGCGGTAACAGCTATACTTTGACGAATGTGTTCAGTTAGTAACGAATTAAAAAAATTAAAGAAGAAACGTACTATTTTTGTTACACCACACAAATTTCGGAGTATTTTATGAGCGAAATTAAAAAAGAATTGTTTTATTGCTTCCAAAATAAAGTTAATAATTATAAGACTTTTTGAACTTTAAGTCTATGTATCATAACATAATAACTAATAAACAACCAGAACGGTTTGTTAAAAAGATACAAAATGCATCTTCTTGCCATGTCAAAAAATAATTTATCTCTCCTCGTGATCCATTTCTCTTTTATTTAACCTATAAAAAAATACGACGGGTATTGCAAAAGAAAGAATATTTTTTAGTTTGAATAAGAAAGATTTAGAAATTCTCATTGAGGGAGAAATCCTAAATTATAATCATATAGGTATACAATTTTCAAAAACTATTAGAAGTCGAATGTGGATGCTATTTTCAAATAAATTTTATAAAAATAATATAAAAGAAGGTTTTGTTTCCATTGTATAAAATAAATATAATAGAATACTTTTATTCATTAAAGAAAATTCAAAGATTTTAAAAAATTCTCTTATTCACATTTTCATTTATTACGTTTTAAATATAATATCCTAAAATACGCCTAGGATACACCAATCATGCGGTTATGTTCAAGGTTATGTCAAAAAAAATTTTTATTGCTTCAAGCTTATCTTTTGACTAAGATGTGCTTTTACTGTTTACATGGAATTTGAAGGACAAATAAAGATTTTATGTTAGATTTATGAAATTAGTAAATTTAAAAAATTATTTTACTTTTAGTAATAAGTATGATTATAACTTTTTAAACTTAACTACTTCTTAAAATAAAGAATGGAATACATTCTAATATTAGCCTTACATTTCATTGTTATAAATTAGACGCGCGCATGCGCTCGCGCAATATCTTGCTAGTTACTCTTATAAATAAAATTAGAGTTTTGTCTGTACATTGTTTCAAATCTCAAATTTTTAAAATAAACTTTCGTTTTGAGCATCAAGGAATCCAAAAACGACAATAAAAAATTTTATGTCTGTCTGTCTGTCTGTCTGTCACAGAACTTTTTACGCTAGTCGCATTTAAATGACTTTACCCATTTAAACAAAATTTGGTAATACATTAGGTGTTGACCCAAGAAAGGTTTATAATAATATTTGACTATAGATTTTAAATAATAAATATAAAAATTATTTTAGATGAAACATTAGAAAATATTAATTTTTGAATCTGAATTTTTTTGCGTAAAAAAATGAAAAATCAGGTATTAAAAAAAATTGCATTTAACAAAGGGACTATAAGGGAAGCTGGCAATGAAAATTTCCGGAAAGTCTGCCTTGGGAACTTTTCAAAAACTTCACTTGGAACCTTCTCAGAAACTGTGCGGAAGATTCTTTTAAAAAATGCCCTTGGAAACTTTCTGGAAGCTTCCCGAAAACTTTCTTCGATTACTTCCGTTGAAAACTTCAGCTGAAACTTTGCAGTTATTTTTTAATTTAAATAATAAATAATTTTATAATAATGTTAAAAAATTATTTATCATTGTTAAAAAAAGTAACTGAAAGTTTCCAAGGGGTGTTTCCTGGAACTTTCGAGAGGATGTTTCAGAGAAGTTTCAAAAAGAAGTATACGGGAAGTCTTCCGGAAGCTTACGGGAAGTCTCCGGGAAGATTTTAAGGAAGGCTTCCAGGAAATTTCAAAGAAGTGTTCAAGAGAAGTTACCAAGAAGTTCCCAAGGAATGTTTTTAGAAAGTTTTCAAGTAATGTTTGCGGGAAGTTTCCAGGAAGTTCCCAAGGAAGTTCCCAAGGAATGTTTCCGGAAAATTTTCAGAAAGTTTACAAGGGAAGTTTGTAGGAAGTCTTCAGGATGATTACAAAGGAAGCCTCTGGGAATATGTTTCCGGGAAATTTCCAAAAAGTTTACAATGGTTGTTTTAAAAAAGTTACCAATAAGTTTTCAAGGAATGTTTCTGGAAAGAATTCAAAAAGTTTCAAAGGGGGTCTTCAGGGATGTTTCCAAGGAAACTTTCAGAGAAGTTTCCAGAAAGTTGCCAAGAAATGTTTCCGGGGAATTTTCAGAAAGTATACAGGGGATGTATATTGAAGTTTCCAAAGGAAGTTTCTGGGAAGTTTACAAGGGATATTTAAGGGAAGTTTCTAAAGGAAGTCTTTGTCGGAAAATACATATTGTCATAAATACTTTCTGTCAGGAAATACTTTTGATCAAAAAATACTGTTGATGGCAAGCCACTAGATTTCGATGCTCGAAAGCTCGAAAGCTAGTGATAATATAATAATGAAACTTGGCACAAACTTGCATCTCACTATGTAAAATAATTTTTGTGTCGAGAGGAATTAATTCGACTAATACTATTTCCGTAAACTACAATGACCCAACCTACCTCTGACTCAACTAGCCCCGGTCTCCCCTACTAAAGAAACTATTAAATTGTAATTTAACAAAAATTATCATTTTTTGCATTTATGGAGGTTGTTTATAACCCTATAAAAAATAGTTATTAATAATCAATTATTAAATAAATTATGGAATATTGTTGTTTGAGGACTTTTCAAGATGTGATTCGCTGTATTGATGTTTTGAGTGATTTTTGAGGATTTTTTGTAGCGAATTTACGAAGAACTGCGTTTTTACCATGTAAAATCAATGGGAAATTTCAAGTGGTTTGCGCCACCCCTAAATATTGTCCGAAAAAATAGGGGTATTTTGTTTTTCGATTTGGAAACTTTTTGGGCGGTAGAAGCAAAACATTTTAGACTTTCGTTTTTATGGACCACACTACTGTTAATACAACCGTCGTACCGACAAATCCTGACGGCAGAGTATATATATACGTAAATAAGAAAGAAATAAAAATAAGATTGTTCCAAACATTAATAATATCCCGTCTATAAAACGTGAAATTGAATATACACGAAAAGAACATTAATTATAAATTTTATTAAAATGTTTTATAGTTTGGTGGAAAAAATGCCAAAAAGCGAAATTCTCATACAAGAAATTATTTTAAGCTTTAGAAATAGCATTCGAATCATTACTAAATAATTTTATTATAATTTTTTTATAGTTTGAAATTATCAATCTGAAAGTTTCTTCTTTTGATCTTTTTCCTAAATTGTAAAACAAACACTTTTATAAAATTTATAATTAATTTTCTTTCCGTGTATGAAGAAAAGCAGTATATTATGTATAGCTAATTTTATCAAAAATTAAACTATTCATATCTACCGTGTACGTGTTTTATATAATTTAATTAAAACAAAATTTATATATATATACAGATTAGTGCATGTATCTGTATATAAATTAAGAATAAAGGTGTATACGTAAATTTTAGTAAAAAAACGCAATATTAGATGATGACCATGGTAATTCGATCAATAATGTCCCATCCCCCTGTGAGATAAATAATAACTGTTTGACGAACCATAATCATCACCATACCAGGGACGATGGAGAAAGTTAATGGAATTAACGAACTACTTTGCGATTCCAGATTTGCGCATCCGATCAATATTGTGTCAAAAAATATTGCACCACCAAATTATAATAAAATCAACAAATATTATTATGATCATAACTCTTTTAGATATATATATTTTAAATTCAATGCATTTTCTTCAACAATAACATTAAATACAAAAGACTAAAGTCTATTAGATAAAAACAAATACACATTTATTCCTTTGAAATTTAATAGGAAAAAACAATAAATAAATATGTATTATACTCATCCACAAATTTGTATATGTATACATAATATGTGTTTTTCTTTATTACATTCATTAACAAAGTAGACATATATGTATAATAAAGCACGTGCACAATTATTTACAGTTCTTCAGTCTTTTTATTAGCAATATTACATTGCAAGAATAAATTTCTAAAAAAATAATCATAATTTTCGAAGATACATAACACTTGTCCTCTTTATTTATCTAAACTTTTCTGGGCTTAAGCAAATGAAATCTTATTTAATTTGAAGTCTTAAATTATTTATAGTGACAAAAATTAAAGATGAATTAAATTGAAATATATCTTTCAATTGCAAAAAAATAATTTGCAAATATATATTAACGTTGTATATATTGACATCTATATTTAGTGCTTAAATCATTAGGCACTTGAATAATCCCAATTTTTTATTGTATGCGGCAGCCACTTCACTCACGTAAAGTAACAAAAATCACAATAATCAGTATACTAAAATTTTTACACAGAAAATTAATATACGTCTCTAAAAGTCGTTGAAAAACATAAATCGAAAGTATTAATTATTAACAATCAATTCTTTGTCACAAAATACGTATGTCACAATTGCACAAATTACATAATAATGTACAAACTTATATAAATTAAATAACATTCTCTAAAAATATCTTTAACTAAAAGAGTCTTACGAATTTTTTAGAATATGTAACTGATGGTCTGTTTTGCAAGATAAGTATCTTTCTATGTGCCATCCAATAAAAAATTAAATTTTTGTCTTGCAAAAATTGTAGTTAGTAAATACTTCATTTCAGTAATTATTTCCTCGATGAATATTCCAGAACAGTTGGAGGAGTTTCCTCACGAACACTAGTTTCTTCTAGTGTTGATTGTAAAATACAAATATATTTAATAACTCTTTGAATAACTTCCAACTTGGACAGTTTTCGTTTTCTTGGCATGTCAGGTACAAGAGATCGTAATTTTGACAAGTAAGCAACTTCTACTTCGAGATCACGTCGTTCTCTTCTATTGTAAGAAACACGACCTCGGGTTACCACCGTAGCCTTCATGACAACCTTTTTTATTTGCAGTGTTTATTTGGATAAAAACTATCTTACATCAGAATTGTACTATAAATCACAAAAATATAATTTCCACTGAAATTTATAAGCCATTTTGTGGAAAACCAAATTAATCCAGTTAAATGTATTTGGATATATTGAAAAACCAAAATAAATAAACTTGAACTGTATAGAAAAATGTTCCTACACAACTTCTATTCAGCAACATGAAACTTTTACTGTGCTTGTACTGGCTCCTCACCTGCACTTTAGTATATAAAGACCACCCCACTTACCATCCTGACTTCCCTCTTTCACAGCGCGCAATCGCTACAAGAATATTTACAAGTGAAATTTAAGAACCAAAATATACTACATTGTAAAATTGTTAACTACACACAAAACCTAAAAAGCTCAAAACGTTGCATAATGATACCGTTTTTTCGATTTATTTTACAAATTGAGCTAAAAAATGGCATTATTATGCAATGTTTTGAGCACTTCAGGTTTTGTGTGTAATAACTATGAATATTGCGGCATATTTAAGATGCTGCATTTATTTGTATATATTACAGAAAACATATATTAATATACGTATATTAATACTATAGCTGAGGGGCTGATAGTAAAAAAAAAGTTATAATAATGGTGAAAGCAAAAGTAGTGTTATGTCATGGAAAACATAACACACAAATAGTATATTAAGCAACAAGGGGTTAAAGGCAGCCATTTGTTTACGCTGATGTTTGTGTACGAGTGACAGTCGAGGGCGAAGCCTGAGACAAAACGAGTACACAAACATCATTGTAAACAAATTGGACTGACTTTAAACTCATGTTGCTTACGATACTTTTTATTCCAAAGGCACAAAAGAGGTGCTTTTAAATGCTTGTAGGTTAGGGTCGAAATGCGTTCATTTGTTTGACCGTATGAAAATGGCGTCCATTTTTTCCCTAAGGTTAAAAAAATTCATGGATCAGCTGAGCTTCAAAACTGCAAAGTTTAAAAAAATTTTACCGAAAATTCTTTTCCCATGAAGCCTGTGCGGGGTCCAATTTGGTGTTTTGTTTGTTTTTAATAAAGTGGCCTGAAGAGGATGGCGAACAGAGCCATCGAAACGTAGCACATATAAACTTTGTGTTTTAACTTTATTGCCTTCCTATATCGAAGAAATTTTCCTGAAATATATATGGGTCATTCCATGTGAAAAGGCAAATGACTTTGTCCATTCGTGGTTTTAAGCTATTGCCAAGTTATATAGCTTAAAAATTAGCATTTTTTATGTGCAGTCGAATAGCGAGTGGCTGATTTTGACATTTTTAAAATGGCGGCCACCACAGCCACAGATGTGCAAACATTTAAAAATTTGCGTTTTTGAAACTTAGAGAATGTTACATCTTGTGAATAAGAATATTTAAAACCTCTAGTATTAATGTTTTTGAGGTCACTGAGTACGAATCCAACGTCAGAATTTAAAAATTCAACATGTCGGATCCAATATGGCGGACGATAGTTTTTTTAAAGTGTCCTATTTTTGTAAGTTTTGGTATTTTAAGTTAAGGAAATATCGATCTTAAAAAATATCAGACAATTCTGTTTTACTCTTAACATTACTCAGCACTCACGATGTCAAGTGGTTAACATTTAGTTCCGTTTTTTACCTTTCATTTTTAAATCTTTGGACTTGAAAGTAAGCACTGATTAGCAGCAATCGAGAATCCGCCGTTTTGAATTAATAAAATCTTTCTGCATATTCTTAATCATCAACACCTAAAACCAAAGGTTAGAAATCTCATGAAACTTAAACAATTTTATATAAATGTAGGTCGCCATACTAGATACATTATTTAAAATTTTTGAGAATTTGACTATAATTCGTAACCAGTGACAACAAAAACCCCTAGATACATAGTCTTACGAACATCAGCGAAATTAAAAAAACAATGTCGCCTGCAATGTTGAATCAGCAATTTACAATTTATAAAATCCGACTGCAAATTCGTTATCAGCGACCCTAAAATCCTCTAGACCCCAAAAACTCCTAGATACCAGAGGTCATAAAAATTAGCCAATTTTTAAAAAATATTGGCCGCCATATTGTATGCGCCATTTTTAATTTTTAAAATAATGCAAAAATTTATAGAAACAAACTTGTATAAAGGAACAAAAAATAGGAAAAACAGGGCGTCACAAATAATAATACTAGCGATTTAAGTAAGTTTAACCAAATTAACATTTATTAATAGACAAAGTCACTCCACATATTTTCTGGGTTACAGTTAAAATTTTCCCGATACGCGGTCGGCAAAGCTCTGTCTTGTCATTCGTTTCTCTTACATGCGTCATTTTTCTCATCTGCAATCATCGTAACCTTCGTTCCGAATCCGAGGGCCGGTTCCTCTACCTAATCTGATTTACGCCCTACTCCTCAGATTCCCCTACACTTGTATTATGTTCTTAACAATAATAAAATACAAGAGCAATCGATCTGAACTAAAAAATTTACAACTATGTGAAAAAACGTGAAAACTGGTATACATTATGAGGTCATAGCTCGGTAACTAGTGGACCGAATTTAATTTTCTAAAAGGGAATTTAAAGCTAAGATAGTCTACTACAACATTTATGTTCATTATTTTTCTATCCGATTACGTAAAAAAAAGTTCGGCATTAGTTTTTCAAAACAAGGTTTTTTTGGGCAAAAATGATGAAAAATTAGTAAACTTTGAAAGGGCATAACTCGGGAACTATTTGGCAAATTAAGTTCATCTTTCTTTTTAAAGACTCAGAATTTTCTATACTTTTTCTTTTAAGAAACATATTTTTTACTTAAAATGCACGGAAAACCAATAATTTCAGAAAACGCTATTTTTTGCACCTTTTTTTAAAAATTTAACCGGGCTCCCGGTCGCCACGCCTGCGGAAAATTTAGAGTCTTTAATTGTATGCCAAAATAAAGGGTTTAACTGGCGACCTTTTAAAAAATTTAATAACTTTAGCTACGCACAGGTTTTTTTATGAAATTGCAATTTTTTAGGGCTTTCTTTTTAATTCAAAACTTCACCCAAAAAAATCCCAACTTATATTTACGTGCTCTAACCGTTTTTCAGGACCATTCAACAAAATTTCATGATTGTGACTGAAAACTAATTTTTTTATAAAAATGACAAATTTTCTAAAAAAGTGGCAAAATCAAGAGATTTGCTTAAATCAAAACAAAAAATATTTAGGGCATGTAAAGTTACATGTAAAAACCATATTGTTTAAAAACCTTTATGTTAGGTCGCCTACATTTTCTCCAAAACTCAATAGTCAGAATATCCATTTAACCGAAATATATTTATCCAAAATTGCATTGATCAGAAATCTTATTTATCCAAAAGAACATTTATCAGAAATCTCTTTTGTCCGAAATTACATTAATCAAAAATTTAATTTGTCAGTAATTTAAATTATCTAAAGTATTCTTTATTAAAAATTGCATTTATCAGAAATCTAATGTTTCCGAGATAGCATTTCTCAAAAATGGCATCTGTCCTAAATTGCATTTATCAGAAATTAAATGCTTCCGAAATTAAATTTCTCAGAAATCGCATCTATTCGAAATTGTATTTATCAGAAATCTCATAAGTCTGAAATTCCATTTGTCAGAAACCTAATTTATTAGACAAACTATTTAACAGAAATCTCATCTGTCCGAAATAACATTTATAAGAAAACTAGTTTTCCGAAAATTGTAATTATCAAAAAACCCGCATTTATCCAAAAGTGCATTTTACAGAAATCTCATTTGTCCGAAATATTATTTATCAGAAATTTCATTTGTCAAAAATGTCAATTATCAGTAATTTTATTTATTGAAAATTGCATTTATCAGAAATCTCATTTCTCAGAAATTGCAATTATCAGAAATCACATTTGTCAAGAATGTCAACTATCAGTAATCTTATTTATCAAAAATTGCATTTATTAGAAATCTCATTGATCCGAAATATTATTTTTCAGAAATCTCTTTTGTCAAAAATGTTAAATATTATTAATCTTATTTGTCAAAAATTACATTTATCAGAAATCGCATTTCTCAAAAATTGTTATGATCAGAAGTCTCATTTATCTTATACTGCATTTATCAGAAATCTCATTTGTCAAAAAAATCAACTATCAAAAACCTCATTTATCCAAATTTTTAATTGTCAAAAATCTAATTTATCAAATATTCAATTTATCAGGCTTCTTAGTAGTCCGAAATTGCATTTAACAGAAATCCAATTTGTCAGAATTTCCAATTATCAAAAATCGAATTTGTCTAAAATTGCATTTATCAGAAATCTTATTTGTCAAAACTTGCATTTATCAGAAATCGCATTTATTCGAAATCGCACTTATCGGAAGTCTTATTTATCCAAAAGATTATTCTCCATAACCTTCAATTGTGCGAAAGTCCATGTACAAGAAATCTCATTTGCCCAAACTTCCATTATCCCAACATTTCTCTTTCCAAGCGAGTTGCCCGTCCCTGGTTTAGTCAGTAAAACAGAGTGCAGTTTAGAAGGAATTCGGAGCCTGTTACCTTGGTGTAACAAAACAGCTTTTAAACTTAGTTTGCTGCACTGAAAAGAGGTTAGGAAATCTGTCAAACTTAGTTCCTTACAGCAGAAGTATTATAACCTCCGAATAACAGCAAATCCACTTTGGTGTTGCTCCTGCATTATTTTGGTACATATATTGTACCAAACGTGTTCCCCAGGACGTAAGATAGCTGCTGCTCTAAACTTTGGTACGGCTCCCGTACCAAACTGAGACAGCTCTGTTACCAAATTGTAATCATCTATCTATATCGTTCATTTCGAACATATCGTGTACTAAACTTTTTTCGGTGTGCTATCAATGAATAAACGCCATTCAGTTGGATCATGTGGTTCGCCAAATTCATTGAACAAACCGTTTATGTCATGGCAAAAACAAACGTTATCTTTCTTTGAATAGTAGGTAGCAAAACGCTCGTGACGAGTTCTATAATAAGTTATTTTAACCTCAGGTGTCACAAAACCTCGTTCTTTCATGCGTGATGTCAACATCTCCGACTTTTCTTTCGTCAGATCTAAATCTCTTATCCAGTCATTAAGTTCACATTGTGTAAGAGGCATTGCTTTTTTCTCTGGTTCAAAATCAGTGTCGCTTAATTCACTTGATTCAGGTACATCAGCATCATCAACAAGTTCGTACTTCCGCTTAGGACAAACAGGATAAGGAATTGAATGTGAATGAGGAATCAGTTTTGAGAAAGAATGCACCTCTGCATATTCAGTGCTTCGATGACGTCCACATTGTTTAATTTTCGTCAAACAAAAATAACAGTCAACTTCATGACACATTGGCTCTCGCCAAGTTGCAGGAACATCAAATGGTAAGTAACGACTAGGGTAAACTAAAATAACATTAACTACTAAAGGCGTTTTAAAAAAATTTGCAAAAAAACTTAAAAAAAACTTTACTTACTTTGTGCCAGCCATCCACATAGTTAAAGTAGTTCTACATGTATTGCACAAAACATTTGGTGTCCATGATTCATTAAGATTATCTGGATTAACTTTGAAATATAAACGATATGCAGTTTGCAAAGTAACAGTAAACTTTAGCGGTGTCACAAAAATGTATTCTCCACAGGCATAGCAGAACTTGTTAGGATCATTTTTGCAATTGTATTTGCGTTTTGCATTACTCATTTTTTCATAAATGGACACAAATGTTTTTAATTTGATTACTGCTACCGTAAATAATCATAAACAATGAAAATAGCTTTACTAACAAAGTGTCGACAACTTAAAAAATAGTGTCAAGAAGTATAAATAATATAAAAATATTACCAACATTATAATTGATTTATTGTGCTTAAATTTTATAATCTCATAAATACGTTAAAAACAGTGTAAAAATATGCCACTTTCCATTTCAATCATCCTTTTATACTCTTCAGAACGTTAGTCTTGAAATAGTTAAAAGAATCATAAGATTTGTCAAACATTGAAATTCTGTATTTTCACTTCAATGCTTATAACTTCTACATTTTTAATCCAAATTTGATCACCTAAGGCTCATTTTCTTTCAAAAAGATTACACTTTGACATCCAGAAAAGAAACCGGAAGTAAAAATATTTTTTGATGACGTAATACACAGTAAATCACTTTTTTTTTGCAATTTTTTTAAAAATGAAGCAAAATTCTCAACAAATTCATAAATAGACGCCAAACTGATAATCTGATTGAAAAAAGTTGTACATACTTTTGATAGGAAATTTAACTACCTATAATTTCATAAAAAAGAAATTGAAATCGGTTAAGTGCTTCCGGAGATAATTGTAATTTAGTGAACTTACTTTTTTTAAAAATTCAAAAAATTGAAATTTGGCTAGATCTCGAAAACCGTTCTACTTTCTTAAAGTCTGACTTCATATTTCGATTCAGGGGGAAATTTTACATAAGAATTGACAGTCAAATGCCACAGGTCAAAATCATTGTAAACTAGAGTAATTAAATAGACCCGTCGCACAAATTCACTTTTTTATTTTTCCTGTAGTGCTGCTTTAGCCGTTGTGTTAAAAAATCCATGGTCTATTGTTAAATTAATACATCATGACTCCAATTGGGATTTTACGATTCAATTATTTAAAAATAAGAAGGAAATCTTAATTGCCATGGATATTCCTTTTTTGTAAATAAATATTAATCGTTCGTTTTCATCAATAAAATAATGAAACTTATGTTTGTTGTCTCTAAGTGTTTACTTTATTAAGTAAAATTGTAATAAAGAGATTAAAAATTTAATACTCTACGATTAATAAGATTAATACTTCTCTGGCAGCAAAGTAATTTCAGAAAAACCTTAATTATCAGAAGCTTTAGGTTTATTTGCCGCTTTCCAGCATTGGGCCGCCAAATGGGCTATGGTCGAAAAAGTTCGAAGAAATTATAGATAAAAGTTTCTTAAAATAAAGCTCTGGCAACGAAGTAAGTTCTGGTAAATGTCAATTTTCAAACGTTTTATAATTTTTTGCTGCTTTCCAGCATTGGGCCGCCACTTGGGATATGGGCTCAAAAAGTTCAAAAAAATTATGGATAAAAGTATTTTAAGAGAAAGCTTTGGGAGCAATGTATTTTCTGATAAAAATCAATTTTCAAAAGCTTTATGATTTTTTGCCGCTTTCCAGCATTAGGCCGCCACTTGGGCCATAGGCTCAAAAAGTTTAAAGAAATTATTAGCAAAAGTTTATTAAGATAAAGCTTTGGCAACGAAGTAATATCTTGTAAATATAAATTTTCAAAAGTTTTTCGATTTTTTGCCGCTTTCCAGCAGGGGGTCGCCAAATGGGCTATGGTCGAAAAAGTTCTAAGAAATTATAGATAAAAGTTTTTTAAGATAAAGCTCTGGCAACGAAGTAATATCTGGTAAATATAAATTTTAAAAAGTTTTTTGAATTTTTGCCGCTTTCCAGCATAGGGCTGCTAAATGGGCTATGGTCGAAAAAGTTCTAAGAAATTATAGATACAAGGTTCTTAAGATAAAGTTCTGGCAACGAAGTAATTTCTGGTAAATATCGATTTTCAAAGGATTTATATTTTTTGATACTTTCCACCATTGGGCCGCCACTTGGGCTATAAGCTCAAAAAGTTCAAAGAAATTATTAATAAAAGTATTTTAATATTAAGCTCTATCAACGAAGTAATTTTTGGTAAATATCAATTTTCAAAATTTTTATGATTATTTGCTGCTTTCGAGTATTGGGCCGCTACTTAGGCTATGGGCTAAAAAAGTTCAAAAAATTATAGATTAAAGTTCTTTAAGAGAAAGCTCTGGCAACGAAGTAATGTCTAGTAAATATCAATTTTCAAAAGTCTTATGATTTTTTGCTGCTTTTCAGCATTGGGCCGCCACTTAAGCTATGGGCTAAAAAAGTTAAAAAAAATTATAGATAAAAGTTTTTTAAGAGAAAGCTCTGGTTGCGAAGTAATTTCTGGTAAATATCTATTTTCAAAAGCTTTATGAATTTTTGCCGCTTTCCAGCATTGGGCCGCCACACAGTGGGGCAAAAAAGATGGCAGTGGACAAATTGATTTGTAGACTGCAATTTTGAATATTTTTGGCTTATTTTTTTTTTTAATTAAAGGTAGATAAATTTGTCATCAAACGTTCGTCTTGGAATTTTGATAAAAAATTTTGTTTATTAAATATTTAATAAACAAATTAAACAAATTTTTTTTTTCACTTATAATGAGTCCTGTTTCCTTAAATTTAAAAAAAATGGTTCAAAAACGATTTGTATTACTGAAGCAACTATTAAGAAATAGTTTTCAAGCAACATTGTTTATTTGAAAAAATTTATTGTTTTTGTTATTAACGAATAAATGAAAAGTTACATTTTAGCCGTTTTCGGCAATATTTTTAAAATTGTCGATTCAAACAGCTAAAGTAGCACCTCTACTGGCCGGCTTTGAACTAATATGTACACGACTCGCTGTATGGTTCTGTATGCAAATCTGGTTGTTTTTTAAGTTTTTAAACTTTATTTCAAATTTCAACTATTGAATCGAGCTAATCTAATATTCTTTATATTATTTTAAAGTTTTGCAAATAAATTTTAATAAATATAGACGAACATTCGTACTTGCAAACAGGAAAAAAGAAAAAACGGGAACGAAACAACTGTTTTGTTCCTCAGTGTTCTATATTAAAAACACCGGAAAATCATCTCTATCAGGTTACAAAAGATCTTGCACGACGTGAACAATAGGCTATTGATATAAAAACGGGGAAAAAATTGACCGATAGGATAAAATATTGCAACAATCATTTTAAAACTGAGGACTACATACCAACTAGTATAAGTACATTTTTTGGTTATGTTTTTATATGATCTCCAAAAATTGTAGTTTTATATTATTAATTTAATCTTTAATTATCACAGGTGGGGCAGGATTAAAACCAAATTTAAAGCGAATTGATGTGCTTTCTCAAAACTTACAAATTAGAAATAAGCATGATATGTTGATATGGTTATTTCGTCGCCTGTCAACAAATCGTTTCTATTTTTGAGCATGATATCATGCTTACTTTTAATTTGTAAGTTTTGAGAAGGCACATCAATTCGCTTTAAATTTGGTTTTAATCCTGCCCCACCTGTGATAATTAAAGATTAAATTAATAATATAAAACTACAATTTTTGGAAATCATATAAAAACATAACCAAAAAATGTACTTATACTAGTTGGTATGTAGTCCTCAGTTTAAAAATGATTGTTGCAATATTTTATCCTATCGGTCAATTTTTTCCCCGTTTTTATATCAATAGCCTATTGTTCAAGTCGTGCAAGATCTTTTGGAACCTGATGGAGATGATTTTCCGGTGTTTTTAATATAGAACACTGAGGAACAAAACAGTTGTTTCGTTCCCGTTTTTTCTTTTTTCCTGTTTGCAAGTACGAATGTTCGTCTATATTTATTAAAATTTATTTGCAAAACTTTAAAATAATATAAAGAATATTAGATTAGCTCGATTCAATAGTTGAAATTTGAAATAAAGTTTAAAAACTTAAAAAACAACCAGATTTGCATACAGAACCATACAGAGAGTCGTGTACATATTAGTTCAAAGCCGGCCAGTAGAGGTGCTACTTTAGCTGTTTGAATCACCAATTGTTTTGATCCTAATTTGACAAAATTGTAATTATTTAAGGTTTTAAAGTCCATTTTTTAAAAATTAATTTATTGTTTATAAAATAATTAACAATTTTTAAAGAATTATGTTATTATGAATATTAGCATCACCAAAAATATTATTGTCTGCTCATAAGAAGGTGCTACTTACTATATAATGAGTCATAGAATACATATTAACTTTTTCAATAATTATTCATAATTGTTTAAACAAATCTTAATTAACAAATGCACTGCTTCGACATTTGTTGTCGTAGAAAGTTAGTTTTTTTAGTACTTTTTACAAATTAAGGTAAATTTTATAATATTATGCAAAAGTGACTCACCAGTATTTATTTATTAATTATTTAAACAAATTTTAATTAACAAATGTACAGTTTGAACATTTTTTAGCGTAAAAACTTCTTTTCATGAGTATTATTTAAATCAACTGCTAAATTTTCATAGTAAGAAATAATATTGTTTATTAGGATCAATTTTATAATTGTTTAAACAAATGTTAATTAACAAATTCACTGTTTTGAAATTTTTATAGTAAAAACTTTGTTGCTTGACTTTTTTTTTAAATAAAAAATAAGTTTTCAAACATATAAAATAGTTGATTATCAGAAACTATTTTGTAATTGCTTAACCAAGCTTTAATTAAAAAATTTACTTAAAATTTTAGAGTAAAAAAGTATTTTTTAAACCAGAATTCCAGAAAAGATTTTTAAATGACTAACTGCTTAATCTAATTATTTCTTACTATGAAAATTTAGCATTTGATTAAAATAATACTCATGAAAAGAAGTTTTTACGCTAAAAAATGTACAAACTGTACATTTGTTAATTAAAATTTGTTTAAATAATTATGAAATAAATACTGGTGAGTCACTTTTGCATAATATTATAAAATTTACCTTAATTTGTAAAAAGTACTAAAAAAACTAACTTTCTACGACAACAAATGTCAAAGCAGTGCATTTGTTAATTAAGATTTGTTTAAACAATTATAAATAATTATTCAAAAAGTTAATATGTATTCTATGACTCATTATATAGTAAGTAGCACCTTCTTATTAGCAGACAATAATATTTTTGGTGATGCTAATATTTATAACAACATAATTCTTTAAAAATTGTTAATTATTTTATAAACAATAAATTAATTTTTAAAAAATGGACTTTAAAACCTTAAATAATTACAATTTTGTCAAATTAGGATCAAAACAATTTTAAAAATATTGCCGAAAACGGCTAAAATGTAACTTTTCATTTATTTGTTAATAACAAAAACAATACATTTTTTTAAATAAACAATGTTGCTGAAAACTATTTCTTAATAGTTGCTTTAGTAATACAAATCGTTTTTGAACAATTTTTTTTAATTTTAAGGAAACAATACTCATTAAAAGTGAAAAAAAATTTTGTTTAATTTGTTTATTTAATATTTAATAAACAAATTTTTTTATCAAAATTCCAAGAGGAACGTTTGATGACAAATTTATCTACCTTTAATTTAAAAAAAATTGAGACAAAAATATTTAAAATTGCAGTCTACAAATCAGTTTGTCCACCGCTATCTTTTTTGCCCCACTGTGCCTCGGGTTAAATCCGGTCACTTGATTTTTTCAAGAATTTAGGGTAACCCCGACAGTTTTATTTTTTAAATATTAACATTCGCCTTCTTTCTGTCTTAAGTATAATCTGATTTTGATTTTATGATTGATAAATTATGAGTTCTATAAACAATAAATATTGGTTTAATGAATAATAATTATAGGTTTCATGAAATACAACTATGGATTAAAATAACTTTATATTTTATTATCAGAATGTAAAAAGTGAAATGTGGTTACTATTTTGGATCTAACATGTTATAAATTTTATTATTAGTAAAATGTAATACGTGACATGTAATTTGCTTTATCCCGACGTCACGTGACCGACTTTTCCCCGAATGTATTTCTCACATTTTATAAAAATTTGAATTAAATCTTTATGAAATTAAACAAAACTCTATACTTACTTCGAAAAAGGACATCTAAAATCATCGAAAAACCTTATCCAAATAAATTAAGCCAAAAAAATAATGATCAAAAAACATAAAAATCCGAAGAACGTTTTCTTTTCCTACTATCTCTAAAAACACTTAACCGCCTCTGATTCCATTTTGAATTCATGAAACTAAACAAAAGTTCGTTAACATAAGTTGAATGTTATAAGTACTATGTACAGTACCGATATCTTTTTCTTAAGTTGAGTTCATAGCGTCAAATTGCTAGTGACCGGATTTATCCCGGTCCCCCATAATTGAAAAAATTTTAATTTTTTCTTCATTGTTATACTTAATTTTTGAAGTATTTGGTAATTTTAATTTTTTCAAATCGTCTTCAGTTTCATAATTATTTCCTTTAAATTTTTTATCTTTTCCAAAATCATTTTCATTTTCTTGTAGATTTAATTTTCTTTTTTTTCAAACTGTTCTTCTTTAGACTTATATAATTTTTGTTTCATTTGCAAACCTTTTTCTTGACTTCTGCTATGATTTTGATTCTTTACAACGATTAGTTTTTTTCTATTTTAATAGGATTTCTTTTTTTCTGCTTTCGTTGAGTTTTTTCTTTTGATTTTTTTGATTCCTCTTCTTAAAAATCTTCATCTGATTGGCTACTTAATTTTTCATTATCGGAATTTTCACTTTCTGATGATTTATCAGAGCTTTCACTCTTCTCATTACTAACTTCTACAAATTCTGATATTAATTCAATTTTACGCTTTTTAGATTTAACCTTTTCTTCGATAATTTTCTTGCATTGTTGTGGAAACTGTGTTCCGAACATCGGCATTACGCTGCCCATTCTAAAAGGATTAATCCAGCTTTTTTCTTATAATAATTCTTGAGTTCCAAACTGTTTGTTTTCCGTTGTATGGAAAACTTCTAGATATTCTTCGTAATTATAATCTTCTATAATTTCGGGAATTTTAAAGAAGACTTTGTTTGTAATTTCTTAGGTGAAAACGTGACGAAAATTTTCGAAAAAAATAAGTAAATTTTAAAGGTTTGCATAAATAATTAAATGCACATATTTTAGTTCATTCCAATAACTGGTGTAAACTGTCACATTTTTCATCCCAAATCTCATTACATTTATAAAATTTAAAATATAAATTGGAATCCGTAAATTATCGTCAACGCATTTTTCAATCTCTCGTTCGCAATAAAAGCAAGCCCAAAGAAATAACTTAAAATGAATTGGATTTTCGATTTTTTTTTACTTGCATAATTGAAATGCAGCCCAGATAACGCTAGATGAGCAATACTTTTTTCTTTGTTTGCGTAGGTATAATGATTTGCTGGTCGCAAATTTACTATAAAATTCTGGTAGCGTTCGTCCGGTAAATCAAACATGTAATTCGAAAGAGACTGTTGTAAATAGTAAATCATGGCGGAAGAACTCAACGAAAATATTCCAGCGAACATTAAAAAAATCATATTTTCGTCGTCCATTCCAAAACTTTTAATAAATAACGTTAATTTTGAATTAGTAGCCATCGGAAAACTTAAATCGTTATTTCTTATTTTCAGCATTAATAAAAGAAGACAAACATCAAACTCATATATCAAATTTTCATATGTATTAAGAAATAAAAATGGAATAGAAATTTGAATCAATTGATATAAGAATTTAATAATTAAAAATAATTTTTTTCATACTATACCAACCTTGCATGACAATAGTAGGCCAAAGAAACTTGCATTTCCTTCACATTGCCGTATGGCTTAAACAAAAGAAAGTTATTAAATTTAAATTTAATTTTCTGCCCACACAGCACCAGAAATTCCCTAAATTTTCCCTGAATATTGGTCCACATTTCCCGAATATTCGAACCTAATATTCAGGGAAGTTTCGTGGAAGCATCAAAATGTCCGCCATGGGGAATATTGGACGTGAAATTTCCCTGAAAATATATTTCTAATTTTCAGGGAATTTCCGCATCTAATATTCCTTCAATATTCACAGTATTCGTAAATTCACTGTACATGATGCGCACTGGTCGAACTAGGTTTCTGTGACACTTACGGCTGCGCAGTGGATTTTAATGTTCTAGATTCCTACATGTGTCAAATATAACATATAATTTTCATCAATTACCAGATCAAAAAAAATTTTGAAATTTTTTTTCAACTTTCCCTGAATATTCTAGGAATATTAGATGCGGAAATTCCCTGAAAATTAGAAATACATTTTCAGGGAAATGTCGCGTCCAATATTCCCCATGGCGGACATTTTGATGCTTCCACGAAACTTCCCTGAATATTAGGTTCGAATATTCGGGAAATGTGGACCAATATTCAGGGGAAATTCAGGGAATTTCTGGTGCTGTGTGGGTGTTTTAATATTAATTTTAAAAATTGTAATATTTACCGGGCAAACTACGACGAGCTCTTCAACGCTTTCCTTGAAATATTTGCAGATGATTTTAAGAATTTCGTATCCGTCATCCTTTGATTCGGCTGAGGTCAAGTTGTCCGCTTTTCCAAAATCGAAAATAATAGATTTGTCTCTAAGAAAATTATCCTTCAATAAATATACTGAATGTCCCATTTGTAACGCGTAATGGCGCATGAGGAATTGTTTCAGAGACAACATCGGCCAGAATGCTAACATTGTTTGTGCATTAGGTAGTTGTTCAAAATTGTTGAAAAAGTCTTTTTGAGCTTTGAAACTTGTGAAAATTTGTGTATTTATAATCTGTTCATCTTCAGGAGACACTTTTCCCAATTCTAGCGATAAACATTTGTCTACTAAATTTCTTCTTAATTCTTTGATAGTCTCATCTGTTTCTCCTGGAGGATAACAATTGACCACCCAATTTATGGCCCCCAATTTTGCCTGCGTTTCAAATCTTTTTTTAGTCCCTGCTCCTTTTTCTTTTTTTTAATTGATTTTTTCCAAACCATTAACGTAGTTACTATGAGAAAGAAACGGATTATAAAAAGTTGAGTACCCTGTCCCAAATTGTTTTCCATTCTTAACATCCTTGAAAGATACTGGGTACTTTTCCACAACGTTTTTGGCAACCGAGCGGAGCACCGTGCACGGAATGTGAGTACTGATTTTACGCATATGTTTCACAACCTTGTGAATTACTTCTGCTTTCAATGCCTTACTTTTTGAGACACATTTCAGCTCATCTTTGAACATGTCATCAAGGTTAGACCAGTCGAATTGATAGTCTCGCCAGATATTAATTTCAATTATTTCTTGAATTGGATTCACATCAACTCTTCCGGGAGAGTTATTGACAGGTTGTTGGACTTGTTCTTCAGCACTCGATCCCGCGAGATGATTAATAATTTCACTACCATTTTCTGCCGTTTCTGCTTCACCTGTTCTATCGAGAAGAGGAACTTCAGTCTGTAAAATTTTACTGTCACTCTTAATGTCATCGCCAGCAACGGAAGCTCCAGTATTATCCGAATGAACTTGTTCCTTTCGGCATTCACCTTGCGCTATTGCCATTATAATATATCAACCAAAATATTCTAAAATTTCATCCTCGTCGATAACGGTTCCGTCTTTTTCTAAACATATTGTGACAATGGTTTTCCCCAAATTTGTGGTTGAAAGCCTTTTTAAGGTTTCTACGGTGCAATCGGAAATTATACATATTTTTATATGTCGGTCACACGACAATACTTTAAACACTGGCATCTGTGAACAAAAAGTAGTAACACGTAAATGTAAGAAAGTTGTGAATAATCCATTTTAAATGGGGAAATTGTACAAAAAATGTGAAAAGATAATTTAAATGCGTATAAAAGAGAAATAAATTTATTAAAAATAAAAATTTTCTTAAAATTCTTAAGGAAATTGGCGGAAATTATGGTACTTAATTTCTTAAGTAGTAAACTTTAAGAAATCAAGAATTAAAGTACAGATGGATGGAAAGAAAACTTTTAAAAATAATTTTTGATACCACGGTGTCAGCTCAGTTGGTTAAGGTCCTGGACTCTACGGTCGCCCCAAGTCAAGCGTCAAGCTTGCTTGGTTCGCGCCCAGGGGAGCCTGGGATTTTTTCCGGCTGTGAGAAAACTTCAATGGAAGGTAAAGACGTCAAGGTATAATGATATGCACTGGCGGTAATCGACCTGTGCAGATCACTAGAACTCGACTGTCGATAAACCGGTTGTATTCAGGTGAGGTCTTTCTACAGTTTTCCCTCTCCACTGGCGAGAAAACCCAATATACCGGGTGGTCCAGGCAAATGCGAGTACTCCTAATTTCAAGCCGTTCTGTAGACGCAAAAACACTTAAAGAATATATACAAAAGTACAATTCTAGGAACTCCCTACGGGGGACACTCATTGGGCACGTAAGATCGTTAAAACGAGTGTATAATAACTAAAAAAAAATAATAATAATAATAATAATTTTTGAAATATCCGGATCTTTTGTGAAATTACAAAAAGTAAATTAGAAAATTCATGAAAAATTTAGAAATTTTATTACTGAGAGAAGACTTTCAGAAAAATGTTATAAATATGGACGAAAAAGGCAATAAATAAATTTCATTTAAAAAATAAAAATACACAAAAATTTAACATTTACGAGACAAAAAAAATTAGAAACTATTAAATAAGAATTAACGAAATTATTAAAAGCTTAAAAAGTGATCAACAAAATTATGAAAGAACAAATTAAAACAAAGTAAAAAAGTATAAAGTAAATTCAAAAATCTTTAACGAACCAAAAGAAAATTGCCAGTGACATAATTTAATTTTTATTTTACCGACATTTATTTAAACTACATCAGTCAACCTTCCATTCCGCGGACAGCAATTTGACGTGTCCGCGAAAGAGAAAGTCATTAAAATGCTATTAGTGACCCTGAATTCAATAGTACGCACAGTCATGACTCTCACCGATATAGACCGTTCTACGTTTCCCTACTGAGTTAACGCCGATTAGAAGTCCGCGGAATAGAAGGTTGACTGTAATTCTTACTTGGACTAAATCTTAACTTGTCTTTTATCTTTTATTACAAAAAAAATTTAACCCTTTAACGACCAAATTAATTGACCTATTCGATTTCTATGCAACTTCGTACATTGGGGTTCTTGAGATGGTTGGTTACGAATTTGCCATCAAATTCACAAAATTCAAAATGGCGGACCTCTTTAAAAATGTTTTTTTTTTTAATTTATATAAAACTTGGTATCTGGTGGTTTTTAGGTTCGCTTGTCAGGAATGTGAAGTTCGATTCGGGACAAATAGAATCTGTGTCTGATGAGCTTTGGAGAATATTCACTAGGGTGTCTGTAAAAAAGTCGACTTTTGAATTTTGTTCAATCTACCCCCTCCCCCGTTTGGTTTCAATATATGTAAAGTAAAAAATTTTCTTTAAAATTGCAGCTTGATTGATTAATATTAACCCGTGTCAGCAATCGATTGGAATTTACCATTGAAAATGCATGGAAAAAATGACAGGTCACAAATTTCTTCATTTTGAGATATATTTTAAGACATCGTTTTTAGAAAAATTAAATTTTCAAAATTTCTAAAATAGTGGATGTTCAAAAAAGGGTAAAAAAATACATTGCAATATTTGCAGCGTTTTATCACATAATTATTCAAGGAAACTCAATAGATCTTCTTATTCGGGGTCTTTGAGGTCGCTATTGAAGATTACGATGTCAAAAATTAATTTTTCAAAATTTTGGAACCAATATGCTGAACTCAAAATTTTGAATTTCCACATTTTTCAAGAAATCGCCTTGAAACACAGTTATTGGGGTTTCGGGATCGCTATTAACAAATTTCATGTCAATATACTTTTTTTTCAAAAATCCTAAACCAATATGGCTAATTCAAAAATTTTTTTTTTATAATTCTTACATTTGTTCTTTTTAATTATTGAGTTTTCGGTCATCAATAGTAAGAAAAACTGCTCTTTAAATCTAAATGATTGATTTTCTAGTAATGAATTAACGAGAAATCGGTTACTATGAAAGTTTAATGAAAGTTTAAGTTGTTTTGTTTAAAGTTTAAATTAGTAGGTGTGTATATGATCCTTGGCAACTTACCACCCTACTTAAGATCAAAAACTGATAACGTTCAACTCGTATTACTATGTCATAAAAAAGATCTGAAACTGTTTGGATGGGACATTTTTTTGAAAACTTTGGTAGACGATTTAAAGAATTTAGAAACCACTGGTGTAACTGTGCCAGTTGGGAACAAGAAAATGACATTTAAGGGTACTGTTGTTTTTCCTGTGGCTGACAATTTAGGTGCTCATGAAATTGGAGGGTCTACCGAAAATTTTAGCACATCAAATTACTTTTGTCGCTTCTGCGAAATTGAACGACAACAGTTCTTATCAAACGGTGGGCGAATATTAATTACAGAACCACTGACAGTTATGAAGAATGTGCTGCAGAAGCAGTTAGGATCAATTCCTTAGTGAAGGGTATTAGGAGGAATTCTCCTTTGAACCAACTGACACATTATCATGTCTGTAATCCGGGTTTGCCACCATGTCTTGCACATGACTTTTTTGAAGGCATTGTACCTCGCGACGTACTGTATGCTATTAAATATTTCTTAAAACAGAAATGGTTTCAAATTAATTACCTAAATTACCGTCTTAAACATGTTAGACTGTCAACTGATAAAAGTTCTACAATATCAGCGCTTCCTACTATTAAAGAAAGTTACAAAAAGTTGTGCGGTGCAGCTAGCCAGATAAAAAGGTTGATTCTTATTCTTCCTTTAGCTATTTTCGAAAAAATAAAAGACGAGAAAGATCCAATGTGACAAATGAGTCTATGTTTACGAGAGGTCTGTGCCTTGGTTTCTGCACCTGCATTATCTGAAGGACAAATTGTTTTACTTGATTCGAAGATACAAGAATATTTACAGTTGAGATAATTTGTTTTCCAAAAAATAAATTGCAACCGCAACATCATTTTGTTAGTCATTATGCGGATTTTGTTTTACAATTTGGACCACCAAAACATTTACAGACTTTGAGATTAGAAAGTCTGCACAGATTTATAAAAACCGTTTTAAAATATAGTCAGAATTTTGGTAATCCCACTAAAAGTTTGGCCACTAAGCGTCAGCGAAAGCAACGTTTCAATAAAAATACTTATTCTGACGTTGTCACTTCATCAAACTGCGAAGCTTATTAGGTCCAAGATTGCAACACAATTAATGTTTTATTTTAAAATTATTTGCCTAATGACTGAACTGGCTACGTAGTTAATTGAGGAAAAAAAATTTTAAATTAAAATGGTCAATATGCGATCTAGAAATCTTAGACGTAAAAAAGTCAAAAATAATATTCAATTTTTACTTATTCTAAGTCACTTCAATGAGGCGCGTAAATATTACTGGGTCCGTAAAAAAGTCGAATTTTGATTCTTGTTTAATCTACTCCCTCCTTTGGTTTCAATATATGTAAAGAAAAAAAAATTTCCTTTAAAATTGCAGCCTGAAAAAATGAACTTTTTTAAAAAAAAATTCTAATTTTTTAAATTTGTTAGCAAAAAATTTTACAGGTAACAAATTTCTTTATTTTGAGCTATATTTTAAGACATTGTTTTTAGAAAAATTAAATTTTCAAAATTTCTAAAATAGCGGATGTTCAAAAAAGGGTCAAAAAAGGGTCAAAAAATACATTGCAATATTTGCAGCGTTTTATCACATAAATATTCAAGGAAACTCAATAGATCTTTTTATTCGGGGTCTTTGAGGTCGCTAATGAAGATTACAATGTCAAAAATTAATTTTTCAAAATTTTGGAACCAATATGGTGGACACAAAATTTTGAATTTCCACATTTATTAAGAAATCGCCTTGAAACACAGTTATTGGGGTTTCGGGATCGCTATTAACAAATTTCATGTCAATATACTTCCTTTTTTCAAAAATCCTGATCCAATATAGCTGATTCAAAAATTTTTTTTTTTAATATAATTCTTACATTTGTACATTTTCATTACTCAGCTTTTGGTCATTAATAATAAGAAAAACTGCTCTTTTAATCTGAATGATCGATTTTCTAGTAATGAATTAACTAGAAATTGGTTACTATTGAATAGTGACAAATCGGACTATTTTTTAGTAGAAAACTACTAATTTGAGAGTTGAATAACTACTAATTGAAATTGTAAAAGTTTACTTCCTCCATTAGCAGTTATTCAACTGTCATATTAGTAGTTTTCTACTAAAAAGAAAGTTTAAATTAGTAGGTGTGTATATGATCCTTGGCAACTTTTGAAAGTTTTGAAAGTTTAATTTTAACTATGAAAGTTAGAATAAGTTTACCTGGAAAAGATGAAGACAACAATAGCGTGCGCAACGCAAGATGAGTTTACAGTTGTGGTTCTAGAAGCAAGAGAGAATAAGGTTACCTGGGATAGATAAAGACAACAATGGCGTGCAAAATGTGAAAGAGGAAAAGGTATAACAGGTGTCTGAGATAGATAAAGGCAGAGGAGAGAGAGAGAAAATAAGAAAAGAGATTTTAAACGGTGTGAAAATTCTAAGGCATCCTTGTAAGGAACTTGTATGAACATTTTGTAATTAATTTTGAAATGTTTAAACAATTTTTTTCATATTTTCTATGTGAAGTATTTTAAAAGCTTACAACTGTTTTAATTAGCAAAAGGACAAATAATGTAATTAATGTAATTTAATTGATTTAATTGTATCGATTGTTTAAACAATTAAAATGGTGTAAAATTAACTTTCGATGAAATTGAGCTAAAATTATGTGGTTTTATGTTATTTGTATAAAAGAATCATAAAAATGTTAATTACTCGAAATTCGCAGTGTATATTCAAATGTTTAAAACATTTTAATTTGTTTAAACAATTTAAGTTTCTTATGTTTTCGAAATCAAACACTTTTTTTTGTCTAGGTCTCCTCCAGTCAACTTCTTTAGAAAATTTAACCTCAAAATGTGAAAATCGACTTTTCTAAAGTACCCATGTACCCAACCAATGTCCACGTGATTTCCAGACAACTTCTTCAGGAATGTTAACCTTAAATTGTGAAAATCAACATCTCTAAAGTACCTAAGTACCCAACCGATGACCACGTTATATCCGATCAACTTCCACTGGAAAGTTAACTTCAAAATATGAAAATCGACTTCTCTGGAGTACCTAAGTACCAACCCGATGTCCAGGTCATCTCCAGACAATATCCTCAGGGAAGTTAACCTCAAAATGAAGAAATTTACTCTTCAGAAGTACCCCACTACCTTACTGATGTCCCGGTAATTTCCGGCTAACTTTCTCAGGGAAGTTAACCCTGAAATAGAAAAATCGATTCTTCTAAAATATGTAAGTAGCTGTCCGATATCTAGGTCTTTTTCGGTCAACTTCTTTAGGAAAGTCAACCACAAAATGTTTAAATCGACATTTCTGAAAGACCTAAGTACTCCATCGAAGTCCAGGTCATTTCCGGACAACTTACGCAGAGAAGTTGACCTCCCAATGTGAAAATCTACTTTTCTGAAGTACTCAAGTACCAGTCTGATATCTAGATCATTTCCAGTTGACTTTTACAGAGAAGATAACCTCAAAATGTATAAATTGACTTCTCAGAATTACCCCAGCACCCAACCGATATTTATTTATTTCCGGTTATCTTTCTTAAGGAAGTTTACCTTATAGTGTGAAAATATACAACGCTGAATAAACTAACATACTGACGAAGAAGACACTGCAAAAGCAAATGTCTTGTTTTAGACTTTTAGTCCCTATATTTAAAACATTTAAACTTATGTTAGTTTATTTCAGGGCTAGTGCTATTATTTGTTAGAATTTATCAAATTTAAATAAAAAAACTCTTTAACTTCCGACAGTAAATTATTAAAAAGCAGCAAGTAAAAACAAAGTCATTCCGACAAAGTTGTTCAATGTTTAAAATTAGTTCCCAGACGTTTTGAAATCTTTATGATTTCCTCGTTTGGAAGTCTAACAATAATAAAAAAATAACAAAAATTATAATTATTTCCTCTAAGAGAGACAATAAATAATAATAACAAAACTACAAAAATTCTAGAGTTAACCATTGCATGGAGTCAGAGAAACTAAAAAGAAATTAAAAATTAATAATATCAGAATTTTTAAAATTAAATAAGAAAAAAAAATTTTATTTTGTAAAATTAATTAAAAATAGAAATTATTAAAATACTTATACAAAAAAATGTGTTTAATAAAACATGAAAACACATAAAATAATAAAAGTTAATAGAATTAAAAATTTATAAATAAAATAATAAAAGTCACCAGAATCACAAATTATATAACAGTGTTAAATGACTTCACTATTTAAACTGAACTACAAACACCTTTACCTCATTAACAATAACATAAATTAAACAGACTAGAGAACTTTAACAATGACAGTTAAAAGAGAAAACAGAGAAATAAGCAATATGAATATTGTCTATTTTAAATTAACAAAAATAAAATTCAACAATATTTCATAACATTTATTAAAATTATTTAAATCCCTGATTTTATTTAAACTATTGTTTCCCTCTTTTTAATAAAAAAACATATGAAATCATTTAGATTTTAAAACGGAGAACAAAAATGTTAAACATTAAAAAACTTTGTCTAAATGAAGTCGTTTATTCTTGCTCCTGTTTATGAAATTTATTATGAATTAGTTAATTAATACATTATATGTTGTAAAAAACAATTTCTTTTCTATTCAATTATAACAAAACATATCTTGCAAACCACAACAAAACAAACGTTTCGAGCTTACGCACATACACGGTTCCCGACCATTTTCCAGAATCCAATTTCCCAAAAAACGCCCTCTAGAAGATCAAATTTCCCGAATACCATATTCCCGAATGTCTATGTACCCGAAAAATAATTTTTTTTTTAAATAATTATAACATAATAAACATTTATTACAAAATATTAAACAATACAGACATATAAAAGTACAAAAATAAACACTACAAAAATATAAAACTAAAAAAAATAAACAATATAAAAATATAAAACTTATATAAATAAAAGTATAAAATTACAGAGCGATGTAATGAGACAAGGTCTGTAAATATTTTAAAATTTCGTCTCTCGTTTTGTAATCTTCGTATGTTGCAACAATCCCCTGGAGTCTTTTCTGTGCTCCTATTTACTTTTTTTAGGAGCAGCTTTTATAGCTTTTCATAAACTGAGCTTGGCTATGGCGACCTCCGTGTCCACTTGCTCTTTCTGTATTTCTTTTAACAGAGAGTACATATATAACTTCGTGCCGATAATTCTAAATTTTGCCTAGTGCTGCAAACGAGGACTCTTGTTTCCAGATTCTGCAAAGAATTCAGCGAATCATGAATCAGAAACGTCTCTCCCACAAGTGAATCGCGATAACGCTGCTGAATGTCCCCTAAGGCGTTAAGGGATTTAGGATTTGGTGGCAAGTTTTTTCTTCTTTTCCTCCTTATCGACTTCTTCAAATTTTCCCTCTCTGGCAACTGAGAAATTACTGCTTCTGATAAATTTGGCAATTCAGCACGTAGAATTTCGGCAGGTGGTCTTTTGGAATTATATTCAGCTATTTTGATTAATCTGTACAAAAATAAGAATAATAAATAATTTTGATCTAAAATAATCATAAAGAAATATAAAGTGAAAGTTAATTTTTTCTCACCTGAACTTTACAATTTCAGCTTGACATTCCTCACCATTTTGGTGCATGGTTCGTATGTTCCGACTGCTGTATACCTTTTAAAACCACAACATCTTTGCCAGGTTCACTCTCAATGGCAATTGCACGGGCTTTATACGTCCTTTTCCGTACATTGACACAATCCCAATAGGATTTACCACCTAAAGTTTTCGAATGTTGGTAAATATACCCTTCCAAAACTAATCTTGTTTCCATATTATAATTACACCGGCACACAAATAAAATTAATTTGGATTTCCAAAGACCAGACTAGTCACTTCTTACGTATTTTGGATCGTTTAATCCGAAACCGGGGTCGGTTTTCAAAAGTTAGCTCTCATTTGTTTTCTAACCTCAAAAAACCACAAATTTAAGTTTAACCTATTGTAGTATGCATAAAAGCTGTTAAAAAAATATGAATCTCAAACTATTGTAAACTGTGAAGTATCACATTTAATTTAAGCCCAGAAAACTTACAAAATATTCAGTAGTTCCTGAGATATGAGTCAAAACGTGAAAGCATTTTTTCCTTAAAAGTCAAACAAATCGTGACTTAACCTGAAAATTATGTTTCTCAGAAAAATATGCTTTAACGTTTTGACTTATATCTCGGGAACTGCTGAATATTTTTTAAGTTTTCTGGGCTTTAATTAAAGGTGATACTTCACAGTTTACAATAGTTTGAGATTCATATTTTTTCAATAGCTTTTATGCATACTACAACAGGTTAAACTTAAATTTGTGGTTTTTTGAGTTTAGAAAACAAATGAGAGCTAACTTTTGAAAATAGACCCCGGTTTCGGATTCAGCGATTCATAATACGTAAGAATTGACTAGTCTGGTCTTTGGCTATACAAATTAATTTTTTTGTGTGCCGGTGTTATCCACATAATCCATTTTAAAAACTTGTAAAAATTATAAAATATAAAACAGTTTAAAACAAATTGTGTTTACAAAACTGACAGTATATTCAATAAATATTTCGTTGCTATGGCAACAAGTTCATCTTCTTTTGTCAATATTTTCAAACTTTCTTCGGTTCCCTTCTTTTGGATATTTTTGGGAAAAAAGGCTTTCGGGAAATTGATTATTGGGGAGAAAGGTCTTCGGGAGACTGAATTCGGGAATACGTACGGTAATCCAATTAAACTACAAAACAATAGAAATAGAAGTATAAAATATAAAAGTCTACAGTAAAAACTGCTTTTTCTGGACTTGTTCTTTATATGTATATTGTAAAAAAATTATTCGTCAATACGAATTTTTTCGACAGCGGTTAAAGTATTAGTCGCGTAAATGCTCCCTCAAAACTCCCGCAAAATAAAAAGAACAAAAAATAAACTTTTATATCAACTCACTTGCTTCCTTGTGACCTCTTCTAATGTAATATATGTAATTTTCACGATTTTGAGTCAGGTACTATAAGTTATCGTGATGTATTGCTTACACGTTTTCGATATTTTTCAATGAAACCACGTGAAAATGAAAAATTATGAATTTTTAAATTATTGTATTTTTTATACGGCGTGGTCAATAAAATTAATTTTTTTTAAAGGATTTATTTTATCTCAATGTGTAACTTAGTACTTTTATTTGAAAAACTGACGACTTGTTTTTTTATAATAGAATATAAGAGACATTTTTTACATGCATTTTGTGCTATTGCATGTAAAAGGTATAAACTTTGAATTAATATTTTGAAGCTCAGAAGTGGTCAAAATTAATAGGATAGATCTCATTTAATAGATAAATACCTCATGAATACAGATACAAAGTTTTAAAAAAATCTGACGAAAATCATTTTACGCGACTAATACCTTAAGATCTCTTCAAAGATTTCTTCTTCTTCTTCTTCCTCTGACAGCAACATCCATTTTTTCCAGACTAAATTTAAAAAACCATCCTTACAATATATCTGCTGTACAGACGGAGCAACTCTTGCTTCCAATTGTTCTCGGCGAATACGATTTTTAACCTCAATGCTTTTTAGGTTTATTATTTTTTTGGCACTTTTATTGAGACTTCTCATATCTTTGCAGCATTTTATTATTTCTTCGTCAGTCTGTTCTAGTGATGTTTCGTTTCTCCTTATTTTTCTGCGAGCACTTTAGTCTAGTGGTGGTACAACTCTGTTATTATTATTCCTTACATTTACTTGCAATTGCTTTCTAATGACCTTTTTTCGTTTTTTTATTTTCCTGGGGGACAGCAGGGGAGTTTTTTGTTCTTTTAAAGTTTAATTTTGTTTTTTGTTTACTATTTCTTTCATTGCTTTTTCTTTTACGCAAATTTTCGGTATTCTTACTTAAATTATTTTCATTTAAATTGGCACTGCTGTTGACAACATTGTCCACCACGTTATATTGATTATCATTATAGGTGTCTCCCAAGTCAAGTTCGCGTGACATAGCAGAACTTTCTTCTTGATTTAGGTGTAAATTAGATAGGTCTAGCTCCCAGTCAATTTCATCTACCACATGCTGAGGAGTTTTAACAGATTCACAACCTCCACTCTCATACACTTCGTCGTCTCTCTCTTGTAAAGTATTGTAAGTTACTTTAGCATGAAAGTCAGGATTCTTTTCCGTCCTATTGACTTGGAGAATATTAAAATTAGCATGTAAATTTGATGGGCCTATAACATCGTCAATAGCAAATCCCGCATGCGGAGGAGTTTCAACAGATTCACTACCTCCAACCTCATACACTTTCTCGTCTCTCTCTTCAAAAGAATTTACAGTTTCTTCAGCAAGAAACTAAGGATGCTCTTTCGTAGCACTGATATGAAGAAGATGCAAATTAGAATTAAAATTTGATGGGCCTGCCACATCGTCAATAGCTACTCCCGCATGCGGAGGAGTTTCAACAGATTCACTACCTCCACCCTCATACAGTTTCTCGTCTGTCTTCTGAAAAGAATTCACAGTTGCTTCATCACGAAACTGAGGCTGTTCTTCCCTAGCATTGATATAAAGAAGATGCAAATTAGAATTTAAATTTGATGAGCCTGCCACATCGTCAATACACAAGAAAAAAAAAAGGCCAAATTTCCCCTGATATCAGTATAAAATTTCACTGCAACAAAGTTTCTCTAGGAAGGAGAAACTTTACCTCTAATAAAGAGAAAAAGAGTCGTCTGCTTCTTGTGTGCTGAAATTTGAGAGACAGGTTTCTAAAAAAATCTGGATGCCCATTGAATTATAGGCAAATATAACTAAGGATAATATTTAATTTTAAGTAATTAAATAATTAAGTACATCACCTCTTCTCGAAATATTAAAATAATAAAAAAGTTTGACACTTGACATCTTGATGTTTGTGTCTCTCTCGAACACATGCAAAGAAACATAAAGTAGAAGATGACAAGAAGAGGACCATGAAAAAGTATGTATCATAAACAGGGTTGTGTAGCGAAGCGTCACTAGCATTTTTTGACATAAATTTTATGATGTTTCAATAGATTAAAATACGTATTTTACTACCCTTCATTCCCAAAAGTACATTATATATAATATTATTGCAGTAATATATTAATTATTTTACAGTAAAAACCATATAATTTACCTAACGTATAAATTTACTAGCACAACCCTGACTAGAGTGGCACCGAGGTTGCATATAGTTACGCATACCGTTAAGTCGATTCGTTAAATCTATTCGGCGGAAATTATGTCAGATTTAAAAATCAAAAAACGCAAAAGAGAACATTGAAGGTTAACTTTTTTACTTTGTAGACATATACTCATGAATGATTATAGTCCAAAGCACAACGAATACCGGTTACGGGAGCAGGGCATGAGATAATAAAGGACAGAGACTGTTTCTGTCCTTTTCTGTCTCATGCTCTTGTCCCGTAACCGTGTTTCTATCTGCTTAAGGCTTATGTCAGTTTATTACGTCCACGCAAGGTTGTGCAGCGACGCGTCAATCAAGGTTTTTTTAATGTAATTTGCAGGTACTTTTCCCCCACTCCCAAAAAATACATTATGTAACTTATTATTGAGGTAATTTATTTATTAGGTATTTTACCGTAAAATGCCACGTAATAGACCTTTTCATTTAACTTTTCTGTGTTTTTCTAATGCATGTGCCATTGCATGAGCTGGAAAAAGACAGAAGAACTAAAATGAAAAGGTCTATTTACCTAAGGTATTTTACTATAGTAGAACCCTTGATACACAACCCTTATAACCAGGGTTAAGAAATTACAATTAACATCGAGCACAATGCGCATGCCTTTCAAGGTCCCTTGACGAAAAAAGCGCGGGATGATTTAATTTTTTTTTTCATATTTCTGCTTATAATATATGTTTATGAAGTTTGTGTTAAACACATTTCTTGAAAATATATAATAATAAATGTTGCTTCCTCATAGTGGAAGTATAATTTTTCTCTCAAATTATCGATTGTGTTTTTTTTTAAATATCTCGACATATTTTGATCTCAGTATGTTGAAAATAACGTTTTTAGAAAATGTCCGTGCCTGTGTGTTGAGATTGCGCTTTGCCTAATATCTCAAAAACTGTGATACTAGGAACTGTTTTTTTAGGAAATTATAAAGGGAAACAAATTATAATATATGTTTGAACCCGATCGATCAATTATAAATAATTTTTTATGGAATTTAAAAACTGTGTTGAAATTTTTTTTTCACAATTTTATACATATATATATTTTTATTCACAATTAAAGTATTTTATTCCTTTTATTTTCTGAAAACGCATTAATGGAGCTATTAGCGAACCCTACTCTATAGTGCAATGTTATACAAAATTATGAGCATTTGAAAAATCGAAAATTTTGAAAATCTTGTTCTCTAATGACTTTATTGTTATACTTTATAAGAAGCTTTAATATATTGTCATTATAATGTGGGTGATTAAAAAACATATCAAATGACTACTGTTATAAATTGTCAATGTTTCAAAAATTGAAACTTTTTATAAAAATTATTTTTTTATGTTTCTTTGCTTTTATAGATATTTTATAAAGAATTATTTCGGCTTCTTTTCTACACAATGTAAAAATGCATCAATTGACAGAATCAATATTTTTTTGCGAGTTGTTAAGTAAAACTTAGTGATGTTTCTACTAATCTCTAAGAGGCAATATTTTAAAAACATGAATACCAAAAATTACTCACTTCAAATTACTACTTGAGGCGCAACATGACAGCGGTTACTATATACTACAATAAATAATAATTATAATTATTATACATAGAATATTGGATGAGGGCTTGGTCAAACGTGAGAGGGAAGGGTTCTTTGTACGTTTATGGGGATGTTATAATTTATTTTTATTTGTATATATGAGGAACACTTACCAAACAGTTGATAAATCAATTTATCAAAATATAATAATTTTACAAAAATCTGGACTTAAACAAGATGATTAAAAATTTTTCATTTTCTTCCTAGAAAAAAAGAACCTTTAAATCCCCCAATTACTAAATAATTAATAATTCAATAATTCGCCTCAAGTGCAAAAGACATTCGTATATAAATAATTTCAAATAGTTTGTCTACTTTACAATTAACTCCAGAGGTGCAAAACTGCATTTGATTAATTTTCTCAAAATAACAAAATGTGGATTTATCAACTTTTGAAAAAGTGCTCCTCACATAATGTCCTTTTAATCTTTTCAAGAAACAGCTGTGTGTGTAAATAAACTGAAAAAAAATATTAAAAATTGTTTTTAAACATTGTTTTATTGTATATATAATAGTATATTTTTTTGTAATTTTAGTTTTGTTATGTGCCCAGAACAGGCTTACATGTATGTAGAAGAAACGTTGCCAGTATTGAAATATTTTTGACGTGGTCTTATGACTTTAAATAAACTTTGACAAACTTCGTCTGGAGATTATTTTTTTTTTTTATTATTTAAATTATTAATCCCAGACGTTTAACTAAAGTTGGGTTGTACAATGACATCTTAAAAGCATAAGAGACCTGAGTAAGGATTCCTAAAGTGTGTCCATCGTTTTCAAAAGGTATTCTGATTTTATTTAAATTATATATTTTGATAGTAAAAATGAAGATAAACAAAACCCTATTATATTATTAAAAAAATGTTGATATTTTAATAGTTATTAACAATCAAAGTTTTTTATGAACAATTCAATTGCGTCCGTTCTTATTAACAGAATGTTATAAAAATTGGAACTATTACTTCAGAATAGACGCTTGTCAAAATACTAATAGTTTTTTTAAAAAATGCATGCAATTTGTTAAAATAATCAATACTTGTTATAAACAAATTAAAAATTAAGCCAGTTCTTAATGAGATATTGACTTTGTTCTATTTCAATATTATTCTGTATAAAATTGTTTACATTTCCAAAAAATAAAATTTTGGGGCTCACATTGTAGGAATAAAATACTTTTAATTTTGTTGAAAGAAATACCGTTTAATTACTAATGTGAAGTTTTCAACAACAATATACTATCCATATCTTTTATTTTTTTTTAAATATGCTGAATCGTCAGAAAATTTTAAATTGAGAAAAGCAAAATACAAAAGTTATATTAATTTCTACAATAAATATTATGAAAAGATACATTATACACATACGATAATTTAAAAGTTAGGTTGTTTGTAAATGTTTTATAAATGTTCGAAATCTTATTTTAAACATTTTTTATTTTGTGTTTCTTTAAAAATGAATTTGATAGATTACAATATATTTTCTAAATGTTTTATTATACTATGTAATGCATATACTGTTTTAATTTGCAATAAGAATATGTTAAATTATATTTAAATAATAATTTTTAATAATAACATTTTAACAATTGTACAACACAATTATTATATAATCTCATTTAGTTGTGTTCTAAAATTGTAAAAGTATTATTATTTAATAATATTATATAAATATGATTTAACATTTTTTTTATTGCAAACAAAAACAGTATATATATATATATATGTATATAGTAATATATTGTATAGTAAAATATATAATATTGTATAACAGGATTTTTCATTAATCTTATTAATCAATAAATAATTAAATAAATATATTTGAACACTTTTTCTAAAAATAAAACCTCGTTATAATTTAATTGGCTTCTCAACGCCTTTCCGACATTTCTCTTTTATAAAAGCCAATTGTTTCTAAATTTAAAACTTTACCCGGAAAATAGATATCGGATGCGCCAGACAATAATTAAAATGAATTTAATTATTGTCGCTCCAAATTTATCGACAACTTGAAATTGACTCAGAACAAAATGTCACCAGCTAGCTCGTCTAGTGCGGAGAGGGGCGTGAGTCGGAGAACGAACGAATTCTCAGAAGTTCTGCCATGCTTCCTGGAAAGTTAATCTGAACCTACCTTTGGTTCACCAAAATAAAAATACTACTAAAATAAATAGTGAAACTCATTTGATATAAAATTAATACTATTTATTAAAAAAAATTGTTCATGAGAATAGACATATTAATTATTACAAAAATAATTCTCGACAGAAAAGACTATAAATTCTTATTCAATTAGTAGATTTTCCTCTCTTAGGGAGGTGAGAAATCGGTTCTTAAGAAAGTCATTTATCCCGACAAGAAGACAATTTAAGTTTATTAGAATTGAACTTGATTTTACCCAAACTGATTCGGGCTGAAGCACATGGCGATTTCAAATTCTTTTTAAACAAAGATTAAATTAATAGCGAGCCGCTTACCAGAGAAAGAAGACTCGCCGTGACAATCGCCAGTCAATAACACAATAATGATTAAGTTCCAATTAAATAAACAAATTTTCTTTTGTAAAACTCCCGCCAACATGGCGGTCAATTATTAACTTTTTTTCTAATTAAAATTACGACCGTTCTACTTGACGGCTCAACCAGGAAGGAAGATGGTAGCGAAAATTCGGGGGCTCGTCATGTGCCTTCCCCCTTCTTTCCCTTTGAGTCATCCTTCCTTCTAATCGGTAATTACGAATCAAACTTATATTTGATTCGTACAGATGTCCCTTGCTGTGCGATTTGGCCCCGTTGCTTTTCGCCAAGAGAGTTTCGAAGAGCGGGAATCTCATCCGCTCGACGCCCTCGGTGTACAGCCCTCAGCTGCGCTCTTGGCGAAACCTGGCGCGACGCTGGCAATCCTCTTTGGACATATCTCCACCCGATTGGGTGGCATTTCGTGAACAAATAAAATATAACAAAAATAAATAAACAAATTTCTAATAAAGAGAATGTCTTCCCTCGAGCATGGAATCTCAAAACCGCCTCTCTCAACTCCATAATGGGAGCAAAACCCAATGGTTAACATCAATTAAAAATACATAAATTTCTTAAATTCTAATTTTGCTCCCTGGTTGAGTATTTTCGCGATTGGCTCCTTCGAGAGTTGGTCAGAACCAAAGATAACGTGTCAGAAAGATTCTGCCACGTTATAACACCTCTCCCCCTAGAAGGAGCCTACGGGCGTTCAAATCTCGAGTCTGCTCTCGTTGCAAGCGGCTTGCTTTACAAAGTACCGATGCCCTTCTGCCCTAACAGATATATCCTGATTCCATGCTCGGAAGAAACTTAGAATTAAATCATATGTAACAAAAACGGACTCTTAACCTAAATTGTCTTCAAAAGAAAGTTATGGAAGGGAAACTACCCTACCAAATACCGGCAGTTAGTCTGCCAATGAATAACACTACTTTACAAAATATGGCCTTTATTTATGCCCATTTTTCGCAGGAAGGCTCTCTGCATTTACATATTAATGTTACATTACTGGTGGGGCTCAACCTCCCACTTACGCTACTCGTTATAAACAAAAAAACATATATTTTATGAGGCACTGCCTCTTTAACTATTCTCTTAACAGAACAGAAGGCAAAGGGAGGATGGCGACAGAATCATCAGAAAAGAAAAGATAAAATGAATTAAGAAAAATAAACCGTAATCTTATTAAGTATTTCCCAGATTGTGGGGAGTAAAAAAAAATAAAGAAAATAATTCTTTCCATCCCCAGGATGGCCTTCGTTGTGATAGGACGAGGGTTCGTGGGTTAAAAGGTTAGGTTAGCTTGGGTGACCTGATTCCGTAGGTGACCCAACTAACGACAAAACACAAAAAAAAAATTTAATTTATTAAAAGAAAATTACTACTGGCCCCATCGTGTCACTTAGGCCAATCTTGGAACCATAATAAAGGGAAGGGTAAAAACCTTACCTATAGGAAGGGTAGGTGGAGGGAGAGGAAGAAAAAAAAAACTCATTTATGTGGGGAGTTCTCCCCCTCCTCTTTAGAGTCAATATCTCTTGTGGCGGGGGCGGTTCTCACGTCAACACAAACAATCGCGCATGTGTACTTCCGGTTCTCCACATCCTTCGCAGAATAGCCCCAAGAGTCGTGGGCACCACTGCCACATGTGTCCTACCTTTTCCACATCGGAGACAATCCAACGTATGAACGTTCTGTTGTCCACACTTGATACAAAACAGACCCCACTTATTTGGACAAACCGGTGCGTTGTGACCATGTCTTTGACAATTAAAACAAGGGGGTTCTTGTTGTACCCCCTCTCCCGAATCTCTCCCCTCTCGCCTGTATATACGAGTCCATCGTTCCCAAATTATTCTCAAATTCGGGGGTTGGCTTCCCTCCAGTAATAATCCGTCCCCAAAGCGACGAATGCCTACCTCACGGGCAAAATCCTCTAGTGTCGATTCCTGAGGGAGGGCCCTGAGGATATCTTCTAGTGTGTACCTCACTGCTGGCGGCCTGACTGCTGGGTCAACCTCCCATTCTACTGCTCTGGCCTCCCCCTGGCTGCTAGGTGCTTCCTCTCGTAATATTGTCCACCCAGGCCACTGTCCAGGCCCTGGATGGGTGTTTGTCCTCCTGAGTCTCCATTTCAACTTGTTCCACCCCGGATCTGGCGGACAGGTATTCTGATGAGGAGCTGCTCATCTTGATAGCTAGGATAGGAAAATATAACGACCTAAATTACTAGTTCATAGTTTCTAATTTTATTCGTGGTACGGTTTCAAGTCTTTCACATGGAAGGTACCTAAAGAACGACCGTTGTCGTTTCCTAATTCATATACTAACCAGGAACGTATACCGATTACGCGAAAGGGTCCGTGAAACTTGGGATCCAATTTCGAGGATCTCCCCTTTTCCTTCGACGACAGACGCACTAGACGTTTCAAAACCTTATCACCTATTTCATATTTACAATGGCGGCGATTTTGATCATAATGCCGCGTCTGTTTAACCTGAGCTTCTTCCAAGTGAAGCGTTACCAAATCTCGAAGTTCTTGTAACCGCTCCATTCTCTCGACCCATAATTCTCGATTTAACTCTGGAATTTCGGACGGTCCTTTTTCCTCCCGACGCAAATTTACTTTGGAACGCAACTCTCGCCCCAAATTTAGGAAGGCTGGACTAACCTTCGTGGTCGAATTAACAGCCGAATTATACGCGAATCTGAACTCATGTAAGTGGACGTCCCATTCGTTATGATTTGAATCTACAAATGCCCTACTCATCGTCTCTATTACACAATTCATTCGCTCGGTTGGATTCGCTTGTGGGTGGTATGCCGGGGTTGTCGAATGATGTATCCCGAAGAATTCTGTAATCTCTTTTACTACCTTATTACAGAACTCGGTTCCATTATCCGTATGAATGACAGCCGGTTTACCCCATCGTGACAATATTAGATCATCCAGCGCTCTAACGACATTTTTCGCTGTTGCTTTTCGAGTCGGATAGCACTCTATCCACTTTGTAAAATAATCGTGAAAAACAATTACGTACTCATTCCTAGATTTACTCGGTGGTAATGGACCTACACAATCTATCGAAACGAAAGACCAGGGTTGGTCGACTATTCTTTTGCCCATTAGACCAGGACGTGCTTGTTGGGATGGTTAAATTCTCTGACAAATATCGCATTTCTTTAAAAAATTCGCCGTATCGCGAAATATTCCTGGCCAGTAGTATAAAAGTGCTACTCTTTGGTAGGTCTTTTCTACCCCAAGATGGCCGGCTTGTGCCTCATTATGCGATTCTTGTAGAGCTTCTAATCTTTTCTCTAACGGGAGGACCAACTTCCAAGCGTCTTCGTCTTCTATAATGGGATCTATCACGGGATTGGGACGGTAATAATACAATCTTCCGCTGGATACCTTCCAGCCATGGAACTTACGTGGGAATTCTTGGACTTCTGTCATTCTTTTGTTATACCACAGATCTGTGCTGACATCGATAGTACAGACCCCCTCCACCCCTAGATCCTCATACATCCGTGACAGAGCGACTGGGACGTGATGTAGAGCGCCTTTTCTATGAATTACGGTGTAGGAGTACTCTGAAAGGTCCAGGGCCCATCGTGCCAATCTACCTGTAGGGTTGCTTAAATTGTCAAGCCAACGCAGGCTACTGTGGTCTGAGATCACAGTGAAATGAAACCCTTCCAGATAGTGACGAAACTTTTTAATGGACCAGTGGACTGCTAAGCATTCTTGCTCGGTAGTGGAGTATCTCCTTTCCGCGTCATTCATAGTACGGCTAGCGTAAGCTATTACCCGTTCTTTACCATCTTGCTCTTGTGTGAGCACAGCCCCTAAACCGAAGCTACTTGCATCGGTTTGCAAGACAAAAGGAACTTTAAAATTGGGGTAAGCTATAATCGGACTAGATGCTAGGGCGGTTTTAAGCGTTTCAAAAGCTATTTGCTGGTCATTAGACCATTCCCAAATGTAACTTTTCCTAAGAAGTCTATTTAGCGGTTCTGAGATTGAGGAAAAATTTTCAATAAATCTCCTGTACCAGCTGGCCATACCCAGGAAGCGTCTCAACTGCTTCAAATTTTTAGGAGCGGGGTATTCCAGCACGGGAGCGACTCGTTCGGTATCAGGCTGCATGCCATTATTATTTATGCGATAACCGAGGTACCGCACCTGTTCTTGACAGAAAAAACTTTTTTCTTTACTAATTGTCAGGCCAGCCTCATATATTGCCTTTAGCACCTTTTCCAACCAATAGAGATGCTCCTCAAATGTTTTCGTAACGATAATAATATCGTCTAAATACGCAAAACAATGAGGGCGCATTTCAGGTCCAATGATCTTGTCGATCAGTCGTTGGAAGGTGGCAGGGGCTCCGGAAAGACCGAATGGCATTCTCCGGTATTGGAAAAGTCCCCTGCCTGGGACGGTAAAGGCCGTAATTTCCTTACTACCGTCTTCCAGTGGTACCTGGTGGTAAGCCAAATTTAAATCTAACGTGGAAATATATTTGGCTGCCTGCAGTCTGTCCAGAATATCCTCCATGAAAGGGAGGGGGTAAGCATCTCCTTTAGAGACCTCATTCACCTTCCGGTAGTCGATACACATCCGGTAGTCGGTGCCATTTTGCTTTTTGACCATCACTACTGGGCTTGCCCATTCTGAAGTAGATGGCTCTATAATATTTTCCTTTAATAGCTTATCTACTTCTTTGTGCATGGCGGCCTGTACTACCGGAGACACTCGGTAATGTCTTTGTTTGATTGCAGGGCCTTGCACTGTAATCCGGTGATTTATTAGAGTCGTTTTCCCTATTTTCGCTTTTTCCGGTATAGAGGAGGATAAAAAACTACTTAGCCTTTCTTTTTCAAGGTCACTGAGCTCTGCAATGCCATGGCAGGCTTCCATAGATGGCTCATCTTTTGAGTCCAACTTTGTCACTCTTGTAGAACCATCACTATAATGTTTAATTTGGATTTGACCAGGTGGTCTAGCTAAGTACCAGCAATCTTCATATCCATTATCGACGATACCAAAGTATCGTATAAAGTCTCGCCCTATAATGCATGGGTGCATTATATTATCAGTCACTCGGAATGTAAAATTATCCTCGACTCCATCTATTTCGACTGGCAAGAGGACATGACCTAAGATTGCTGATGTTGATCCGTTCACAGTTATTAAATAACTAGACTTAGGGTCTGTCAGGTCACGGTTTTTTAGATTGAGAAGTTCTCTTCCCAATTCCTGAGTTATGAATGACCGTGTAGAGCCCCCATCAAGGAGCGCACAGACCGGTTGTAAACTTAATCGGAATTCTACGTACACTCTAATGACTTTGTCTGTGGTGTCAATTTTCCCACAGAAGTCTTCCTGATCCACAGATATATCCTTCCCTTCCATGTTGGAAGGTGAAGGTGAAGCCTGTGTTTCCACAGGGACAGCTTTCCTCTCCAAGTTGGAGAGCGAAACAGAAATCTGTGATCTTTCAAGTTCCACTTCCCCTTCCACATCGGAAGGCGGAAGGGCAGCTTCCACCTCCATCGTGAAGGGTGGAAGGACATTTGAAGTTTGCACTTGACTGAAGAAATACTTCCCCTCCATGTGGGAGGGCGAAGTACGCACTTCCGTTTCCGCAATGGAATCCGGAAAGAAAATTTGTGTTTCATTAAAAACATCGTTCCCCTCAACCTTGGAGGGCTTATAACACACTTCCGCTTCCTTTTCGGAAGACGGAAAGAAAGTCTGTGTTTCCACAGAGGCATATTTCCCCTCAACCGTGGAGGGCTTAGAAAGCACTTCCGTTTCCTTTTCGGAAGACGGAAAGAAAGTCTGTGTTTTCACAGAAGCATAGTTCCCCTCAACCGTGGAGGGCTTAAAAAGCACTTCCGCTTTCATTTCTGAAGGCGGAAAGAAAGTCTGTGCGTCCACAGAATCATAACTCCCCTCAACCTTGGAGGGCGACAAAAGTATTTCCCCTTCCACACTGGAAAGTGGAAGACTACCTAGTTTAAAATTTTCCTCCATATGGGAGGTAGTAGGGGGAGGCTGTACGGTTACAGAACCCTCCCTCTTATCAAAGCTAATACTATTTCTACTATTTACATTATATACATTGTGGTTAGTCCCTATGGTGTTAATGGAGGAAATTGGGACTTCTATTTTTCCTCCTTTGGCTCGTTTCCCTTCTTTTTACATTTTTCGCAGTTTTTCCTAATTATGTTATCCGCGCCACAGCCAAAACAAAATAACCCTCTCCTTTTTGCTTGACAAAATCTAAATTGATGGCCGGTTTTAAAGCAGTTAAAACAATTTAACGTTTTATTTTTGTTGTCTTTTACTACTTCTTTTGGTTCTATTTTTCGATTTTGTGTCTGCTGGGGTTGGGTGTTATTTATTTTTATTGCTGCTAAACTATCTGAGAAATTTTGTAATTCTCTTTTAAGGATGGATTCTAGATCAGCGAAGGCATTTTTAGGTTTAGGGGATTTTTCTACTTCTACCGATGCGATAGGTATTTTTTTCTTAAAGTTACTTGCCTGAGTTTGAGCTGATGTACAAGCATATTCCGGAATAAAGGAGTTTTCCGGACTTGGGGGGACTGTAGTCGTTCGCTTTTTCGATAAAGTCCGTTCTACATCGCGAGCTAGAGATGCCAACTCATTATATGAGTTGAATTCTCGGCGGCGTATTGCCAACTGGAGGGTATCCCTTAAATTTTCATGGGCTCTGTCCAGTTGCTCTTGGAGGGGGACTTTTCGTGGGCATAATTGGAATAACCCCCTAATGCAAGTCAAGTACCTATCAGTCGGTTCATTTGGGCCTTGTATCCTTTGTCGGATTTGTTCATCTAACCTACGCTGGTAATTGCAATCCCCAAATCTTGCGCAAAAATCAGATTTGAAATGTTCCCAGGTGTGCCAGTATTGGCGGTTTTGACGGAACCACATGAGAGCCAGTCCTTCCAAAAGGAAGGAAATTGCCAAGAGCATTTCGGGATCAGATACTGAGTCCATAGCCCTACCTTCTTCTACTCTTTGTAGAAATGCTATGACACTTGTGTCCCCTTCTCCTGAGAATGTGACATTCCAGGTTCGGATCACATGTGCCAAGTTTCGGGTCCTTGGTCTCGTATCAGAGTAAATTTGATCCACGTATGGCATTGAGGTTCTCGGTGGTGGTTGGGGTGGGGATGAAGATTGGTGTGTCCGGTGCCCCATAATCACCAAAAAGTTGATCGAAGGTTTGCCGCGGGGTGGGGGGTGTGAGGCTCGAGACGTTCGAGTCGTCAAGGTTGACTACGTTTGCATGGATGGTTTGCCTGGGGTTCGACAGGCTTGATGTGACATTCTGCGAGATGTCATCGTCTTCGCCTGTCCAATAGGTCCATCCGTCAGCCGCGTTCTCGAGGTATCGACGCATTCTATCTACGATTTGGCTGTGTGTGCCAGTATTATTTATTGAGTGACCGGCCATTAGACCGCGAAGGTGATCGGGGTTCATTTTTCTCAACCAATCGTATTGTACTGATGCCATTTTGAATCGTATTTAGGAATTAGTTATATTCTCTCCGTGATTGAGTTTAAACGAATTGTGAATTGGTGGAGGAAGTTTTATTTAAATTCTAAAAATCCAGAAAAAAAAATTTTCTCTAAGCTTAATTTAATAATATTTTAATAGTAATTAAATTTTTCGTTACTTGATGAAAGTAATAAAGAAGATGGGTAACGAAAAAAAAATTTCGTTGTGTGAAAGAAAAACTAAAAATTGCTATCGGATGTAGTTATTTTAATTGTTAATGGACTTTTATTTAGTTTTATTCTCAATTTATTTTAAGGTATTTCCTTTAATTTTGTTAGGTCAGATTTTTATCCGACAAATTCTAACCTTCGATTCAAACTACAATGCAAACTCAAATTCCACAGTGCGAGAAGGATCACTTTACTTTATTTAAACTTGATTTAGATTGATTAAGTTACATAAAAAAAATTAAATTTTATTCCCTTATGTGCCAGAAAGAGAGAAAAAAAATTGTGTTGTTCAATAGAAATTATTAAAATTATTGTAACGATTTCTTTTGTTTAAATTTCAAATTTTAAATATTCAAATAAACTGCTATCAAGTCGAATTAGATCAAGTCCACTTGTGTTAATTCAAATATTTAACTCATTCCACTTTAGTAAGTTAAATCGATTTAAGTGTTCTTTAAATCATTTTATTATTGTGTATTTATTTATTAAGTGTGCTTAGTAGACTAATTTATTTGTATCTGTGATCAAGTTTTATTTTTCGGATTATTTTGTATTTATTTTATTAGATTTTAAAATTCAAGATTTTTCTCCTTTTCCGTTGATTTTTAATAAATTTCAGTTTATTTAGTTTAAAAATTATTTTATTTTGTTTGATTGTTAATCATTTCTATTTTCATGAATTCAAATTTTTCCTCTAAGTTTTAATTTCTAAATTTTTAAAGAGAACGATCCATAAAGTGGTTTTCAATAAATTCAATTTCTAGTTTAGCATTGTTGGCTGTATTTAATTTTATTTTAATATGATGCTCACTCTATCTTATCTTGATCGCGCAGTTTGAAGAAAACAAATTTTGAACCTAATTTGAGTTCAGGAAAGAAAATTTTCTCTTATTGGTTTTCACTTCGTATTTTTAACTCGATTTATTTTTATCCGTTTTGAATTTTTAGATTTTATTTAAATATTGATTAATTTTACTTTATTTCTCCTTATTTATTTATTTTAATATTTTTCGGTAAACAGGAAAAGTCCAAAACTTCTGTTTAAATTTCAATTATGTGTGGTTTAGATCATTTGAGTTTATGATTTTATTTGTACTTCAGTATTGAATGGGTGGCAGAATTTCAGTGTTTCACCGACACTGATTGCGACTCATTAAGAGGATTTGACAAAATCGTCATTTATTCTACTTGGTTTATTGTTGATTAATCGTTTTTCACGAACTTTGGTTCCTTAACGGTTGATTTCTTTTCGAAAGAAAAAGGGAAAAAATGCGCTTCGAATTCGAATGTTGACTATCTGTCACTTTTCTGCGCGGAGTAATACACTATGTGCCGTCGACCGTTGCACGCACTCAGGCTGTTCGGATACCGCGTATGAATACAATTTGCTCCGAGCGGGATTGTTACATGCCGCGATCAGCTGAGGTTATGCCGGTAATTTCACGCCGCATGTTCGAAGTTTATCCGATCTTATTTTGCACTTTATGTTTTTAGTGCTCTTATTTAAATCTGAGAACCGATGGATTAATTTATAGGGCGGGACCACGCATGAAACTATACCACGAATAACACCAAATTAATACAAAATCAAATGAACAATGACCACACTTGTTGCACTCGCGTGAAAATAAACACTGAATTTATTCATATTTTACACTTTACTGACCTTTTAATTATCCACAGAGTTTATGTTCTGTTTATTTTTCCACAATATAATACTTTTTTGTTAGTTTTACTTTTTATTCCTTAATTTCAACTAATTTTGTGAACTGATTATTGTTTTGATTCGACTTCGTCGGGGGATATTTTTCTACTGCTGTATACGAAGCCGAAGCGCGCCGAGTTCACACGAAGGCTTCCGATCTGTTATATTCGGTTTTCTTACTTTAACGGGTGGTACTCCGAGTTATTAATTTCATTAGATTAAATGAAATAATCCACAAGATATTTATAATAACAGGAGGGTAGTCACAATGTTGGGTTTTGGATGGGAATAAAGAATAGATGTGATAGGTTAGGAAACAATTTCAGCCATCCATAAAGATTAAAACATAAATTTAAAGATTTTAAAATTTTAGAATGATATTTTCTTGATTTCGACAATTTGTCGACTTATTCTTTCTGAAAAGAATTCTGACACTTTACAGAATTCGTTCGTTCCTAGACCCGTGCAGTTGTGGCGCCATTTTATAACAGGATTTTTCATTAAATCTTATTAATTAATAAATCAATAAATAAATATATTTGAACACTTTTTCTAAAAATAAAACCTCGTTATAATTTAATTGGCTTCTCAACGCCTTTCCGACATTTCTCTTTTATAAAAGCCAATTGTTTCTAAATTTAAAACTTTACCCGGAAAATAGATATCGGATGCGCCAGACAATAATTAAAATGAATTTAATTATTGTCGCTCCAAATTTATCGACAACTTGAAATTGACTCAGAACAAAATGTCACCAGCTAGCTCGTCTAGTGCGGAGAGGGGCGTGAGTCGGAGAACGAACGAATTCTCAGAAGTTCTGCCATGCTTCCTGGAAAGTTAATCTGAACCTACCTTTGGTTCACCAAAATAAAAATACTACTAAAATAAATAGTGAAACTCATTTGATATAAAATTAATACTATTTATTAAAAAAAATTGTTCATGAGAATAGACATATTAATTATTACAAAAATAATTCTCGACAGAAAAGACTATAAATTCTTATTCAATTAGTAGATTTTCCTCTCTTAGGGAGGTGAGAAATCGGTTCTTAAGAAAGTCATTTATCCCGACAAGAAGACAATTTAAGTTTATTAGAATTGAACTTGATTTTACCCAAACTGATTCGGGCTGAAGCACATGGCGATTTCAAATTCTTTTTAAACAAAGATTAAATTAATAGCGAGCCGCTTACCAGAGAAAGAAGACTCGCCGTGACAATCGCCAGTCAATAACACAATAATGATTAAGTTCCAATTAAATAAACAAATTTTCTTTTGTAAAACTCCCGCCAACATGGCGGTCAATTATTAACTTTTTTTCTAATTAAAATTACGACCGTTCTACTTGACGGCTCAACCAGGAAGGAAGATGGTAGCGAAAATTCGGGGGCTCGTCATGTGCCTTCCCCCTTCTTTCCCTTTGAGTCATCCTTCCTTCTAATCGGTAATTACGAATCAAACTTATATTTGATTCGTACAGATGTCCCTTGCTGTGCGATTTGGCCCCGTTGCTTTTCGCCAAGAGAGTTTCGAAGAGCGGGAATCTCATCCGCTCGACGCCCTCGGTGTACAGCCCTCAGCTGCGCTCTTGGCGAAACCTGGCGCGACGCTGGCAATCCTCTTTGGACATATCTCCACCCGATTGGGTGGCATTTCGTGAACAAATAAAATATAACAAAAATAAATAAACAAATTTCTAATAAAGAGAATGTCTTCCCTCGAGCATGGAATCTCAAAACCGCCTCTCTCAACTCCATAATGGGAGCAAAACCCAATGGTTAACATCAATTAAAAATACATAAATTTCTTAAATTCTAATTTTGCTCCCTGGTTGAGTATTTTCGCGATTGGCTCCTTCGAGAGTTGGTCAGAACCAAAGATAATAATCTTTCTGACGTGGTAATCTTCTATTATATTAATACGATACCGAAAAAACTTCGTGCATCGTCGTACAGACTTCAAAGTTCACCTACTTTTTCCAATAGGTTACTTACAAAAATGTTCATTTCACCATGTTATTATAGTTTGTAACAATGCGCACTGGCACTATTCGTGTCAAACATGTTAAACTGAACATTTTTTTATGAACAACATATTGTTGCACATGCGCAGTAGTGCACCACAGCTGTGTAAACGTGCGCACTACTAAACAAACATTTCACATGCGCAGTTGTTTTGTATTGCTGTTACACATGCGCAATCATGCACAGTCATAGTCACACATGTGCTCTAATTAAATTCAAAAATTACGCATGCGCAGTGCTGTACTTCACCAGATAATTAAATTTTCACTACATATAGCATACTTTTTTTAATAAGTGCGCAGTAAATTCCGTCTTATTATTGCGCATGCGTAACACGGTAACATGATATCTGCACATGCGCAAAGGTACTTTTATTTAAAAAATTTGTTAAAATTGTTTTCTTTTCATTATTATTGTAATTAATGACCCATAATAGAAAAGAATATTCAAAATTCAATTTAAATATTGGAATTCAAGAAATTTAATAGAAAAATTATATTATTGAACATAAAAAATAATAAAAACATTAAAAGTGTATTTAATTTTATTAATTTTAATCTTTTTTTCTTTAAAATGTTTATAAAATGTAACAAATTTTGATCTGAAAGTTTTCAATTTTTCATACTTTTAAAAACCATTTTCTAGGGGTACCGGGGGGGGGGGGGGTAATAAATATTTAACATACTGTCAGAAAATCTTCCATATAATTAGTGTTTAAAAAAGTTTTGTAAAAATTTACTTATTTATTGAGAATAACTAGTTTGAAAGTTCTCCCAATATTCATAAAATTGTACGTGGTAATCTTCTATTATATTAATACGATACCGAAAAAACTTCGTTCATCGTCGTACAGACTTCAAAGTTCACCTACTTTTTCCAATAGGTTACTTACAAAAATGTTCATTTCACCATGTTATTATAGTTTGTAACAATGCGCACTGGCACTATTCGTGTCAAACATGTTAAACTGAACATTTTTTTATGAACAACATATTGTTGCACATGCGCAGTAGTGCACCACAGCTGTGTAAACGTGCGCACTACTAAACAAACATTTCACATGCGCAGTTGTTTTGTATTGCTGTTACACATGCGCAATCATGCACAGTCATAGTCACACATGTGCTCTAATTAAATTCAAAAATTACGCATGCGCAGTGCTGTACTTCACCAGATAATTAAATTTTCACTACATATAGCATACTTTTTTTAATAAGTGCGCAGTAAATTCCGTCTTATTATTGCGCATGCGTAACACGGTAACATGATATCTGCACATGCGCAAAGGTACTTTTATTTAAAAAATTTGTTAAAATTGTTTTCTTTTCATTATTATTGTAATTAATGACCCATAATAGAAAAGAATATTCAAAATTCAATTTAAATATTGGAATTCAAGAAATTTAATAGAAAAATTTATATTATTGAACATAAAAAATAATAAAAACATTAAAAGTGTATTTAATTTTATTAATTTTAATCTTTTTTTCTTTAAAATGTTTATAAAATGTAACAAATTTTGATCTGAAAGTTTTCAATTTTTCATACTTTTAAAAACCATTTTCTAGGGGTACCGGGGGGGGGGGGTAATAAATATTTAACATACTGTCAGAAAATCTTCCATATAATTAGTGTTTAAAAAAGTTTTGTAAAAATTTACTTATTTATTGAGAATAACTAGTTTGAAAGTTCTCCCAATATTCATAAAATTGTACGTGGTAATCTTCTATTATATTAATACGATACCGAAAAAACTTCGTTCATCGTCGTACAGACTTCAAAGTTCACCTACTTTTTCCAATAGGTTACTTACAAAAATGTTCATTTCACCATGTTATTATAGTTTGTAACAATGCGCACTGGCACTATTCGTGTCAAACATGTTAAACTGAACATTTTTTTATGAACAACATATTGTTGCACATGCGCAGTAGTGCACCACAGCTGTGTAAACGTGCGCACTACTAAACAAACATTTCACATGCGCAGTTGTTTTGTATTGCTGTTACACATGCGCAATCATGCACAGTCATAGTCACACATGTGCTCTAATTAAATTCGAAAATTACGCATGCGCAGTGCTGTACTTCACCAGATAATTAAATTTTCACTACATATAGCATACTTTTTTTAATAAGTGCGCAGTAAATTCCGTCTTATTATTGCGCATGCGTAACACGGTAACATGATATCTGCACATGCGCAAAGGTACTTTTATTTAAAAAATTTGTTAAAATTGTTTTCTTTTCATTATTATTGTAATTAATGACCCATAATAGAAAAGAATATTCAAAATTCAATTTAAATATTGGAATTCAAGAAATTTAATAGAAAAATTTATATTATTGAACATAAAAAATAATAAAAACATTAAAAGTGTATTTAATTTTATTAATTTTAATCTTTTTTTCTTTAAAATGTTTATAAAATGTAACAAATTTTGATCTGAAAGTTTTCAATTTTTCATACTTTTAAAAACCATTTTCTAGGGGTACCGGGGGGGGGGGGTAATAAATATTTAACATACTGTCAGAAAATCTTCCATATAATTAGTGTTTAAAAAAGTTTTGTAAAAATTTACTTATTTATTGAGAATAACTAGTTTGAAAGTTCTCCCAATATTCATAAAATTGTACGTGGTAATCTTCTATTATATTAATACGATACCGAAAAAACTTCGTTCATCGTCGTACAGACTTCAAAGTTCACCTACTTTTTCCAATAGGTTACTTACAAAAATGTTCATTTCACCATGTTATTATAGTTTGTAACAATGCGCACTGGCACTATTCGTGTCAAACATGTTAAACTGAACATTTTTTTATGAACAACATATTGTTGCACATGCGCAGTAGTGCACCACAGCTGTGTAAACGTGCGCACTACTAAACAAACATTTCACATGCGCAGTTGTTTTGTATTGCTGTTACACATGCGCAATCATGCACAGTCATAGTCACACATGTGCTCTAATTAAATTCAAAAATTACGCATGCGCAGTGCTGTACTTCACCAGATAATTAAATTTTCACTACATATAGCATACTTTTTTTAATAAGTGCGCAGTAAATTCCGTCTTATTATTGCGCATGCGTAACACGGTAACATGATATCTGCACATGCGCAAAGGTACTTTTATTTAAAAAATTTGTTAAAATTGTTTTCTTTTCATTATTATTGTAATTAATGACCCATAATAGAAAAGAATATTCAAAATTCAATTTAAATATTGGAATTCAAGAAATTTAATAGAAAAATTTATATTATTGAACATAAAAAATAATAAAAACATTAAAAGTGTATTTAATTTTATTAATTTTAATCTTTTTTTCTTTAAAATGTTTATAAAATGTAACAAATTTTGATCTGAAAGTTTTCAATTTTTCATACTTTTAAAAACCATTTTCTAGGGGTACCGGGGGGGGGGGGGTAATAAATATTTAACATACTGTCAGAAAATCTTCCATATAATTAGTGTTTAAAAAAGTTTTGTAAAAATTTACTTATTTATTGAGAATAACTAGTTTGAAAGTTCTCCCAATATTCATAAAATTGTACGTGGTAATCTTCTATTATATTAATACGATACCGAAAAAACTTCGTTCATCGTCGTACAGACTTCAAAGTTCACCTACTTTTTCCAATAGGTTACTTACAAAAATGTTCATTTCACCATGTTATTATAGTTTGTAACAATGCGCACTGGCACTATTCGTGTCAAACATGTTAAACTGAACATTTTTTTATGAACAACATATTGTTGCACATGCGCAGTAGTGCACCACAGCTGTGTAAACGTGCGCACTACTAAACAAACATTTCACATGCGCAGTTGTTTTGTATTGCTGTTACACATGCGCAATCATGCACAGTCATAGTCACACATGTGCTCTAATTAAATTCAAAAATTACGCATGCGCAGTGCTGTACTTCACCAGATAATTAAATTTTCACTACATATAGCATACTTTTTTTAATAAGTGCGCAGTAAATTCCGTCTTATTATTGCGCATGCGTAACACGGTAACATGATATCTGCACATGCGCAAAGGTACTTTTATTTAAAAAATTTGTTAAAATTGTTTTCTTTTCATTATTATTGTAATTAATGACCCATAATAGAAAAGAATATTCAAAATTCAATTTAAATATTGGAATTCAAGAAATTTAATAGAAAAATTTATATTATTGAACATAAAAAATAATAAAAACATTAAAAGTGTATTTAATTTTATTAATTTTAATCTTTTTTTCTTTAAAATGTTTATAAAATGTAACAAATTTTGATCTGAAAGTTTTCAATTTTTCATACTTTTAAAAACCATTTTCTAGGGGTACCGGGGGGGGGGGGGTAATAAATATTTAACATACTGTCAGAAAATCTTCCATATAATTAGTGTTTAAAAAAGTTTTGTAAAAATTTACTTATTTATTGAGAATAACTAGTTTGAAAGTTCTCCCAATATTCATAAAATTGTACGTGGTAATCTTCTATTATATTAATACGATACCGAAAAAACTTCGTTCATCGTCGTACAGACTTCAAAGTTCACCTACTTTTTCCAATAGGTTACTTACAAAAATGTTCATTTCACCATGTTATTATAGTTTGTAACAATGCGCACTGGCACTATTCGTGTCAAACATGTTAAACTGAACATTTTTTTATGAACAACATATTGTTGCACATGCGCAGTAGTGCACCACAGCTGTGTAAACGTGCGCACTACTAAACAAACATTTCACATGCGCAGTTGTTTTGTATTGCTGTTACACATGCGCAATCATGCACAGTCATAGTCACACATGTGCTCTAATTAAATTCAAAAATTACGCATGCGCAGTGCTGTACTTCACCAGATAATTAAATTTTCACTACATATAGCATACTTTTTTTAATAAGTGCGCAGTAAATTCCGTCTTATTATTGCGCATGCGTAACACGGTAACATGATATCTGCACATGCGCAAAGGTACTTTTATTTAAAAAATTTGTTAAAATTGTTTTCTTTTCATTATTATTGTAATTAATGACCCATAATAGAAAAGAATATTCAAAATTCAATTTAAATATTGGAATTCAAGAAATTTAATAGAAAAATTTATATTATTGAACATAAAAAATAATAAAAACATTAAAAGTGTATTTAATTTTATTAATTTTAATCTTTTTTTCTTTAAAATGTTTATAAAATGTAACAAATTTTGATCTGAAAGTTTTCAATTTTTCATACTTTTAAAAACCATTTTCTAGGGGTACCGGGGGGGGGGGGTAATAAATATTTAACATACTGTCAGAAAATCTTCCATATAATTAGTGTTTAAAAAAGTTTTGTAAAAATTTACTTATTTATTGAGAATAACTAGTTTGAAAGTTCTCCCAATATTCATAAAATTGTACGTGGTAATCTTCTATTATATTAATACGATACCGAAAAAACTTCGTTCATCGTCGTACAGACTTCAAAGTTCACCTACTTTTTCCAATAGGTTACTTACAAAAATGTTCATTTCACCATGTTATTATAGTTTGTAACAATGCGCACTGGCACTATTCGTGTCAAACATGTTAAACTGAACATTTTTTTATGAACAACATATTGTTGCACATGCGCAGTAGTGCACCACAGCTGTGTAAACGTGCGCACTACTAAACAAACATTTCACATGCGCAGTTGTTTTGTATTGCTGTTACACATGCGCAATCATGCACAGTCATAGTCACACATGTGCTCTAATTAAATTCAAAAATTACGCATGCGCAGTGCTGTACTTCACCAGATAATTAAATTTTCACTACATATAGCATACTTTTTTTAATAAGTGCGCAGTAAATTCCGTCTTATTATTGCGCATGCGTAACACGGTAACATGATAACTGCACATGCGCAAAGGTGCTTTTTTTTTTTTTTTTTTTTTTTTTTTTTTTTAATTCCAACGAAAATTAAAATTTCGTTTTTCTCCACTTGTAAAATGTTGTGCGTACAATTTAGTCTCTAAAATTATATGTTTTAAACATTGCATTAAACTTTTTTGCTAACATGTTTTTTAATGTCAATTCATGTGGAAATTGCTAAACAATCATTATTTGTTACGATTTTTACCACTGCGCATACCTAACGTTTGTAGAAAGCTACTGCGCATGTGTAATGTTTGTAAAAAACTACTGCGCATGTGTTAAATCGACAAAAACCTACGCGCAATTTTTTCATTTGTTTTTTAAGAATAATTTTTTATTTTGTATTCTACTTTAAGTATATTTTTCTTACATTTTGAAATAATTAGTTTTTCGAAATAATTTAAATGACAATGTGTCGATTTAGACTATTTTTGGATAAATGAAAATTTTAACGATCACAAAGCTTTTTCTATGTGGAAACAAACATTATTCCAATATAGAAACATAACGGAAATAAACTCAGATTCGAAAATTTAATTTAAAAAAAAATGTAGATCCATTAAGATTTTTTATATTTTTTCTGTGATCATTTACAAAAATAGTTTAGATTATCAAGCTTCAAATTTTGCAATAATAATATAATAGAACTCATACTCAATTAGTACCTATAATCGATCAGTGATAATTCAATTAGACAACATTAATTAATAGCTTCATAATATTGATGTAAATAATACATTACATATTACAAGATTTATTTTTTCCAATATAATAATAATAAAACATAACAATAAAAATTATTGAAATATAAAAAATTTGTAAAAAAAATATTAAACATTCAATTAACAATAAGTTTACTAATATTTTATGAAATGTCCACATCAATAAACAATTAAATTAATATTAATGACCGAGCGAGCGTCAGCGAGCGAGGTTCATTACGCTAGTTCTAGTATAAAAATAAAGCCAAACAGCACGTGATGGTGCCTAAATATAACAGTGATGTATGATTGCAATATTAGTAATATTAACGGGTTATTGGTAGTTTAATTTACAAAACGCCTCTATCAGTTGCTTTAGGAACTATCCAATATGGCTGCCGACAGAGAGAAAATTGACGTATTTAGAACATAAAAATTTGATATTTATTTTAAATACAACATTTTAAAGTGTTTGTGAAAGTGAATTATAATTCTATAATAGTGGGGATTACTTATTTTGTGAATATACAATGAAATTCTAGATTTTTTTCTATAGTTTTATTGCCAGCTCCGCGCCAGAATTGACAACATTTTCATCCTCCATCGTATTTCTAGACGACGAAGTACCTTTAGTGAATGACAAAAATAGTATTCAAAATCAAAGAGACACATATTTTCTTTTAAAGCATTTGAAAATTTTAAAACAAACACTGGTTTTTGAGCGAAAAAGCTAACAAATTTAAAACCTATAGTTTCTTCAAACACGATATTTTTTAATTTTGTTTTTTGATTTTACTAATTTTTTAGATTATCTTTCTTAACACTTTTAAAAATTTTAAAAATTTTGAAAATTGACAAAATGGCGGACATTCTTTTTAAGATCAAAAAACTAGATTATCTCAAAAATATCATTTTTATTTTATGTAAAAAGCCATTTTTTAGTTAAAGGTTATTTCAATGAAGAAAACCTTCTTAAACTAACAATGTAAAATGTTTAAAATATAAAAGATTTTAATACAATACATAGTTTCTAACAATCAATTGATTATTTATGTTCTGAAGTACTAACATTTATGTTCTCTAAAAATTAGCTTTTAATCGACTTTTAACGAAATTTGTTGACAAAACGAAAAATAAAGACAAATGTCAAGAGAAACTTTCTGTATATTTTCTGATGAGGAACAACTTTTATTAAGGAAATTTTTTAATATCTAGTTTACTTTTAAAAAAAAAATTTATTTAAAAAAAAAGAAAATATTTTTTTTCTTTCACCACAATCTGGTACAAGTTAAATTCTTATGGAAAATAATTTTTGGTATGACGACGATTTCGAAAAAAACTGTTAACCAAAGAAACGTTGGGGTTTTCGAGTCACTTTAAGTCAAATTTCTTTTAGTAAAACGGCCGCCATTTTGTTATTTTAGAAAAATTTTTAATTGATTTTTAAAGAGGACTAAAAATTCTTTCAGTTCAAAGAAAAAAAGAATAAAATATCCCAATCACTTTAAAAATTATTACACTTATAAAGTATTTTTCCTAAATTTTTAAATAAACGAGTGTTCCAAATTTAAAAATTAAAATCTTTACAAATCCATGAAAAAATATTTTCCAGATAAAAAAATACATGTCTAAAATTCTTTAAAAAACAACATTTTGCATAGAAAAATGATTTTCAATTCCGACCATGCCCAGCGTGCTTGGTTTCATGTGAATTTGGTCTAGAAAAAAAATTTTATCTATTTCCAAAGTTAGCAGACACACCTTTGCTAAAATAAAAAAGAGAAGAAAAGGAAAAATGAGGGATCAGTCAATACACCACTTGCTGTGAAGTCTGCAGAAACTATGAAATTAAAAACTGCAAGAAATATTTATACCGCAGTTACTAATAGTAATTTTCATATCCACGTCGGCGATCACGTCCACGTCCAAGGCCACGATTACGACCACCGCCTTCTCCTCCACTGCCTTCTCGTCCACCTTCTTCGTAACCCCTTCTGTCAGGATCTCTATTGCCCCCTCTGTCTCTATCATCCTCTATAACTAGCCCTGCTTTTTCTTCAATGGTTTGCACAGCTCTGTACATGAGCCTGGTCATTTCCTGAAATAGTATCACAATTATGAACGAAAAGTTACAAAAATGTAAATGAACAATTTCTGCATAGGGAACGTTCCAAATGACATTACGCTGTAATTTAATTTCAGTAATTTTTCCACTTATTTTCACCTAGTAATGAGTAAGTAGCAGGTCTGTACAACGACGAGTCAAAAGTGTTACAAGTTTTGAAATTGTCCGCTAGGTAACCGCTGGCAGCAGCTATCAGTAAGTTATTCCGAAATTCTATACTTTGACTATAGCAAATTCAAGCCAACTACATTGGCATGCGCGAGATGAGAAAACTTCTGCCATTAAGAAGCTTCTGTAGGTAACGTAAATGTCCCAATTTCTGGACGCTGAAGGGCCTTAAGATTATAGGATGACGTCTTTTCTAGAGGCTTGTCTCCTTTTCTGAGGAGAACTAACTTTTGCTTTTTCCAGTCCATAAAGAACCTTCCAGCCCTGAGGCAATCGTTCAAAGTGCTAAGAAGAAGTTCAGGGTACACATCGATCACCAATTTCAGGATCTCGTTGGGTATTCCGTCCCTCCCTGGCGCCTTGCCAGTCTTCAACCCCTTGCCCGCGGATCTTAACTCCTCAAGAGTGAAAAGATCTTCGCTCCGTACTAGGCAAAAAGAATAGTCCTCTCGAGACCACGGTTTCACATACGGGAATAAGGCTCTGATGATCTGTCGGACCCAATCAGGGTTGTCTAGACCAGGGGTCTGTTGTTTAATAACCAATTTCTTGGTCACAATCTTAAACGCCAGTCCCCATGGGTCGTTTTCAACGTCGCTGATTAGGTCTTTCCAGCACTTCCGTTGGCTACGTCTTATTCCCTGTTTAAAAGCCTTTCTGGCTTTGTGCCATTCCTGCTCTAGCGAGGAATTCCCCTTTGAGCGGGTATATCTCCCTCTCTCTTTATTGCACTCTGTTTTTAGTTTTGCCAATTCGTCGTTCCACCAATAATTTGAGCTCTTCCTGGAGTAATCGCGTCTACGTCGGCGCATGGAGTGGTTGCAAGCTGCAATCACCTTACGTCTCGCGGCACGCACTCTCTTCTCAACCGTTTCCGGTTCCCTTATCCAGCCAAGTTCGGAGATCAGCATGGCTTCTTCCAGGTACTTTCTTGCCTTATCCTGATCGAGCTTACCGACGTTCCATGAGGGGTTCTTACTAAGACTACCGGGTCTTTTGCCCCTCAAAAGCTGTTCCATCGAGATAACGAACTCAATATACTGGTGATCGCTCAAGGTTGTTTCATCGAGCACCTCCCACTCCCTGATTTTCCGTGCCACGCTAGGCGAGACAATTGTGAGATCCAAAATTGATCCCGATTTGTCTCGCCGAAATGTAAACTCCTGGCCCCGGTTCGCTACGACCAGGTCATTTCTGGCCACCACTTCGCTTATCAAAGTGCCCCTCCTGTCTAAACGGGTTTCTCCCCATTCGGGACACTTAGCGTTGAAGTCTCCCGTTATGCGGGTCCTCCCGCCGAAAGCTTTTATGCTTTCTTCAAGAGATTGCATTTCTGCCTCGAAATCTTTAAGGCGATCGTTCGGAGAGAAGTAGCAGCTATACATACGTATACATGCCACCTCTATCCAAACGAACCCCTTGTCGGTTTCCAGGAAATCGCTGAAGCTCAGATCCGGATTGCACACTTGAATTCCAGATCTACATGTTTTATCCTGGTACCAGACAGAGTGGTTCGGTTTCCTACACTGTTCACTGAAAAACTGTATATCAACCCCCCTCTGAATGGCCGTCAAAAACATGAGATCTTTCGCTAGCTTCCCCTTGCCAAGGTTAATCTGAAGACACCTCAGCTCCTTCTTTTCAACTTGTTAAGTTCTGCCCTATAAATAGGGCAGGACCCGCTCCCTGGACGGTGTTTGACGTCCGTCATTCCTTTGTCAGAGCAAGCAGTGCAGTGGAACTCGGCACTGCAGCTCTTGTTTTGATGGTCGGGACCTCCACACTTCCAGCAGGCTTTACTCCTATCCGTGCCCTTGCAGGTCCTTGTCAGGTGGCCGTAGCCCAGACACTTAAAGCACCTCTCTACTTACAACCTGGCCCGGATTCTGCAGTTGATCCAGCCAACCTTCACCTTGCCAGCTTTCAACAAAGCTTCAGCGCATGCTTCATGGAGTTGGAGCACCGCTAGCCTGTTTCCAGCTCGAAGAGTGAAGAGGCGGCATGACACCTCTAAATTGGTCCTGCCTAATGCCTTCTCCACTGCTTCCACCACTTCTTCCACCTCAGTTCTCTCGTCTAGGTCCCTGATTTCCAAGGACCTTTTCGATACCACTGTGGTGACCTCTCCTTTTTCCTCGAAGGCGGCAGTCAAGGCCCTGCTTAGACCCGATCGGTCCTCCCTTCCCTTGAGGACAAGAAGCATATCGTTTCTCATCGTCCTCCGGATCATTAGAACCTCCGTCTTTGTCTCAGCAGGGTTGACCACCGACTTCATATGCTTCAGGGCGTCGGCAAAGGACACGTTATCCTTTAACGTCACCCTGATAGCGTCATTTTTCCTTAGTTACTTGTCGTTGGAAGCCTTCCTTTGGGCCGCCAACTCCGCTTTCTTTTTAGCGACTTCCGCTTTTGCCTCCATTTTTTTCTTCCTCTTTTTCCTCTGAGTGGCTTGATCTTCCTGTCACTCCTTGTTCAAATCCACCAGAACGTTATTTAGCCCGCGAGTTGCCCCAACAAAGGATTTTTCAATCCCACCCTGGGGTTTCTCGGGCTTCTTCTCTTTCTTCGAGGACCTCTCTTCAGGGGTACTCGAAGCTTCTCTCTTCTCTCCTCGTTTTTCGCCTTTTCTCTGAGATGCTGGCGTCCCCAACTCATCGGGTTTTGGGCGAAGGGGGACCTTCGCCTTTCCCTTTGCTTTGGAGTCGCCTTTTAGCTTCTTTATCATCTCGTCTTTCAAATCCTTTGCTGACTCTTGGAGGCAGCCACTCCATTCCACTACCTTATCGATAGTTTCCTTCACTGGGTTCGGATTGTTTTCCTGCTGCTTCGACTGCACGAACAATAACGACTTCGTCAGCTCCTTAGTGACGAGCACTTGCTTTTCCAAAAGCCGAATAATGGCTTCCCATCCCTCGAGTTTCGGAAGAGCAGCGCTCCCCTCTCTACTCGGGGTCTCCGTTGTCCGGGCAGCAGAAGCGGATGTTGATGGGGCATCCGTCGACTTATCTGTCTCAGTCTCCAAGCTCTCACTGTTTCCATTTTTATTAAGTTCTCAATTAGGTTCATTATTTCTTTACAGCGTCTAACTCGATTTTCTGGCTTGACCCTATTCCAACTACTTTTAAATTCCAGAAAACAATTGTTCTGTCTCTGCATTTCAACATAATGTTGGAAATCTGCAGTTTGGAAGTTTTCTTCTTCTTCATTGGCCTCGGAATCGACAATTTCCAATTCAGAGCTATTGGAATCTGAAACTGTTAAACGAAATGTCAAAACATTTTTTATCAACATTTTTAGTAGCTAATCGACATATTCTTCTAATTAACATTTTTATAAACATTATTGACATTTAAGAAGTAATTAATTATCTGATTATCAAATTGACATATTATATTTCAATTCTTTAAACATACAGTCTACTAAGCTATCGTCATCTTCTACCTCTGCGGAATCAGGCACTTCCATATTAATGCCATTATTTATATTTTTAGCCAATGATCCACTTTCTGCAGGACTAAAAAAAATTAGAATTTCAGAAAAATTAAACATTAAATAGCTCAATACAGTAAATTAGATTAAACATGTTTCGAAAGTTTACTTACTTACGATTTGTTTTAAAATCGTCTAAAAAGGACATCAAGTTAAAATAAGGCCAATTCGACCTCTGTTTCTGCATTTCCAATCCAGAGCCAGAGGGAATGTACTTATTTATTATTTTCCGTTCACCCTCGTATTCCCTTTTTAGTTTTTTCCATAATTTTTTCACTCTAGAAACTTAAAAAAAGAATAATAATAAATTAAAACCTGCTGAACCTATGACTTGCAAAATTAAATATTCTTATGTAAGAATATTACAAATTATTGGAAAAACACAATTATTAATAAACTAGCAATACGTATACAATATATTTATATACCGCAGTGAGAGCAAATTATCGAAAACCATTTAAAAAAAAACGATTGACACTATAAGTATTTTTAAAATAAATTGAAACATACATTTTTGGTAAAAATGATTAATTTGTAAGTAAATCTAGGTCGCAAAGGTGTCCTTTTGTTAAAAATATTGTTTTCCCAATTTTCGCGCTTGTTTTAAGTCAAAATTTTGAATTTTTTTGTAGGTAGAATTTTCAAATTTTGACTTAAAACAAGCACCAAAAATTGGAAAAAAAAAATTTTTAACAAAAGGGCAACGTTGCGACCTGTGTTTACTTCCAAATTAATTATCTTTACCAGAAACTTCTGTTTCAATTGATTTTAAAAATACTTATAGCAGGGCTAATAAAAATCATCATTTTTTAAAAAAAATCAAAAAATATATTTTTTTAATATAATTAGGATATAAAATCTTCAAATGTTTATTTGTAAGAAATGAAACTTTTCAAAATCACGTAAATCTAAAAGTTCGTGAAACCTAAAAAAACAAGGATATCTTGAAATCAGCTAGAATATTGAATCTCACGAAAAAAGGGGACTCGAACTCAAGAAATCCTTGAAAATCACATTAGTTTAAAAACTTGTAAACATTGATAATTTCGACCTCCCAAGGAAGGAGTAACATGTGCATACTTTTCTAGAGTCTTGGAAAGAGATTCTACTCCCTTTATTCGGAAAGGAAGCTCAGACCCAGCCTCTAATAAAATGCTAAACAGTCCCTTGCGCCCTAAACAAAAAATATCTAAGATTAAACTAAGGCTGCATCCGCCGGTCAGCCTTGCAAACCAATTTATTGGTTAACAGACCTCGGGAAAAGCAAAGGTCTCTACTTTTAAAGGAAACTCGGATCATGTGAAATAATAGTTATGCGTTCCAAGTGAAGTATTCTCTTCTAGGTTATCTAAGTTTAAACAACAACATTTGGTTGTTGAAAATGAACATTTGGAAGCAATAAATGATATCCGTTCTCTAGAAACCATTCTTTTGAAGGGTATCTGGACTTGATATTTTCACAAATTCCCAGATACTTTTAAATAATAGTTTATCAATAAACAAGGTCAGTTGAATATTTTAGAAATACTAAAATTATGCCTATTTTTCTGTTTTGATATGATTTTATATATATATATATATATATTATTAAGAATTATAATAAGACTATATTTTCAATACGAACATAACCTATAAATAATTAAAATTAAAGTTAGGTAGGAATTTGAATTATTTGTCACTTAATAATAATCAAAATAGAATTTAATCAATTAAACCAAACGTTTCAATTAATATTTCAAATTTTGAGGTTATGTATCGAAATAGGTAAAACTATAAAATAAATTGAATATACAAACGGTTTATAACTGTTAAATTAGCAATAATACTAAATCATAATCAAATCTAAACTTTGGATGAATCATTCAATGAAATTAATAAATAATGATAACATAACCTATAAATTGTCGAGATTTACTTGAATACGTATTTGATCATTAGAATAAATAATAAAAATTAGAATGTTAAACGAATTTAGAGTATGAATAGAATAAATTGTAACTGATACACATTTAAAATTGAAATCTGAAATTTGAGGTTATCTGTTTTTAATATTTAAAATAATATAAAAATAAATTATATAAATTACGAATAAATAATTGTTTGTCAAATAATATCAAATCAAATTCAAATTCAAGAGCATTAACGAGATTACTCAATGAAAACAGTAAGCAAAATCAAACATAACCTATAAATTATCGGAATTCATTTATAAATGTAATTAATTATTAAAATATGTGATAAATGTTATGAATGTTCACTTGATTCCGAATTTAGTCTATTTTTAATCACAATTGTTTATTAACTTACATTAAATGTTCTAATTTGAGGTTATGTTATAGAATTTACAATAATACTAAAAAGAATTAAGCAAATTAATTAAGAATAAACTTAAAACTTGATAAGACTAAGTAAAAATACTATTTTCAATAACGTTATTAGCTTTAGTGTAAATCTAACCTCAAAAAGGGTTGAAATTCAAATTTGGTTAAATAAATAAAAATAACCGAAATTTAATTAATATGCAACTTCATTTTAGCATAATTAACATCAAATATCGTAATTACTAAAAAAATTAATAAATTGTCATTAATTTAACCATCAATATTATTATTATTGTTATTTTTCATTTTTACAACTATGTTAAAAATACCTAATTACTATGTATAATTAAAACATGAATTTTATGTAAAAATAAGATTGAGAATTGTAACAGGAAAACTTAAGAGTGGAAACCCACACAGTGGTAGATCCTACTCGCTGCCACTGTCATTGGTTCTCAATCATTCTCTGCTCTTTCGCCATCCCTAAGACCTACGCCTACGCAAGATTTGGCATTGGGCCCTTTTCCATTGGCGTTTCCCAAATTTCAGCCCCTTCTTCCCTATTTCTCGAATCTGGGAGAAAACACATAAATATCGATGCACCCTGTATTTTAGACACAATTTTCCTAAGTCTTGAATTCTTCAGTTCGTTTTCCACAAGTTACAAATTTCCGTCTGGTTTGGTGCTGAGACAATTTTCCTAAGTCTCTGAAGTTTTTCTATACACATAAAATTTAACTCAATTTGATCTCAATTCAGTTCGTGCAATATATCCTAATTTTGGACAAGTGTGGTTAATTACCAAGTTGTTTTTGTGAATAAATTTTTTTACTAATTATGGACTAGTGTGGTTTATTACCAAGTTCTATTTGTGCATAAATTTTTACTAATTTTGGACAAGTTCGTGAATTCTCAAAATATACTGAGTATCCTGCGCCTATTCTGCTTCTTGACATTTGCCGCTTTTGCTACCTGAGGACTTTGCCGTTTCTGCTGCTGTTGCTGCCTTAGTATCCTGCTCCTACTCTGCTCTGTACTGTCTCTGCATAGCGAAAACCGGACTACTACAAGTTCCTCAACGCCAAATTGCCACTCTCGAGTTCCTGATTTCTCCTAGATTTTTTCACAACCTCAACAAAAAAAAAAGTAAGTTAAATAAACAAAACTTCAAACTTTAAATAACTCTTTATTTTCATTTTTTCCATTCTTCTTTTCCTTTCCTTAATTTTACTCACTTTTTCAGGGTAGAATCCCAATCCCGGGCCGTTTAGTTACTGAGGCTAGGATTGGTCCTTTAGCCTTTTTTTAATCGCTCTTTTCCTTTTGTAGGGTACCCCTATTTTAAAGGGCGATACCCCGAAATTATTTTTCCTGTGTAGTTTCCCTCCCTGTTAGGAACATTTTATAATATAATAAATATTCTATTCATAATAAAAGAAAAGCCAGAAAATTTGCACTAAAAAGATACGATTTCCCGAGCTATTGCAAACTCGTTTGTAGGCTCGAATAAATAAATAATAAAATCTAAATAATGGTATTCATGTCATTTTCTGACGTGACATATTATTATTAAATTTTTGGTACCTCGTGGGGGGATTATATTTTTTGTGCATTTTTCTTGTTTTTCTATTATTGTGTTCTTTTCTATTCTACTCTTTTCTATCTTTCTATTTAATTAGAAAATTTATCTTTTGTGGTATTTAGAAAAGTTCAAAATATCTTCTTTCGAAAAATTTCACAGTGTTCCAAGTTGAAAAGTTTGAAATTTAAAGAGATTTCCAGACATTGAGAAGATTCCTATCTTCATTTCTTCTTTATCTGAAAAAATATATATATATTAAATTTTAGGAGATTTTACGAATTTTGGGAAGAAAACAAAGTTTTTACATTTTAGAAAATACTAATTTTGAGAAAGAAAGAGAATTTTACTCGATTTATAAAAAGAAAAAACAAATAAGTTTGAAACTAAGAAAAATAAAGATTTCAAACAAAATAAAAATTTAATAATATTTAACTCACTTTATAAAAAGTTGAAAATAAAATACTAATTTTGGGATTATTAGTTTTAAGGAAATTGACTCATTTTTGAAAATTTTACGAACTTTGGAAAGAAAAGAATTTTATTCGGTTTAAAAAGTATTGCAACAAGTTTAAAACTACAAGAAAATAACAAGTTAGTACATTAAATAAAAATATTATTTGACTCATGTTTAAGAAAATTGAAATTGATTTGTTGTTGGAAATAATACGAATTTTGGGAAAAAGTATTTGACATTTTGAAAAGAATTTATTTTACAAATTTTGGAAAGAAATTTATTATCAACAGAAATTTGGATTTAATGCTAAAAGAATTACGTTTGACTCGTTTTTGAAAGTTAATATGTTTGAATGAAAATTCAGCAAATTTTGGAATTTTAAAAGAAAACTATTATACTAAGTTATAACTAAAAAAAATCGAGTTTAGAAACTATATACAACGAAATTTTGACTCTGTTAAGAAAATTTGTCTTGTTTTAGGAAACACTAATTTTGGAAAGAAACGGGAAGTTTGAATCGCTCTTAAGAAAAGTAGAAAAATTAAAGCAAACTAATTCGGTTTCAAAGAAATATATTCTTACGAATTTTGGAAAGGGAAATTTAACTCGTTTTGAAATATACAAAAATTTTAGGAAAATAATAAATCCTTAAGAAGAAGAAAAATATTGAATTTATTAAAAAGATAAAATCAAATACTAAATTTGGTAAAATTGAAGTTTTAAAAATATTTTAATATTATAATCAAAATTCTAAGAAATTCATGGAAATCATACAATCAGAACTCCATGCATAAATAAAATATTAAAAACAAGATTGTGATTACACAAAATATACAAAGCATCAAATAATTTCTAATAAGAAAACGCAAGCATTGAATTTTAAACACTAAGTACAAAATTTTTAATTTAATCATTAAATTATTATGTCAATAAAATATTGAATTAAAAAAAAAGTTTCGAAATCACTAAATCAAAATAAAACTTCTTGAAATAATTCAAATAAATCTTTAATAATATACTTTAAAAATAAATAAGATTTTAAAACTCTTAAACGCAATAATTTATGAAAATTAAAAGAAATTAATTTCTTCAGGAAAATAAATAAAACAGTACAAATAATAAAACTAATTTTGATATCGATTTCATTTAAACAAAAAAAATATATTTGATTTATTATCAAATTATCCTTAATAAAGGAAATCAAGAATATATAATAAATTGGTTAAAATCAAATCGCGTATTTTGAACTTTAAAGGAAAAATCAACGGGAGGCATCCTTGCATCCATCATCGCCGTTCAAAACAAATGCTGCGGAGCATTAACAAGGGGGTGTATAAGTGATACAATGGCTGGATCTCAACAGATTTAAATACAAAAGACCAGTGTACCAAAATTTAACGCCAGTGTATTTGATTTTTCCTAATTTAGTCCATCTAAAAATAATTATTGTTGTAAAACAAGTTCTTACGAAATCAGAAAATAATAAAAACGAATAAATATATCAAATAATTAAAAAGATATTACTAACAAAATTGGGATTTGCTAGTTAGATGATAAATAAAAATAACATTTAAATAAATTAATAACACAGCCACACAAAAAAAAGTACCCGAGTTGGGGAATGAGACTACCCATTCCTTATGTATTTTGATGCGCTGAATCCGAATCCGTCCTCAGAATTGGTCCATCAGATCAAGTTTTGACCCTAACCTCAAAATTAATAAAATGACACTTTTTGAACATTAGAATTTGAACTCGACTTAACTTTAACACATGCCTAGGACCAATAGAAAGCTTGAATTTTTACCTTTAAAACGCTTTTTTAGAAATTGTTCTACGATGATTTTTAACGAAGTTATGATGTTTTACTTAAAATATGACTTTTTTCTATATGTTAAAAACACATCAATTATTGATGTATTATTGTGTAATGGAAAAAGTCATATTTTAAGTAAAACATCATAACTTCGTTAAAAATCATCGTAGAACAATTTCTAAAAAAGCGTTTTAAAGGTAATAATTCAAGCTTTCTATTGGTTCTAGGCATGTATTAAAGTTAAGTCGAGTTCAAATTCTAATGTTCAAAAAGTGTCATTTTATTAATTTTGAGGTTAGGGTCAAAACTTGATCTGATGGACCAATTCTGAGGACGGATTCGGATTCAGCGCATCAAAATACATAAGGAATGGGTAGTCTCATTCCCCAACTCGGGTACTTTTTTTTTGTGTGGCTGTGTAATTGAACAAATCATAGGAAGCTATTACCCTGAATTTAGGTAGTAAAATACTTTAAATGGATTTATTCTAAAAAAATATAATTATAACTTTAAAGAATTCAAATTAAATTTAATACACTAAAGCGTCGATTCAGTGGACGTCGGTCGAGTGGACTAGTTTGTTGATGAAGTGGTGATCGGTGAGAAGGGGCTGAGCTCGGTGAATACGCATATTCATAGGCGTACTAACTTCTAACTTTCGCGGGCGCGTGGTGCCCTACTACAAACGAAACCGTGTCGTGCCTACTATTTTTTCAATAGTTTAATACTTAAATATTTATTTTAAATTTCCATTCTTTTATTTTCCAATTATAGTTCAAAATATGTATGAATTTAAAGAAAATAAAAAATAAATACTTGAGAAATATACTTTTAAAGTTTCATACGTTTACGTGACCTTCCGCCAATAACCTCGTCGATTCAGAGGACCACAGGACATTTTAGTCCACTGAATCGACGCTTTAGTGTAAATAATTAAATCAATTCAAAAAGGGATATTATTACTGACAATAATCGTATATAATAATTTGCCAGTGTCCCTTTAGCTGAAAATTTTCGTTTCAAAATGGGCGGAGATTTGGCATTGTTCTCCTATTGTTCTCCTTTTGTCTGCATTACAATGGTTCTATTGTTCTCCTTTTGTCCAAGTAACAATGAGCTCATTATTAGCCTTTTGTCAAAATTGACAGTGTCCCTTTTCCTTTTACCTGAAAAGTTTCGTTTCAAAATGGGCGGAGATTTGGCATTGTTCTCCTATTGTTCTCCTTTTGTCTGCATTACAATGAGTCTATTGTACTCCTTTTGTCCAAATAACAATGAGATCATTATTAGCCTTTTGTCGAAATTACAATAACCTTATTATTAGCCTTTTGTCAAAATTACAATGAGGTGATTATTAACCTTTTCTTTACCTTTAAGGAGTAAGGGTATTTTGGGCGTTTACTTAAAATTACCAAATAATTCGATTGGTAAATTCTGTGGGTAAGGTTCGCCTCTTTTTGAAAAATGATGTTGATGAGAGGGGATAGTTTTGTTTTGTAAGGCCAAGTGAAAAGGTCGTCCTGAGTCGAACAACACGAAGAGGATGAGAGATAAATTTTTGACAAGTAAGTAATATTATTCGTTTATTAGGGTGGTCCAAAAATGTACAGTAAAACAATATTCCATAATTTATTTAATAATTTATTAATATTAACTATTTTTTAAAGTGTTAAAAATTTAAATAAATTTAAATAATTTAAAATTTAACCCCTTGAAATATCCCATTGATTTTACATGGGAAAAACGCACTTTTTCGTAAATTCGCTACCAATTCCACAAAAATCACTCAAAATAGCAATACAGTGAATCACATCTTGAAAAGTTCTCAAACAACAATATTCCATAATTTATTTAATAATTTATTAATATTAACCATTTTTTAAAGGGTTATAAACAACCTCCATAAATGCAAAAAATGACAAATTTGTTTAAATTTAAATTATTTTTACATTTAAAAATAGTATTTAGTAAAGTTAACCACAACAACAATTTGCAATTGTTTAAACAAATTATTGTTAATGATAATTAACTTTTTGACCAATGCACCTAGAAAGACACAACTTTTTCTTAATTTTACAAATTAATGGGCTCTGGTTAGAAAAAAAAAATTATTGACTATAAATTATTACTTTTAATTTGTTTAAACAATTTATTATTCTTAATTTACAGATATTATTCAAATAAACCTAGCAAGTTGTAGTTTTTTCGGACATATATATTTTTTATATTTAAAATGAAAAAAGGATTCAGAAAAATTAACCACAACAACAATTTGCAATCGTTTAAACAAATTATTGTTATTAATAATTAATTTTTTACAAATAAACATAAAAAAATACAATTTTTTCCTAATTTTACAAATAAATAGGCTCTAGTTGGAGTAAGAAATATTATTTATTAGAAGTTAATATTTTTACATTGTTTAAACAATTTATTATTGTTAATTTATAACTATCATTGAAATAAACCTAGCGAATTTTAGTTTTTTCTGTCTTAATTATTTTTGTTATTAAAACTGAAAAATAGGGTTTAGTAATATTAACCACAACAATTTGCAATTGTTTAAACAAATTATTGATAATAATAATTAATTCTTTACAAATGCACCCAGGAAGACACAACTTTTTCCTAATTTTACAAATTAATGGTCTCTGGTTAAAATAACGCAAATTATTTGTCATAATTTATCATTTTTACTGTGTTTAAAAAATTTATAATTGTTTAGTTTCTACTTTTATCCTAAAACCCTCAGCGAAATTTAATTTTTACTACCCTATTAATTATTTATACATAATACCACAAGATTTTCAGCAAAATTAACTTCAACTTCCCTTTGGCATTATTTAAATAAATTATTGTTAATAATCATTAATTAATTACAAATAAACCAAGACATATTTTTTTCCTTATTTTACAAGTTGTGTCGTTCAACGATCATTTGTATAGAATCAATAATTATTATCAATATTTGGTTAAGACAATTTTAAAAGTTGTGGCTACGGATAATTTTGCAGAATAGCTTATTGCTTTCAATTTAAAAAGTTATTAAGTTAAGAAACCTACAAATCGCTAGGAGTTTTAGGATAAAAGTTATAAATGAACAATACTTTGTTTAAACAAAGTAAAAATAATAAGTTATAGTCAATAATTTTTCCTACTTTAACCAGAGCCCATTTATTTGTAAAATTAGGAAAAAGTTGTGTCTTCCTAGGTGCATTTGTAAAGAATTAATTATTATTAACAATAATTTGTTTAAACAATTGCAAATTGTTGTGGTTAATATTACTAAACCCTATTTTTCATTTTCAATAACAAAAATAATTAAGACAGAAAAAACTAAAATTCGCTAGGTTTATTTCAATGATAGTATTGCTATTTTGAGTGATTTTTGAGGATTTGGTAGCGAATTTACGAAAAAGTGCGTTTTTTTGTTGTTTGTATAGACGAAGAAAAAAAAGTTTTCTTATATGTTTTTCTTAATTTGGTAAATTTATTTAAATTTATGATTTAAAATGAATAATTAACGTTATAATATTCTTTATTTATCGTATAATAATATTTTAAATGATTTTACTAATTTTTTGTTTGTATTAAAGATTTTACTGGGAATAAAAAAATTGTGTCATGTACCCTAAGATGGACAGGCCCAAAATCTCAATGTATTTATTTTCATATTTTCGATTTTACACTTTTCTCAATAATTTTTTGAACCAATTAAAATTTTTTATTTTCCAACTTCAAATGTGATGTTATCGTTAAAGAATTTGATATATCGATAGTTTTCGATATCTTATTACTTTTTACTGTGAATCTATTAAATTGAAGTATTTAGGAATGCTATTTCTTAATAAATAAACAAATTAAATTAAATTAATTTTTAATATATAATATTTTATTCGGTTTTGATTCTAGAGCAATAAATCGAAAGGGTGTTCATCTTGGGTCCCTTTTTTTTATATATATGAAATGTTTATATCCTAAAATTACTGAAATTACAATAAAGCATGTTTATAAAAAACGTATTTACTTTATCAAGCAGGGTTTTTTAAATAACATAAAGATAAAATCAATTTTTATGTAAATAACTTTCTTTTTTTTCAGGTCCCACTGGAGAAGAGAAATTTATACTATACTTGTTGCATATATTTTAAAATTCTGAAATCTTATGAAGTGCATAAAATATTTCAAATGTTTCATAATTTATAATATAATATGTTTGGGTAAAAAAAAATACAATGGATTCTACAAATAAAAAAATATACTTTATATTAGATGAAAAAGATCTAAACATTCTTATTCGGGGAGAAATGCTTACTGATAATCGCATTTACAAATTTTAAGAACTATTAGAAGTCGATTCTGGTGGCCATTTTCAAATGCAGAATGTTGGTTATTTACAAATGTTGAATGAAGTTAAACCCATTAGAAAAGATAAGAAACATATTTAAATCCTATTCAGTGGTTCAAAAAAAAAAGGTCATTGGATTTGTACTTACTATGATTCAAATACTCTCTTTGTTTATGACAGCATGAATAATAAACTTTTAAATAATGATCAATGTCAATATCTAGCTAGATTAATAAGAAAAGTATTTTTCGATCGAAATGAGCAAAATTTATTTGGTGTATTTAAATGAGTTAGTGTTTTTTTTACCTACACAATTGAAAATATATACATTCAGATAAGAATATAAATGTACATATATAAATAACTTAACGTCTGAGATAGTATAAATTATTTGAGAGAAAAAACGATAGCTTCAGACAAAAATACAAATTTATTTAGATGTTCAAAATGTCGACGTTTCGAAGTCCATATGACTTCCTCTTCAGGACAATTCAAGTATAATTTTTATTATGTAAAAAGTCGAGTCTGTAATACAATTATAATACACAAATATTAGATTAAGTCAATGAAAATAAATTAAATCAATTTGTGTTAACAATAATACACTTAGTTGAAAGATATCACGTCATCAAAACTACTTACATGAGCTTCATCGTCAACTTTGTCAAAAAATTTTTTATTCAACAATAGAAAAAATCAAATGGAATTTAATCACCATCTTAGTCACCAATATCATAATATTTCCTTCCGTTCTACTCTGAAATTCAATTTATTTAAAACACATAAGTTGATTTGAAAAAAACTTTATTTATTTACTAAAATTTATAATTATTATCAATAATAATGTTTTAATTTAAAATTTAAAATAACAGTTACCTCAAAAATTATTTATCTTTATGTTTAAAAACGTGTTTAAAATTTAATAATTTAAATGAAAATAGTAACCGACTGTAACCAACAGGTCTCAGAGTCAAACTGACGGAAAGATTATTTACAATAACAAAGTTACACTCATTCTCACAATACAATTTCAGAATTCATATATTTATAACTTTAGATTCAGAAGGAATTAAATAATTAAATGTAATTAATGATGGAATTATAAATAGGACAGTAATTTTGCAAATCCGTGATTTTATTAATTCGGTTCAGTTGTTCTTTTTTTATAAAAATCATTTCAGCAAAAATTCTCTTAAAGTCACAACTTTTGCTCATTTCGATCGAAAAATACTTTTTTTATTATTAACAATGATGAGCGACTAATTATTACTTTCTAAAATATCTAGCTAGATTATATCCGTTTAGACCTAATGTAGTTTTTCCCACTATTCAAAAACAACCCAATTATGTGGATTGTGGTGTTTAAGCAATTGCTTTTGCAACTTCTGTATATTGTAATGTTAAACCTGAAAGTGTAGTATATAATCATACAGTAATGAAAAAACATTTACAGACAATGTTTTTAAGTAATTGTTTATGTCATTTTCCTATTAATTCGGCTAATAGTAGAATTCTAAATAGCAATATACAAAATATAAAAAATGATTCTTGCTTAGACAATGAAACAAAAATAATTAAATATGTAAAACATGAGGAAAAGGAAAAAAATATTAAAGACTTTGGAAAAGATAGAATGTATTTCAATTTAGATGAGATAGATCAAAACATTTTAATTAAAAGTAGATTCCCTTCGGAAATGTTTATTTTGTGAGAAAGTAGGTTCGATCAAAGGAAGGCAAATAAATAACAACAACAAAATAAAACAGTGTTATTTGTTAAACAGTCAGAACGACGTTTCGATGACATTGGTTTGTCATCATCATCAGGCTCTAAAATTTATTAACAAAGTTAATAAATTGTCACAAACATAAGTGGAACAAAAAAAACAAACAAAAAAACACTAAATAATAAATAAATAAAATTTACCGAAGTTAAAATAAAATTATTACATATTGTAATTTGTCGAACAGTTAAAATATAATCCGAATGCTAAAAGCATTTTGTCAAGACTAAGTTGAAAATATTTTTAACAATTTAAAGAGCGGTAGAAATTTGGAGTCAGTGGACTTAAACGTAAACAAAACAGAGGCGCATGAATATTCCCTAAATCTCATTTAGCCTAAATCCCATTAAGCCTAAAATCAAAAAGCCTAAAATGCATTCAGCCAAAATTCCATTTAACCTAAATTGCATTTAACCTAAATTTCATTTAACCTAAATCGCTTTTAACCTAAATTCCATTAAACCTAAATTTCATTTTACCTAAATCCCATTCAATCTAAATTCCATTTAACCTAAATCTCATTTAACCTAAATCTCATTTTACCGAAATTCCATTTAACCTAAATTCCATTTAACCTAAATTCCATTTAACCTAAATCCCATTTAACCTAAATCCCATTTAACCTAAATTCCGTTTAACCTAAATCTCATTTAACCTAAATTCCATTTAACCTTAATCCCATTTAACCTAAAACACATTTAGTATAAATTCCATTTAACCCAAAATGCATTCAGCCTAAATCTCACTTCACCTAAATCCAATTTAACCTAAATCTCATTTAACCTAAATTCCACTTAACCGAAATCCCATTTAACCTAAAACGCATTTAGTCTAAATTCCATTTAACCTAAAGTGCATTCAGCCTAAATCCCATTTAACCTAAATTCCGTTTAAGCTAAATCTCATTTAACCTAAATTCCACTTAACTTAAATCCCATTTAACCTAAAACGCATTTAGTCTAAATTTCATTTAACCTAAAACGCATTCAGCCTAAATCTAACTTTACCTAAATCCCGTTTAGCCTAAATCTCATTTAACCTAAATTCCATTTAACCTAAATCCCATTTAACCTAAAACGCATTTAGTCTAAATTCCATTTAACCTAAAATGCATTCAGCTTAAATCCCATTTAACATAAATTCCGTTTAACCTAAATCTCATTTAACCTAAATTCCACTTAACCTAAATCCCATTTAACCTAAAACGCATTTATTCTAAATTCCATTTAACCTAACATGCATTCAGCCTAAATCTCACTTCACCTAAATCCCATTTAACCTAAATCTCATTTAACCTAAATTCCACTTAATCTAAATCCCATTTAGGTTAAATGAAATTTAGGTTAAATGCAATTTAGGTTAAGTGCAATTTTTGCTGAATGCATTTTAGGCTTTTTGATTTTAGGCTTAATGGGATTTAGGCTAAATGAGATTTAGGGAATATTCATGCGCCTCAACAAAACAGAGACAGATATAGAAAGAGAAGTACAATCAAAATTTCAATCGATTGATTAATGGAAAATAGATTTAACCTAAATCCCATTTAACCTAAAACGCATTTAGTCTAAATTCCATTTAACCTAAAATGCATTTAGCCTAAATCTCACTTCACCTAAATCCCATTTAACCTAAATCTCGTTTAACCTAAATTCCACTTAACCTAAATCCCATTTACCCTAAAACGCATTTAGTCTAAATTCCATTTAACCTAAAATGCATTCAGCCTAAATCCCATTTAACATAAATTCCGTTTAACCTAAATCTCATTTAACCTAAATTCCACTTAACCTAAATCCCATTTAACCTAAAACGCATTTATTCTAAATTCCATTTAACCTAAAATGCATTCAGCCTAAATCTCACTTCACCTAAATCCCATTTAACATAAATTTCGTTTAACCTAAATCTCATTTAACCTAAATTCCACTTAACCTAAATCCCATTTAACCTAAAACGCATTTATTCTAAATTCCATTTAACCTAACATGCATTCAGCCTAAATCTCACTTCACCTAAATCCCATTTAACCTAAATCTCATTTAACCTAAATTCCACTTAACCTAAATCCCATTTAACCTAAAACGCATTTATTCTAAATTCCATTTAACCTAACATGCATTCAGCCTAAATCTCACTTCACCTAAATCCCATTTAACCTAAATCTCATTTAACCTAAATTCCACTTAATCTAAATCCCATTTAACCTAAAACGCATTTAGTCTAAATTCCATTTAACCTAAATTCCATTTAACCTAAAACGCATTGAGCCTAAATCTCACTTCATATAAATCCCATTTAACCTAAAACTTTACTTAATTCAACTATATTTATCCTTAAATTAAAAAAAATTTTAGGTTTAATGGTATTTAGGTGAAGTGAGATTTAGGCTCAATGCGTTTTAGGTTAAATGGAATTTAGATTAAATGGAATTTAGACTAACTGCGTTTTAGGCTAAATGGGATTTAGATTAAGTGGAATTTAGGTTAAATGAGATTTAGGTTAAATGGGATTTAGGTGAAGTGAGATTAAGGCTGAATGCGTTTAAGGTTAAATGGAATTTAGACTAAATGCGTTTTAGGCTAAATGGGATTTAAGTTAAGTGGAATTTAGGTTAAATGAGATTTAGCTTAAACGGAATTTAGGTTAAATGGGATTTAGGCTGAATGCACTTTAGGTTAAATGGAATTTAGAATAAATGCGTTTTAGGTTAAATGGGATTTCGGTTAAGTGGAATTTAGGTTAAATGAGATTTAGGTTAAATTGGATTTAGGTGAAGTGAGATTTAGGCTGAATGCATTTTGGGTTAAATGGAATTTATACTAAATGTGTTTTAGGTTAAATGGGATTTAGGTTAAATGGAATTTAGGGTAAATGGAATTTCGGTAAAATGAGATTTAGGTTTAATGAGATTTAGGTTAAATGGAATTTAGATTGAATGGGATTTAGGTAAAATGAAATTTAAGTTTAATGGAATTTAGGTTAAACGCGATTTAGGTTAAATGAAATTTAGGTTAAATGCAATTTAGGTTAAATGCAATTTAGGTTAAATGTAATTTAGGTTAAATGCAGTTTAGGTTAAATGCAACTTAGGTTGAATGGAATTTTGGCTGAATGCATTTTAGGCTTTTTGATTTTAGGCTTAATGGGATTTAGGCTAAATGAGATGTAGGGAATATTCATGCGCCTCAACAAAACAGAGACAGATATAGAAAGAGAAGTACAATCAAAATTTCAATCGATTGATTAATGGAAAATAGATTTTGTTCAGGTATAAAATGTCTTCTTTTTTGTTAATAGTAAAACCGTGATTTTTAATATGCAACATTTCAGAAAAAACACGTTTTTTATAATTCGATTTGCGATCTATAATATGAGAGTTATTCCAATCGAATTCATGATTGTGCTTAGATTGGTGTGTACTGAAAATAGGATCATTGTTTTTACAATTTGACTTGTGTTCATTCGTACGTTTTTTTAATGTACGTTTTGTTTCGCCAATATAACTCGCAGGGCAGTCTTTACAGTCAATTCTGTATACAATGTTCGTGGTATTCCATTTATCTGTAATATCTTTGCCCAGTTTTACGATATTTTAAATTTTTTTTTTTTTTATAATTGAAATTGGTTGAATGTTAGCAGATTTAAAAATTTTTGATAATCTAGTGAAGTCAACATAATTAAAAGGTATACCAACTTTAGGCATTTGTTTATACAAAAGTACACGTGGATTGTGGGAATTATTTGCATTGATGCTTTTATATTTAATGTTTTTAAGACGTTTCGTTATATGTTTATTAATAAAATCAGAAGGATAGTCATTCTTAATTGAAATTTTTTTACTATCACTAGATTATTTTTATGAAAAGAGTTATCAGATAGTAGGATAGATCTGTTAACCAAATTATAAACAATGTTGATCTTTTGTTGTACAGGATGATTTGAAAAGTGATTGATTAGTTTGCCCGAAGAAATGGGTTTTTGGTACCAATTATTAATTATTTTATTATCTATTATTTTCAGTGTGATGTCTAGAAAGTTAATTTGTTTATCCTTCTCAAGTTCATGAGTAAATTGTAAATGATGATCAAATGAGTTAAATATGTTAATAATCAGATCAACATGATCTTTATGTATACTCAAAATTATGTCGTCAACATATCTGTGGTAAAAAAGTGAAGTGCAATTATGTTTTGTTTTTAATATTTTTAAGCAATCACATTCCAAATCATCCATGACAATATTTGCAAACAAAGGTGATATGGGTGAACCCATAGGAGCACCATCAATCTGTCGGTAATATTTGTCATTAAACACAAAACACGTATTTTCATAAAGAAAAGTTGAGCATTTCACAATGTCAGCAAACGGAATTTTACAATTCATAATACAGTTTATTCGTCGTTAAGTTCACTGACTCCGAATTTCTACCGCTCTTTAAATTTTTAAAAATATTTTCAACTTAGTCTTGACAAAATGCTTTTAGCATTCGGATTATATTTTAACTGTTCGACAAATTACAATATGTAATAATTTTATTTTAACTTCGGTAAATTTTATTTTTGAATTTACGTGAAAATCGAAAAATCAATATTGCTTGTAAGGAGAGTCGAAAATTCTTCTGAGTGTAATATATTCCTACTGTCGATTTTATTCGCATATAGAGACGAAATGAAAGCAAGAAAATCGATTTAGAAGTCTAGAAAAAAATTATTCTATTTATAATCCTCGATTATCAATTTTGAATTTACGTGAAAAACGAAATTTCAATATTGCTTGTAAGGAGAGTCGAAAATTCTTCTGAGTGTAATATATTCCTACTGTCGATTTTATTCGCATATAGAGACGAATTGAAAGCAGGAACATCGATTTAGAAGTCTAGAAAAAATTTATTCTATTTATGGTCCTCGATTATCAATTTTGAATTTACGTGAAAATCGAAAATTCAATATTGTTTGTAAGAAGAGTCGAAAATTCTTCTGAGTGTAATTCTACTGTCGATTTTCTTCGCATCTAGAGATCAAACGAAACCGGAAACAACGATTTAGAAATAAAGAAAAAATTTATTCTATTTATAATCCTCGATTATCAATTCTGAATTTACGTGAAAATCAAAAAATCAACATTGCTTTTAAGGAGAGTCGAAAATTCTTCTGAGTGTAATATATTCCTACTCAGAAGAACTCAGTTTTTGGTTAGGTTTAATTTTACAGTTTACATGTCTAAACGCATGTAAAATAATCGATAGAACCAATAAACGAGCTGAACAAATACTGACTTTAGTCTTAGTAAATTAATGGATCAAAACGAGAAATGAATTCACCATATACCAAATTATGTCATAGTCACAATCATTTAAAATTTGTTAGTTCTCAGAAGAACTCAGTTTTTGGTTAGGTTTAATTTGACAGTTAACATTTCTCAACGCATGTAATATTAGCGATAGAAACAATAAACGAGCTGAACAAATACTGACTTTAGTCTTAGTAAGTTAATGGATCAAAACGAGAAATGAATTCACCATATACCAAATTATGTCATAGTCACAATCATTTAAAATTTGTTAGTTCTTAGAAACACTCTGTTTTTGGTTGTGTTTAATTTGACAGTTGACATGTCTCAACGCATGTAAAATTATTGATTGAACCAATAAACGAGTTTAACAAATACCGACTAACTAACTTTTTCATTCAGGAATAAACTCTGTTTTTGGTTGTGTTTTATTTTACAGTTGACATGTCTTCCAAGGCACGGAACAAAAGTCGATGGGACTTCAGTTTCGTTCCAAGGCACGGAACGAAAGTCGATGGGACTTCAGTTTCGTTCCAAGGCACGGAACAAAAGTCGATGGGACTTCAGTTCCGTTTCAAGGCACGGAACGAAAGTCGATAGGACTTCAGTTCCGTTCCAAAGCACGAAACAAAATGGAGAAACGGAAATATTTACGTATCCCAATGAAACCTTTCATATTTTAGGACCTGTTTTTTCAGATTCAGGCCATGTTAAACATGCGCAGTAGCCATATATGACCACTACATATGCGCAGTAGTTACAGGTAATATATATATACTGTATGCAATATACAGGGTGTCCGGAAAGTCTGGAAACGGTCAAATATCTCGGAAAATATTAATTTTAGAAAAAAAAGTTTTAAACAAAAGTTGTGCAGTAATAAAAAATCTATTATGTGAAGTTTTAAGAAAAGAGGCCCGGGGCCCAGTGTAAGGCCCAAGGGAGAAAAAGTTGTTTTTTGTACTAAAGACCAATAACTTTCAACTGAATACTAATAATGCCGGTGATTTTACGAATCCAGACATGTGTGACACATGCCCAAAATATTGGGCCCAAGGCCCAAAGTAACATTAAGGGTACACTATGTGCCTCTCGTAAATCTGTTTAATTACCATAAAGTCAATATTGCATTCCGCATAATTTTCCAAACAAATAATCAGAGTTGTGTACGACGTAGAAATATTCTTGGGCCTTGGGCCCAATGTAAGACCCAAGATCAATCCAATGTTTTCGGTAAATAAGATCACAAAATTTTTAGTAAATATTTTCTGTCGTCGTGACTCCTTAAAATAGGACATGTGTGATACATACCCAACATTGTCACATTAGGCCCAAGGCCCAATGTGACTTCCTGGATAAATTGCGTGCATTTCGTAACTAGGTTTAATTACCTTCAAAGGTCAGGAATGCGCTCCACAAATTTTTCCAAACAAATAATCAGAGTTGTGTACCATGCAAAATATTCTTGGGCCTCAGGCCCAATGTAAGACCCCAGGTGAAATCAATGATTTCGGTAAAAGAAATCTCAAAATTTTTAGTGAATATTTTCGGTCATCGTGATTCTTTGAACTACTACATGTGTGATACATACCCAACATATTGGGCCCAAGGCCCAATCTGACATACTGGATCAATTACGTGCATTTCGTAAATAAGTTTAATTACCATAAAGTCGATATTGCATTCCACATAATTATCCAAACAAACAATCAGAGTTGTGTACGACAAAAAAATATTCTTGGGCCATGGGCCCAATGTAAGACCCAAGGAAAAATCAATGTTTTCGGTAAATGAGATCTCAAAATTTAAAGTAAATATTTTCTGTCCTCATGATTCCTTAAACTAGGATATGTGTGATACATACCCAACAAATTGGGTCCAAGGCCCAACCTGACATCCTGAATAAATTCCGTGCATCACGTAAATAAGTTTCATTAACCTAATCACGATAATGCGATTTGCAAAAATTTCCAAACAAATATTCAGAGTTGTGTACCACTTAATAATATTCTTGGGCAATGTGCCCAATGTAAGACCCAAGGTCAAATCAACGTTTTCAGTAAATGTAATTTTAAAATTTTTAAAGAATATTTGCTGTCATCGTGATTCCTTGAACAAAGATATGTGTGATACATACCCAACACATTGGGCCCCAGGCCCAATCTGACATCCTGGATAAAATACGTGCATTTCCAAACTTCTAATAAATTTAAGATCAGCATACAGTATTTTTCAATCAATTAGTCTAACACAAAAAAATGTTTAAAGTCAGAAAAATTACTGACAGCATTAGGTGTAGAGAAATTGTACAGGGGGTGAATTTTAGGGGATGATCAAGGTAGGTCGTCACTTCTCATCAATCTTAGATGAACAACAAATCAATTAACAATCAATGAACATGACCCAAAAAAATGATTGCGCCTAGAAAAATAACTGAGAGTGTTAGGTGTAGATAATCTTTACAGGGGGTGAATTTTAGGGGATGATCAAGGTAGGTCATCACTTCTCAATAAATCTCAGATGCACAACAAATATTTCCCAATCAATTAACATGAATCAAAAAAATAAATGCGCTCAGAAAAATAAATGATAGTGTTAGCTGTAGATAATTTGTACAGGGTGTGAATTTTAGGGGATGATCAAGGTAGGATTGATCACTTTTCATCAATCTTAGATGATCAACAAATATTTCCCAATCAATTAACATGACCCAAAAAAATGTTAACGCCCAAAAAAATTACTGAGATCATTAGGTGGAGTAAATTTGTAGAGAGGGTGGATTTTAGGGGATGATCAAGGTAGTCATCACTTCTCATCAATCTTAGATGACCAACAAATATTTTCCAATCAATTAACATGACCCAAAAAAATGATTGCGCTCAGAAAATAACTGAGAGTGTTAGGTGTAGATAATCTTTACAGGAGGTGAATTTTAGGGGATGATCAAGGTAGTTCATCACTTCTCATCAATCTTAGATGTACAACAAATATTTTCCAATCAATTAACATGAATCAAAAAAATAAATGCGCTCAGAAAAATAATTGATAGTGTTAGCTGTAGATAATTTGTACAGGGTGTGAATTTTAGGGGATGATCAAGGTAGGATTGATCACTTTTCATCAATCTTAGATGATCAACAAATATTTCCCAATCAATTAACATGACCCAAAAAAATGTTAACGCCCAAAAAAATTACTGAGAGCATTAGGTGGAGAAAATTTGTAGAGGGGTGGATTTTAGAGGATAATCAAGGTAGGTCATCACTTCTCATCAATCTTAGATGACCAACAAATATTTTCCAATCAATTAACATGACCCAAAAAAATGATTGCGCTCAGAAAAATAACTGAGAGTGTTAGGTGTGAGAATTATAAGTTCTTTGAATATACATTCGAGTAGCAAACTTAAAAACATCTTTTGTTATGTTATATATATATAAAAAGAAACAAATCAAAGAAATTGGTTAGTTCTTTGTTTACATTCAAACGGAATAGATCGTTTGTTTATATTTTGATTAATAAATCAGTTTAAAGATATTGTATCGTTTTATTGTAATTCTGGAGTTATTTAATTATATTTAACAGGTTATGGGCCCAGAGTTACTCGTGTAAAAATAAAATAATCAAATATTGTATTATAAATAAATAAATAAAAACCATACAAAACGTCAAACGTCAAACGTCATTTAAGATGAGCGGATCAATAAGAATTGAACTTCTTGATAAAAATAACTACGATACGTGGAAGTTACAGATGCAAGCGATACTTATCAAAGCTGATTTATGGGACTACGTGAATGGATCAAATACAAAACCTGAAAGAGGAGAAAATGATTTAAATGCTGCTGCTGAACAAGCTTGGTCTAAAAACGATCTTAAAGCAAAATTGGATATTATTCTTTCAATATCATCAAGTGAATTAAAGCAGGTCAAAAACTGCCCAACGTCAAGAGAAATGTGGGTTAAATTAGAAGAAATCTATCAATCCAAAGGGCCGGCAAGAAAAGCTACATTATTAAAAAAATTAACGTTACAAAAAATGCACGAAGGTAGTGACATTCGCAATCATTTAAATATTTTCTTTGATACTGTCGACAAATTGGCTGACATGGAAATTGAGATCAATCCAGATCTCTTAACAATTATGTTATTATACAGTCTTCCAGAAAGTTTTGAAAACTTCAGGTGCGCTATTGAATCAAGAGACAATCTTCCAAATCCTGAAGCTATGAGAACAAAAATTATTGAAGAAAGTGACGCTCGAAAAAACGGAAGACAAAGTGGAACCTCTGATGCTATGTTAGCAAATAAATTCAACGGACATTTTCGAGGACAGAATAATCGAGCACAAAAAACTGAAACAAATAGTTTTGTCAATAAAAAACAAACTTATAATAAAAATCCAATTCAATGTCATATCTGTAAAAAGCTCGGACATAAAAAGGCGGAGTGTCGTTTTAATCGTTTTAATATCAATAAGCAACAAATGGCTAAATGTGCCGAAGACGTGTGTTTAAATGTAGAAAATAAATTATATGGGAAAATTAATCGAAACTGGTGTCTGGATAGTGGAGCAACGACTCATCTATGCAACGAGAAGAAATTTTTTCAAGAAATGACTGATTCTAGTGAGGGAATACTGAATCTGGCAAATGACTCTAAGACAAAAATTTTGGGAAAAGGAATAGTGAAGTTTTCTACAAATGTAAACGGTAATTTAAAAAATATTTTTATCACTAATACTTCACTTGTACCTGACTTAAGAACAAATCTTCTATCAGTGTCTAAAATCACAGATCAAGGTTTTATTGTTACGTTTAAAAATGATCGAGCTGATATTATTGACATGAAAGGTGATATTAAACTACAAGCTGATAGAATCGGAGATTTATATTATATAAAAGAAATTGAAGAAAGTGCTTGTATAACTTCTAATACAAAAACAAACAAAACTAATCTTCAAATTTTACACAGATGTTTCGGTCATGCCAATACACAGGACATTATTGAAGCTATAAAAAAAGGTACTATCACAGGAATAGAACTTGAAAAAACCATAACCAAATTCGATTGTGATACTTGCTTAAAAGGAAAAATGTCAAGAACTCCTTTTCCAAAAGAATCAAACCGCAAAACAGAATTACTTCAGATTATTCACACTGATGTGTGGGGACCAGTAAAAACAACTTCACTTGGCGGAGCCAAATATTATGTCGAATTCATCGATGATTACTCCAAATGGTGTGAAATAAGATTTTTGAAATCAAAAGCGGAAGTTTTTAAAGTTACAAAAGAATATATATCTTTGGTTGAAAGACAAACTGAAAGAAAAGTAAAAACAATTCAATCAGATAACGGATGCGAATACATTAATTCTGATTTTAATATTTATTTAAAAGAAAAAGGAATTTCACGAAGATTAACGGTTCCTCACAATCCTGAACAAAATGGTACAGCAGAGAGAAAAAACAGGACACTTTTAGATACTGCTAGATGTATGCTAATTGATGCTAATCTTCCTGGTCATTTTTGGGCTGAGGCAATTAATACTGCAAATTACATTAGAAATCGTTTGCCTACTAAAAGCTTGAACGGAAAAACACCTCATGAATTATGGACAAAAAAAATTCCCGACGTTTCAAACATGAAAATTTTTGGAAGTAAAATTTTCTACCTAGATCGAGATCCTGGAAGAGGAAAGCTAGATCAAAGGGGACAAGAAGAAATTTTCTTAGGATACTCTGAAGAATCCAAAGGTTTTCGAATTTGGTCTAATGTAAAAAGAAGAGTGATTATAAGTCGTGATGTTAAATTTCTAGAAGAAGGAAAAATCCATCAAAAATTTGCAGATACAGATGAAAAAGAAATTAATGCTTTACCTAATAAAGAAGAAAAAGAAAATAAACACCGTTTTACAACTTTGGAATACGAAATTCAGCAAAAAGAAAATGAAATAAACGAAGAAGAAAACAATGAAGAATGGCATTCAATCGATGATGATGATGAAGATTTTCGGGGATTTAATAATAATATCACAGTAGAACCAGAAGAACAAGAGGAAATATTTTCTCAAGAAATCAACACCGAAGAAGAAGATAATGCAAACAAAGAAATGACAACAGAAGAAACGAAAAGAAAAGTTGGACGTCCAAAAGGTAGCAAATCCAATGTACAGAAGCAAAACATCATATCTCGAATTGGAAGAAGAAGCGGTTTAAGAAGCAATACTATTCAACAGAAAAAAGAAATCCAAATTTTAAATCAAACTGAAGGAGCTGTAAGTGAAGAACAATCGTTTTTATCAGAAGTACCAATTAAAAAAGCTTTATCAGGATATGATTCTGAAGAGTGGCGTAACGCAATCGCTACTGAAATGAAATCTATAATTAAAAATGAGACTTGGATTTTAATAGATAGACCAAAACAAGGAAACGTCATTGGAAGTCGAATGATTTTACGTAATAAATTAAATTCAGATGGAACTATCGAGAGAAGAAAGGCGCGATTAATAGCACAAGGTTTCAGTCAACAACCGGGAGTACATTTCAACGAGACTTTTGCTCCGGTAACTCGATTTAGTACCATTCGACTAATGGGATCTCTTGCAGCAAAATACGATTTAAAAATTCAACAATTTGATATTACATCAGCTTACCTCAATGGAGACCTAGAAGAACAAGTAATGATGGAAGCACCAAAATTTTTTCAAAGAATTCTTAAATTATTTAATCGACGTGGAGAACGATAATAAAATTAAAAACAAGACAAAGAAAATGTTAAACGATTTTCAAACAGGAGACAAAGTATGTTTACTTAAAAAGTCATTATACGGACTAAAACAAGCAGGAATTACTGAGAGCATTAGGTGAAGAAAATTTGTAGAGAGGGTGGGTTTTAGGGGATGATCAAGTTAGGTCATCACTTCTCATCAATCATAGATGAACAACAAATCAATTAACAATCAATTAACATGACCCAAAAAAATGATTGCGCTCAGAAAAATAACTGAGAGTGTTAGATGTAGACAAGTTGTACAGGGGGTGAATTTTAGGGGTTGACCAAGGTACGTCATCACTTCTCATCAATCATAGATTACCAACAAATATTTTCCAATCAATTATCATCACCCAAAAAAATTTTTGCGCTCAGAAAAATTACTAAATGCGTTAGGTGTAGATAATTTGTACAGGGGGTAAATTTTAGGGGATGATCAAGGTAGGTCATCACTTCTCATCAATCTTAGATGACCAACAAATATTTTTGAATCAATTAACATGACCCACAAAAATGATTGCGCTCAGAAAAATAACTGAGAGTGTTAGGTGTAGACAATTTGTACAGGGGGTGAATTTTAGAGGATGATCAAGGTAGGTCCTCAATTTTCATCAATCTTAGATAAACAAAAAATATTTCCTAATCAATTAACATGACCCAAAAAAATGTTTGCGTTCAGAAAATTTACTAAGAGCGTTAGGTGTACATAATTTTTACAGGGGGTGAATTTTAGGGGATGATCAAGGTAGGTCATCACTTCTCATCAATCTTAGATGACCAACAAATATTTTCCAATCAATTAACATGACCCAAAAAAATGATTGCGCTCAGAAAAATAACTAAGAGTGTTAGGTGTAGAGAATTTTACAGGGGGTGAATTTTAGGGGATGATCAAGGTAGGTCATCACTTATCATCAATATTAGATGACCAACAAATATTTTTGAATCAATTAACATGACCCACAAAAATGATTGCGCTCAGAAAAATAACTGAGAGTGTTAGGTGTAGACAATTTGTACAGGGGGTAAATTTTAGGGGATGATCAAGGTAGGTCATCACTTCTCATCAATCTTAGATGACCAACAAATATTTTTCAATCAATTAACATGATCCACAAAAATGATTGCGATCAGAAAAATAACTGAGAGTGTTAGGTGTAGAGAATTTTACAGGGGGTGAATTTCAGGGGATGATCAAGGTAGGTCATCACTTCTCATCAATCTTAGATGACCAACAAATATTTTTGAATCAATTAACATGACCCACAAAAATGATTGCGCTCAGAAAAATAACTGAGAGTGTTAGGTGTAGACAATTTGTACAGAGGGTGAATTTTAGAGGATGATCAAGGTAGGTCATCAATTTTCATCAATCTTAGATAAACAAAAAATATTTCCTAATCAATTAACATGACCCAAAAAAATGTTTGCGTTCAGAAAATTTACTAAGAGCGTTAGGTGTACATAATTTTTACAGGGGGTGAATTTTAGGGGATGATCAAGGTAGGTCATCACTTCTAATCAATCTTAGATGACCAACAAATATTCTTCAATCAATTAACATGATCCACAAAAATGATTGCGCTCAGAAAAATAACTGAGAGTGTTAGGTGTAGATAATTTGTACAGGGGGTGAATTTTAGGGGATGATCAAGGTAGGTCATCACTTCTCATCAATCTTAGATGACCAACAAATATTTTTGAATCAATTAACATGACCCACAAAAATGATTGCGCTCATCAAAATTACTGAGAGCATTAGGTGGAGAAAATTTGTAGAGGGGGTGGATTTTAGGGGATGATCAAGTTAGGTCATCACTTCTCATCAATCATAGATTACCAACAAATATTTTCCAATCAATTATCATCATCCAAAAAAATGATTGAGCTCAGAAAAATAACTGAGAGTGTTAGGTGTTGACAATTTGTACAGGGGGTGAAATTTAGGGGTTGATCTAGGTAGGTCATCACTTTTTATTAATCTCAGATGAGCAACAAACATTTGCCAATCAATTAACATGACCCAAAAAAATGTTTACGCTCAAAAAAATTACTGAGAGCATTAGGTGGAGAAAATTTGTAGAGGGGGTGGATTTTAGGGGAAGCTTAAGTTAGGTCATCACTTGTCATCAATCATAGATTACCAACAAATATTTTCCAATCAATTATCATCACCCAAAAAAATGATTGAGCTCAGAAAAATAACTGAGAGTGTTAGGTGTAGACAATTTGTACAGGGGGTGAAATTTAGGGGTTGATCTAGGTAGGTCACCACTTATCATCAATCTTAGAAGAACAACAAATATTTCCCAATCAATTAATCAATCATCTAAGATTGATGAGAAATGATGACCTACCTTGATCATCCCCTAAAATTCACCCCCTGTACAAATTATCTACACCTAACGCTCTTAGTAATTTTTTTGAGCGTAATCATTTTTTTTGTGATGCTAACTGATTAGGAAATATTTGTTGTTCGTCTAAGATTAATGAGAATGATGACCTACCTTGATCATCTCCTAAAATTCACCCCCTGTACAAATTATCTACACCCAACGCTTTTCGTAATTTTTCTAAGCGCAAACATTTTTTTGGGTGATGATAATTGATTGAAAAATATTTGTTGATCATCTAAGATTGATGAAAAGTGATGACCTACCTTGATCATCCCCTAAAATCCACCCCCTCTACACATTTTCTTCACCTAATGCTCTCAGTAATTTTTTTGAGCGAAAATATTTTTTTTGGTCATGTTAATTGATTGAAAAATATTTGTTGGTCATCTAAGATTAATAAGAAGTGATGACCTACCTAGATCATCCCCTTAAATTCACCCCCTGTAAAAATTATCTACACCTAACGCTCTTAGTAATTTTTGGGAGCGCAAACATTTTTTTGGGTGATGATTATTAAGTAAAAAATATTTGCTGGTCATCTAAGATTGATGAGAAGTGGTGACCTACCTTGAGCATCCCCTAAAATTCACCCCCTGTAAAGATTATCTACACCTAACACTCTCAGTTATTTTTCTGAGCACAATCATTTTTTTGGGTCATGTTAATTGATTGGAAAATATTTTTTGTTCATCTAAGATTGATGAGAAGTGATGACCTACCTTGATTATCCCCTAAAATCCACCCCTCTACAAATTATTTACACCTAACGCATTTAGTAATTTTTCTAAGCGCAAACATTTTTTTGGGTGATGATAATTGATTGGAAAATATTTGTTGGTAATCTATGATTGATGAGAAGTGATGACCTACTTTGATGAACCCCTAAAATTCACCCCCTGTACAAATTGTCTACACCTAACACTCTCAGTTATTTTTCTGAGCGCAAACATTATTGGGCGTGATGATAATTGATTGGCAAATATTTGTTGCTCATCTACGATTAATAAGAAGTGATGACCTGCCTTGATCATCCCCTAAAATCCACCCCCTTTACAAATTTTCTCCACCTAATGCTCTCAGTAAATTTTTTTGCGCGTAAACATTTTTTTGGGTCATGTTAATTAATTGGCAAGTATTTGTTGCTCATCTAAGATTAATAAGAAGTGATGACCTACCTTGATCATCTCCTAAAATTCACACCCTGTAAAAATTATCTACACCTAACGCTCTTAGTAAATTTTCTGAGCGCAAACATTTTTTTGGGTCATGTTAATTGATTCAAAAATATTTGTTGGTCATCTAAGATTGATGAGAAGTGATGACCTACCTTGATCATCCCCTAAAATTCACCCCCTGTACAAATTATCTACACCTAACGCATTTAGTAATTTTTCTGAGCGCAAACATTTTTTGGGTGATGATAATTGATTGGAAAATATTTGTTGGTAATCTATGATTGATGAGAAGTGATGACGTACCTTGATCAACCCTTAAAATTTACCCCCTGTACAAATTGTCTACACCTAACACTCTCAGTTATTTTTCTGAGAGCAGTCATTTTTTTGGGTCATGTCAATTGATTGTTAATTAATTTGTTGTACATCTAAGATTGATGAGAAGTGATGACCTACCTTGATCATACCCTAAAATTCACCCCCTGTAAAGATTATCTACACCTAACACTCTCAGTTATTTTTCTGAGCACAATCATTTTTTTGGGTCATGTTAATTGATTGGAAAATATTTTTTGGTCATCTAAGATTGATGAGAAGTGATGACCTACCTTGATTATCCCCTAAAATTCACCCCCTGTACAAATTGTCTACACCTAGCACTCTCAGTTATTTTTCTGAGAGCAGTCATTTTTTTGGGTTATGTCAATTGATTGTTAATTGATTTGTTGTACATCTAAGATTGATGAGAAGTGATGACCTACCTTGATCATACCCTAAAATTCACCCCCTGTAAAGATTATCTACACCTAACACTCTCAGTTATTTTTCTGAGCACAATCATTTTTTTGGGTCATGTTAATTGATTGGAAAATATTTTTTGGTCATCTAAGATTGATGAGAAGTGATGACCTACCTTGATTATCCCCTAAAATCCACCCCTCTACAAATTATTTACACCTAACGCATTTAGTAATTTTTCTAAGCGCAAACATTTTTTTGGGTGATGATAATTGATTGGAAAATATTTGTTGGTAATCTATGATTGATAAGAAGTGATGACCTACTTTGATGAACCCCTAAAATTCACCCCCTGTACAAACTGTCTACACCTAACACTCTCAGTTATTTTTCTGAGCGCAAACATTATTGGGCGTGATGATAATTGATTAGCAAATATTTGTTGCTCATCTATGATTAATAAGAAGTGATGACCTACCTTGATCATCCCCTAAAATCCACCCCCTTTACAAATTTTCTCCACCTAATGCTCTCAGTAAATTTTTTTGCGCGTAAACATTTTTTTGGGTCATGTTAATTGATTGGCAAATATTTGTTGCTCATCTAAGATTAATAAGAAGTGATGATCTACCTTGATCATCTCCTAACATTCACCCCCTGTAAAAATTATCTACACCTAACGCTCTCAGTTATTTTTCTGAGCGCAATCATTTTTGTGGGTCATGTTAATTGATTCAAAAATATTTGTTGGTCATCTAAGATTGATGAGAAGTGATGACCTACCTTGATCATCCCCTAAAATTCACCCCCTGTACAAATTATCTACACCTAACGCATTTAGTAATTTTTCTGAGCGCAAACATTTTTTGGGTGATGATAATTGATTGGAAAATATTTGTTGGTAATCTATGATTGATGAGAAGTGATGACGTACCTTGATCAACCCCTAAAATTTACCCCCTGTACAAATTGTCTACACCTAACACTCTCAGTTATTTTTCTGAGAGCAGTCATTTTTTTGGGTCATGTCAATTGATTGTTAATTGATTTGTTGTACATCTAAGATTAATAAGAAGTGATGACCTACCTTGATCATCTCCTAACATTCACCCCCTGTAAAAATTATCTACACCTAACGCTCTCAGTTATTTTTCTGAGCGCAATCATTTTTGTGGGTCTTGTTAATTGATTCAAAAATATTTGTTGGTCATCTAAGATTGATGAGAAGTGATGACCTACCTTGATCATCCCCTAAAATTCACCCCCTCTACAAATTATTTACACCTAACGCATTTAGTAATTTTTCTAAGCCCAAACATTTTTTTGGGTGATGATAATTGATTGGAAAATATTTGTTGGTAATCTATGATTGATGAGAAGTGATGACCTACTTTGATGAACCCCTAAAATTCACCCCCTGTACAAATTGTCTACACCTAACACTCTCAGTTATTTTTCTGAGCGCAAACATTATTGGGCGTGATGATAATTGATTGGCAAATATTTGTTGCTCATCTATGATTAATAAGAAGTGATGACCTACCTTGATCATCCCCTAAAATCCACCCCCTTTACAAATTTTCTCCACCTAATGCTCTCAGTAAATTTTTTTGCGCGTAAACATTTTTTTGGGTCATGTTAATTGATTGGCAAATATTTGTTGCTCATCTAAGATTAATAAGAAGTGATGACCTACCTTGATCATGTTATAACATTCATCCCCTGTAAAAATTATCTACACCTAACGCTCTCAGTTATTTTTCTGAGCGCAATCATTTTTGTGGGTCATGTTAATTCATTCAAAAATATTTGTTGGTCATCTAAGATTGATGAGAAGTGATGACCTACCTTGATCATCCCCTAAAATTCACCCCCTGTACAAATTATCTACACCTAACGCATTTAGTAATTTTTCTGAGCGCAAACATTTTTTTGGTGATGATAATTGATTGGAAAATATTTGTTGGTAATCTATGATTGATGAGAAGTGATGACGTACCTTGATCAACCCCTAAAATTCACCCCCTGTACAAATTGTCTACACCTAACACTCTCAGTTATTTTTCTGAGAGCAGTCATTTTTTTGGGTCATGTCAATTGATTGTTAATTGATTTGTTGTACATCTAAGATTAATAAGAAGTGATGACCTACCTTGATCATCTCCTAAAATTCACCCCCTGTAAAAATTATCTACACCTAACACTCTCAGTTATTTTTCTGAGCGCAATCATTTTTGTGGGTCATGTTAATTGATTCAAAAATATTTGTTGGTCATCTAAGATTGATGAGAAGTGATGACTTACCTTGATCACCCCCTTAAAATTCACCCCCTGTAAAAATTCTCTACACCTAACACTCTCAGTTATTTTTCTGAGCGCAATCATTTTTGTGGGTCATGTTAATTGATTGAAAAATATTTGTTGGTCATCTAAGATTGATGACAAGTGATGACCTACCTTGATCATCCCCTAAAATTCACCCTTTGTACAAATTATCTACACCTAACGCTTTTAGTAACTTTTCTGAGCGCAAACATTTTTTGAGTCATGTTCATTGATTGTTAATTGATTTGATGTTCATCTTAGATTGATGAGAAGTGATGACCTACCTTGATCATCCCCTAAAATTCACCCCCTCTACAAATTATTTACACCTAACGCATTTAGTAATTTTTCTAAGCCCAAACATTTTTTTGGGTGATGATAATTGATTGGAAAATATTTGTTGGTAATCTATGATTGATGAGAAGTGATGACCTACTTTGATGAACCCCTAAAATTCACCCCCTGTACAAATTGTCTACACCTAACACTCTCAGTTATTTTTCTGAGCGCAAACATTATTGGGCGTGATGATAATTGATTGGCAAATATTTGTTGCTCATCTATGATTAATAAGAAGTGATGACCTACCTTGATCATCCTCTAAAATCCACCCCCTTTACAAATTTTCTCCACCTAATGCTCTCAGTAAATTTTTTTGCGCGTAAACATTTTTTTGGGTCATGTTAATTGATTGGCAAATATTTGTTGCTCATTTAAGATTAATAAGAAGTGATGACCTACCTTGATCATCTCCTAAAATTCACCCCCTGTAAAAATTATCTACACCTAACGCTCTTAGTAAATTTTCTGAGCGCAATCATTTTTGTGGGTCATGTTAATTGATTCAAAAATATTTGTTGGCCATCTAAGATTGATGAGAAGTGATGACTTACCTTGATCACCCCCTTAAAATTCACCCCTTGTAAAAATTCTCTACACCTAACAATCTCAGTTATTTTTCTGAGCGCAATCATTTTTTTGGGTCATGTTAATTGATTGAAAAATATTTGTTGGTCATCTAAGATTGATGAGAAGTGATGACCTACCTTGATCATCCCCTAAAATTCACCCCCTGTACAAATTATCTACACCTAACGCATTTAGTAATTTTTCTGAGCGCAAACATTTTTTGGGTGATTATAATTGATTGGAAAATATTTGTTGGTAATCTATGATTGATGAGAAGTGATGACCTACCTTGATCATACCCTAAAATTCACCCCCTGTAAAGATTATCTACACCTAACACTCTCAGTTATTTTTCTGAGCACAATCATTTTTTTGAGTCATGTTAATTGATTGAAAAATATTTGTTGGTCATCTAAGATTGATGAGAAGTGATGACCTACCTTGATCATCCCCTAAAATTCACCCCCTGTACAAATTATCTACACCTAACGCATTTAGTAATTTTTCTGAGCGCAAACATTTTTTGGGTGATTATAATTGATTGGAAAATATTTGTTGGTAATCTATGATTGATGAGAAGTGATGACCTACCTTGATCATACCCTAAAATTCACCCCCTGTAAAGATTATCTACACCTAACACTCTCAGTTATTTTTCTGAGCGCAATCATTTTTGTGGGTCATGTTAATTGATTCAAAAATATTTGTTGGTCATCTAAGATTGATGAGAAGTGATGACTTACCTTGATCACCCCCTTAAAATTCACCCCCTGTAAAAATTCTCTACACCTAACACTCTCAGTTATTTTTCTGAGCGCAATCATTTTTGTGGGTCATGTTAATTGATTGAAAAATATTTGTTGGTCATCTAAGATTGATGAGAAGTGATGACCTACCTTGATCATCCCCTAAAATTCACCCTTTGTACAAATTATCTACACCTAACGCTTTTAGTAACTTTTCTGAGCGCAAACATTTTTTGAGTCATGTTCATTGATTGTTAATTGATTTGATGTTCATCTTAGATTGATGAGAAGTGATGACCTACCTTGATCATCCCCTAAAATTCACCCCCTCTACAAATTATTTACACCTAACGCATTTAGTAATTTTTCTAAGCCCAAACATTTTTTTGGGTGTTGATAATTGATTGGAAAATATTTGTTGGTAATCTATGATTGATGAGAAGTGATGACCTACTTTGATGAACCCCTAAAATTCACCCCCTGTACAAATTGTCTACACCTAACACTCTCAGTTATTTTTCTGAGCGCAAACATTATTGGGCGTGATGATAATTGATTGGCAAATATTTGTTGCTCATCTATGATTAATAAGAAGTGATGACCTACCTTGATCATCCCCTAAAATCCACCCCCTTTACAAATTTTCTCCACCTAATGCTCTCAGTAAATTTTTTTGCGCGTAAACATTTTTTTGGGTCATGTTAATTGATTGGCAAATATTTGTTGCTCATCTAAGATTAATAAGAAGTGATGACCTACCTTGATCATGTCCTAACATTCATCCCCTGTAAAAATTATCTACACCTAACGCTCTCAGTTATTTTTCTGAGCGCAATCATTTTTGTGGGTCATGTTAATTGATTCAAAAATATTTGTTGGTCATCTAAGATTGATGAGAAGTGATGACCTACCTTGATCATCCCCTAAAATTCACCCCCTGTACAAATTATCTACACCTAACGCATTTAGTAATTTTTCTGAGCGCAAACATTTTTTTGGTGATGATAATTGATTGGAAAATATTTGTTGGTAATCTATGATTGATGAGAAGTGATGACGTACCTTGATCAACCCCTAAAATTCACCCCCTGTACAAATTGTCTACACCTAACACTCTCAGTTATTTTTCTGAGAGCAGTCATTTTTTTGGGTCATGTCAATTGATTGTTAATTGATTTGTTGTACATCTAAGATTAATAAGAAGTGATGACCTACCTTGATCATCTCCTAACATTCACCCCCTGTAAAAATTATCTACACCTAACGCTCTCAGTTATTTTTCTGAGCGCAATCATTTTTGTAGGTCATGTTAATTGATTCAAAAATATTTGTTGGTCATCTAAGATTGATGAGAAGTGATGACCTACCTTGATCATCCCCTAAAATTCACCCCCTCTACAAATTATTTACACCTAACGCATTTAGTAATTTTTCTAAGCCCAAACATTTTTTTGGGTGATGATAATTGATTGGAAAATATTTGTTGGTAATCTATGATTAATAAGAAGTGATGACCTACCTTGATCATCCCCTAAAATCCACCCCCTTTACAAATTTTCTCCACCTAATGCTCTCAGTAAATTTTTTTGCGCGTAAACATTTTTTTGGGTCATGTTAATTGATTGGCAAATATTTGTTGCTCATCTAAGATTAATAAGAAGTGATGACCTACCTTGATCATCTCCTAAAATTCACCCCCTGTAAAAATTATCTACACCTAACACTCTCAGTTATTTTTCTGAGCGCAATCATTTTTGTGGGTCATGTTAATTGATTCAAAAATATTTGTTGGTCATCTAAGATTGATGAGAAGTGATGACTTACCTTGATCACCCCCTTAAAATTCACCCCCTGTAAAAATTCTCTACACCTAACACTCTCAGTTATTTTTCTGAGCGCAATCATTTTTGTGGGTCATGTTAATTGATTGAAAAATATTTGTTGGTCATCTAAGATTGATGACAAGTGATGACCTACCTTGATCATCCCCTAAAATTCACCCTTTGTACAAATTATCTACACCTAACGCTTTTAGTAACTTTTCTGAGCGCAAACATTTTTTGAGTCATGTTCATTGATTGTTAATTGATTTGATGTTCATCTTAGATTGATGAGAAGTGATGACCTACCTTGATCATCCCCTAAAATTCACCCCCTCTACAAATTATTTACACCTAACGCATTTAGTAATTTTTCTAAGCCCAAACATTTTTTTGGGTGATGATAATTGATTGGAAAATATTTGTTGGTAATCTATGATTGATGAGAAGTGATGACCTACTTTGATGAACCCCTAAAATTCACCCCCTGTACAAATTGTCTACACCTAACACTCTCAGTTATTTTTCTGAGCGCAAACATTATTGGGCGTGATGATAATTGATTGGCAAATATTTGTTGCTCATCTATGATTAATAAGAAGTGATGACCTACCTTGATCATCCTCTAAAATCCACCCCCTTTACAAATTTTCTCCACCTAATGCTCTCAGTAAATTTTTTTGCGCGTAAACATTTTTTTGGGTCATGTTAATTGATTGGCAAATATTTGTTGCTCATTTAAGATTAATAAGAAGTGATGACCTACCTTGATCATCTCCTAAAATTCACCCCCTGTAAAAATTATCTACACCTAACGCTCTTAGTAAATTTTCTGAGCGCAATCATTTTTGTGGGTCATGTTAATTGATTCAAAAATATTTGTTGGCCATCTAAGATTGATGAGAAGTGATGACTTACCTTGATCACCCCCTTAAAATTCACCCCTTGTAAAAATTCTCTACACCTAACAATCTCAGTTATTTTTCTGAGCGCAATCATTTTTTTGGGTCATGTTAATTGATTGAAAAATATTTGTTGGTCATCTAAGATTGATGAGAAGTGATGACCTACCTTGATCATCCCCTAAAATTCACCCCCTGTACAAATTATCTACACCTAACGCATTTAGTAATTTTTCTGAGCGCAAACATTTTTTGGGTGATTATAATTGATTGGAAAATATTTGTTGGTAATCTATGATTGATGAGAAGTGATGACCTACCTTGATCATACCCTAAAATTCACCCCCTGTAAAGATTATCTACACCTAACACTCTCAGTTATTTTTCTGAGCACAATCATTTTTTTGGGTCATGTTAATTGATTCAAAAATATTTTTTGGTCATCTAAGATTGATGAGAAGTGATGACCTACCTTGATCATCCTCTAAAATTCACCCCCTGTACAAATTGTCTACACCTAACACTCTCAGTTATTTTTCTGAGCGCAATCATTTTTGTGGGTCATGTTAATTGATTCAAAAATATTTGTTGGTCATCTAAGATTGATGAGAAGTGATGACCTACCTTGATCATCCCCTAAAATTCACCCCCTGTACAAATTATCTACACCTAACGCATTTAGTAATTTTTCTGAGCGCAAACATTTTTTTGGTGATGATAATTGATTGGAAAATATTTGTTGGTAATCTATGATTGATGAGAAGTGATGACGTACCTTGATCAACCCCTAAAATTCACCCCCTGTACAAATTGTCTACACCTAACACTCTCAGTTATTTTTCTGAGAGCAGTCATTTTTTTGGGTCATGTCAATTGATTGTTAATTGATTTGTTGTACATCTAAGATTAATAAGAAGTGATGACCTACCTTGATCATCTCCTAACATTCACCCCCTGTAAAAATTATCTACACCTAACGCTCTCAGTTATTTTTCTGAGCGCAATCATTTTTGTAGGTCATGTTAATTGATTCAAAAATATTTGTTGGTCATCTAAGATTGATGAGAAGTGATGACCTACCTTGATCATCCCCTAAAATTCACCCCCTGTACAAATTATCTACACCTAACGCATTTAGTAATTTTTCTGAGCGCAAACATTTTTTTGGTGATGATAATTGATTGGAAAATATTTGTTGGTAATCTATGATTGATGAGAAGTGATGACGTACCTTGATCAACCCCTAAAATTCACCCCCTGTACAAATTGTCTACACCTAACACTCTCAGTTATTTTTCTGAGAGCAGTCATTTTTTTGGGTCATGTCAATTGATTGTTAATTGATTTGTTGTACATCTAAGATTAATAAGAAGTGATGACCTACCTTGATCATCTCCTAACATTCACCCCCTGTAAAAATTATCTACACCTAACGCTCTCAGTTATTTTTCTGAGCGCAATCATTTTTGTAGGTCATGTTAATTGATTCAAAAATATTTGTTGGTCATCTAAGATTGATGAGAAGTGATGACCTACCTTGATCATCCCCTAAAATTCACCCCCTCTACAAATTATTTACACCTAACGCATTTAGTAATTTTTCTAAGCCCAAACATTTTTTTGGGTGATGATAATTGATTGGAAAATATTTGTTGGTAATCTATGATTAATAAGAAGTGATGACCTACCTTGATCATCCCCTAAAATCCACCCCCTTTACAAATTTTCTCCACCTAATGCTCTCAGTAAATTTTTTTGCGCGTAAACATTTTTTTGGGTCATGTTAATTGATTGGCAAATATTTGTTGCTCATCTAAGATTAATAAGAAGTGATGACCTACCTTGATCATCTCCTAAAATTCACCCCCTGTAAAAATTATCTACACCTAACACTCTCAGTTATTTTTCTGAGCGCAATCATTTTTGTGGGTCATGTTAATTGATTCAAAAATATTTGTTGGTCATCTAAGATTGATGAGAAGTGATGACTTACCTTGATCACCCCCTTAAAATTCACCCCCTGTAAAAATTCTCTACACCTAACACTCTCAGTTATTTTTCTGAGCGCAATCATTTTTGTGGGTCATGTTAATTGATTGAAAAATATTTGTTGGTCATCTAAGATTGATGACAAGTGATGACCTACCTTGATCATCCCCTAAAATTCACCCTTTGTACAAATTATCTACACCTAACGCTTTTAGTAACTTTTCTGAGCGCAAACATTTTTTGAGTCATGTTCATTGATTGTTAATTGATTTGATGTTCATCTTAGATTGATGAGAAGTGATGACCTACCTTGATCATCCCCTAAAATTCACCCCCTCTACAAATTATTTACACCTAACGCATTTAGTAATTTTTCTAAGCCCAAACATTTTTTTGGGTGATGATAATTGATTGGAAAATATTTGTTGGTAATCTATGATTGATGAGAAGTGATGACCTACTTTGATGAACCCCTAAAATTCACCCCCTGTACAAATTGTCTACACCTAACACTCTCAGTTATTTTTCTGAGCGCAAACATTATTGGGCGTGATGATAATTGATTGGCAAATATTTGTTGCTCATCTATGATTAATAAGAAGTGATGACCTACCTTGATCATCCTCTAAAATCCACCCCCTTTACAAATTTTCTCCACCTAATGCTCTCAGTAAATTTTTTTGCGCGTAAACATTTTTTTGGGTCATGTTAATTGATTGGCAAATATTTGTTGCTCATTTAAGATTAATAAGAAGTGATGACCTACCTTGATCATCTCCTAAAATTCACCCCCTGTAAAAATTATCTACACCTAACGCTCTTAGTAAATTTTCTGAGCGCAATCATTTTTGTGGGTCATGTTAATTGATTCAAAAATATTTGTTGGCCATCTAAGATTAATGAGAAGTGATGACTTACCTTGATCACCCCCTTAAAATTCACCCCTTGTAAAAATTCTCTACACCTAACAATCTCAGTTATTTTTCTGAGCGCAATCATTTTTTTGGGTCATGTTAATTGATTGAAAAATATTTGTTGGTCATCTAAGATTGATGAGAAGTGATGACCTACCTTGATCATCCCCTAAAATTCACCCCCTGTACAAATTATCTACACCTAACGCATTTAGTAATTTTTCTGAGCGCAAACATTTTTTGGGTGATTATAATTGATTGGAAAATATTTGTTGGTAATCTATGATTGATGAGAAGTGATGACCTACCTTGATCATACCCTAAAATTCACCCCCTGTAAAGATTATCTACACCTAACACTCTCAGTTATTTTTCTGAGCACAATCATTTTTTTGGGTCATGTTAATTGATTCAAAAATATTTTTTGGTCATCTAAGATTGATGAGAAGTGATGACCTACCTTGATCATCCTCTAAAATTCACCCCCTGTACAAATTGTCTACACCTAACACTCTCAGTTATTTTTCTGAGCGCAATCATTTTTGTGGGTCATGTTAATTGATTCAAAAATATTTGTTGGTCATCTAAGATTGATGAGAAGTGATGACTTACCTTGATCACCCCCTTAAAATTCACCCCTGTAAAAATTCTCTACACCTAACACTCTCAGTTATTTTTCTGAGCGCAATCATTTTTGTGGGTCATGTTAATTGATTGAAAAATATTTGTTGGTCATCTAAGATTGATGAGAAGTGATGACCTACCTTGATCATCCCCTAAAATTCACCCTTTGTACAAATTATCTACACCTAACGCTTTTAGTAACTTTTCTGAGCGCAAACATTTTTTGAGTCATGTTCATTGATTGTTAATTGATTTGATGTTCATCTTAGATTGATGAGAAGTGATGACCTGCCTTGATCATCCCCTAAAATTCACCCCCTCTACAAATTATTTACACCTAACGCATTTAGTAATTTTTCTAAGCCCAAACATTTTTTTGGGTGATGATAATTGATTGGAAAATATTTGTTGGTAATCTATGATTGATGAGAAGTGATGACCTACTTTGATGAACCCCTAAAATTCACCCCCTGTACAAATTGTCTACACCTAACACTCTCAGTTATTTTTCTGAGCGCAAACATTATTGGGCGTGATGATAATTGATTGGCAAATATTTGTTGCTCATCTATGATTAATAAGAAGTGATGACCTACCTTGATCATCCCCTAAAATCCACCCCCTTTACAAATTTTCTCCACCTAATGCTCTCAGTAAATTTTTTTGCGCGTAAACATTTTTTTGGGTCATGTTAATTGATTGGCAAATATTTGTTGCTCATCTAAGATTAATAAGAAGTGATGACCTACCTTGATCATCTCCTAAAATTCACCCCCTGTAAAAATTATCTACACCTAACGCTCTTAGTAAATTTTCTGAGCGCAAACATTTTTTTGGGTCATGTTAATTGATTGAAAAATATTTGTTGTTTATCTAAGATTGATGAAAAGTGATGACCTACCTTGATCATCCTCTAAAATTCACCCCCTGTACAAATTGTCTAGACCTAACACTCTCAGTTATTTTTCTGAGCGCAATCATTTTTGTGGGTCATGTTAATTGATTCAAAAATATTTGTTGGTCATCTAAGATTGATGAGAAGTGATGACTTACCTTGATCACCCCCTTAAAATTCACCCCCTGTAAAAATTCTCTACACCTAACAATCTCAGTTATTTTTCTGAACGCAATCATTTTTTTGGGTCATGTTAATTGATTGAAAAATATTTGTTGGTCATCTAAGATTGATGAGAAGTGATGACCTACCTTGATCATCCCCTAAAATTCACCCCCTGTACAAATTATCTACACCTAACGCATTTAGTAATTTTTCTGAGCGCAAACATTTTTTGGGTGATTATAATTGATTGGAAAATATTTGTTGGTAATCTATGATTGATGAGAAGTGATAACCTACCTTGATCATACTCTAAAATTCACCCCCTGTAAAGATTATCTACACCTAACACTCTCAGTTATTTTTCTGAGCACAATCATTTTTTTGGGTCATGTTAATTGATTCAAAAATATTTTTTGGTCATCTAAGATTGATGAGAAGTGATGACCTACCTTGATCATCCTCTAAAATTCACCCCCTGTACAAATTGTCTACACCTAACACTCTCAGTTATTTTTCTGAGCGCAATCATTTTTGTGGGTCATGTTAATTGATTCAAAAATATTTGTTGGTCATCTAAGATTGATGAGAAGTGATGACTTACCTTGATCACCCCCTTAAAATTCACCCCCTGTAAAAATTCTCTACACCTAACACTCTCAGTTATTTGTCTGAGCGCAATCATTTTTGTGGGTCATGTTAATTGATTGAAAAATATTTGTTGGTCATCTAAGATTGATGAGAAGTGATGACCTACCTTGATCATCCCCTAAAATTCACCCTTTGTACAAATTATCTACACCTAACGCTTTTAGTAACTTTTCTGAGCGCAAACATTTTTTGAGTCATGTTCATTGATTGTTAATTGATTTGATGTTCATCTTAGATTGATGAGAAGTGATGACCTACCTTGATCATCCCCTAAAATTCACCCCCTGTACAATTTCTCTACACCTAATGCTGTCAGTAATTTTTCTGACTCTAAACATTTTTTTGTGTTAGACTAATTTATTGAAAAATACTGTATGCTGATCTTAAATTCATTAGAAGTTTGGAAATGCACGTAATTTATCCAGGATGTCAGATTGGGCCTGGAGCCCAATTTTTTTGGTATGTATCACACATATCCTAGTTTAAGGAATCATGAGGACAGAAAATATTTACTTTTAATTTTGAGATCTTATTTACCGAAAACATTGATTTTACCTTGGGTCTTACATTGGGTCCATGGCCCAAGAATATTTTTTTGTCGTACACAACTCTGATTGTTTGTTTGGATAATTATGTGGAATGCAATATCGACTTTATGGTCATTAAACTTATTTACGAAATGCACGTAATTGATCCAGTATGTCAGATTGGGCCTTGGGCCCAATATGTTGGGTATGTATCACACATGTAGTAGTTCAAAGAATCACGATGACCGAAAATATTCACTAAAAATTTTGAGATTTCTTTTACCGAAATCATTGATTTTACCTGGGGTCTTACATTGGTCCTGAGGCCCAAGAATATTTTGCATGGTACACAACTCTGATTATTTGTTTGGAAAATTATGCGGAATGCAATATTGACTTTATGGTAATTAAACAGATTTACGAGAGGCACATAATGTACCCTTAATGTTACATTGGGCCTTGGGCCCAATATTTTGGGCATGTGTCGCACATGCCTGGATTCGTAAAATCACCGGCATTATTAATATTCAGTTGAATGTTAATGGTCTATAGTACAAAAAACAACTATTTCTCCCTTGGGCCTTACATTGGGCCCCGGGCCCCTTTTCTTAAAACTTCACATAATAGATTTTTTATTACTGCACAACTTTTGTTCAAAACTTTTTTTTCTAAAATTAATATTTTCCGAGATATTTGACCGTTTCCAGACTTTCCGGACACCTTTATTGTTGGAACAATAAACGAACAATGAACCGGAAGGACAGCATTTATGAACAGTAGTGTAACATACCTCTGGTATGTTACGTATACAACCCTGCCGGCGTCCCATGACCAGTGATGGGCTTTTCAGTGATGATTGGCTTTTCAATCTTGAGTAAATGATAGGTAAATTACCTGTATTGGGTAATTTACGCAAAAAAACTGGCAAAACACCTATGTAAATAACACAGCTTGCTAAAGTGGCAAAAACACACTCATAATCTCCAAAAACATGAAGGTATATTTCACTGCTCTTTTTCTAATTATTTGTAAGTTAATTGTGCCAAAATGTAGTAAGCGATTCAAAAAAAGTTCCAAAACATCTTTATGTCACAGCCTAAATTACAAAATTGCAGGTTTTAGGTTTTGTTAACGAGTAAATTACACTGTGTAGAAAACTTCTGAGGTAAAATACTAGGTAAATTATGGTAGAAAATCATGTAATTTTCCTGAAGTATTTTACTTGCCCAACACTGCCCATGACCCAGTTTTCGTTGCCTTGTAATGACAAAGAATTACAGTTCTTAAGGCCTAAGCAGATAGAAATACGGTTAAGGGACCAGAGCATGAGACAGAAAAGGACAGAAACAGTCTCTGTCTTTTATTATCTCATGCCCTGCTCCCGTAACCGTATCGTTGTGCTTTGGGCTTTAGTCGGGTAATGTCACCGCGAGAACGATAACGGTCTCTGGTAACTTACCGATAACTTACTTTCAGAATAAATTACCTACTACACTGCAAAAACATGGTGTCTTAAATTAGCCAAAAATGTCTTAAATTAAGATACTTTTGGTGTCTAAGACACGAAGAATGGCTTATTTTAAGACATTTTTGAACAATTTAAGACACCTGTTTTTGCAGTGTACTTCTTCATAATTTATGAGAATTTATTTTTATTTTAAATTTTACATTGTTTATGAAAGTAAAATAGAGAAATTGTCTATCACGAATTTTGCGTATGTTATTTTGATTTTCTTTTAGAATTAAAATTTTTTTTTCTGTATAAATAATTTGATGAAGAGTGAAATCAGATGGGACCGTAAAACGTTGAGTCGCAATGAGAAAGAAAAATACGCAGATACGTTTCTATCTCTTTCTATCTTATTATGCCTCAACGTTTGATGCATCCACGTGATGGATGCACAAAAACGCGACGCTTTACGCGTCCATGATATTCCACTCTTAACCCCTATCTACATGGAAGCTGATTCTGCGTCAAGCGTCAAAACGCGCAATAAAGCCAATAAGAGAGAAAATGACGGCAACAATAACAGACATTGTCTGCCCTTGTCTCTTACAATTCTATGTTTATACGTTCCGCGTTTTTACGCATAACCGCAGAATCAGCTTCCATGTAGATAGGGGGTTAGAGGAAAACTGAAAAGTTAAATGAAAAGGTATATTTTGCGTATATGCGTTCCGCGTACTTACGCATAACCGCAGAATCAGCTGCTATGTACACTGTAAAACAAATACTTGCAGAATTACAATGCAAAGTATTTTTCCGTCCCAAACATTAAATTTATATTGTAATAATCCATCGTAATACGTGATAAAAATGCAACGCGATTGTAAAACTACACTTCGAGTGTAGAACTTCATCGTGTGGCGATGAAAATATTCATTCGGTTTGAATATGGCTTGTCAATGTTTCACGTATAACGTGGTGAAATTACAACGCGTTGTAAAATTACTACGTAACACGATGGAAATATTTTGCTTCACGTATCACGTAGTAATATTACAATGCATTCTGATTTCTCTGCATCTACTGTGATTTCACTACGTAGTATGTAAAATATTTGCATGTCGGTCGAATATTTTCATAGTAATACGTTGTAAATTTATCACGTGTCACGTGAAGCGATTTATTTCCATCGTGTCACGGGGTAAATATACAACGAAATTTTTTACAGTGTATGCAAATAGGGGGTTACGTAACCCCCTATCTACATGGAAGCTGATTCTGCGGTTATGCGTAAATACGCGGAACGTATAAACACAGAATTGTGAGAGAGACAAGGACAGACAATGTTGTTATTGTTATCGTCCTTTTCTCTCTAATTGGCTTTATTGTGCGTCAAGCGTCAAAACGCACAATAAAGCCAATGAGAGAGAAAAGGACGGCAACAATAACAACATTGTCTGTCCTTGTCTCTCTCACAATTCTGTGTTTATACGTTCTGCGTATTTACACATAGGAAGAATCAGCTTCCATGTAGACAGGGGGATAGGGGGTAAAATTGTTGAAGATGCGCGTGCGTCACTTCCCCAAGTATAAAATTTCTCAGGGAGAACCCGATCTTTATGCTTTTAAAATAACAAATAATATTACAATTTACTATTAATACAATTTTTTGACTGTAAAATTCGGTTTAATAATTATGAATTATATAAGTTATAATGATTTGTTATACACTTTCTATTGGAGAATGCAAAATTCCTACAAACTTATTTTTAGCGCGAAAATTTAAAACATATATTGCAATGTGCACTTATTTTTTTTACACATAATTTATTAATCCAGTTTATTTACATAAAGTGAAGGTTAACATTTTCATGTATTATTAATTTTAAAATACGATATTAATAAAAATCATTACACGTTTTTTATCTTTATGTAGTTACTTTTAACTTTAAATTTATTATACATCTTGGAGGTAGGTAAGCGTATACTCTTTATTTTTAATAAAATCTTTCTCAATATTATTCACTTTTTGTATAATATATCTATTGTTTAAAAAGTTTGGAAAGTTCAAATCATTGTTGATATTAGTTCATGCGCCGCCATTGTTAATTTATATATATAGTTATAGTTATATTGACAGCTTACTCTGTTTACGCTAGTGCAAAAATTCATACTTATATTGTTTCATACGAACAAATTATTTTAATGACATTAACAAATTGAAGTCTATTTTTTTTAAATAATTATATTTTTGTTCGCAAAATATGATTGTATCAAAAAAAGAACACAACGTTCGGAAAAGTGGACGTCCAAGAACATCTCGAAAACCTCCTTCTAGGAAGAAAATTCACATTGAGAGGTAAGTTCTTTTCATATGCTTTATTAGTAATAATCGAATATAATAGTGTAATATGAAACATAATATATTTCTCAGATTTCAGTGAACATTCCCTCATAGCAATAAAGAAAGTGTATGTTATAATATCAATATTGACAAAATAAAAATGTAAAGTCTATTGAAATTTACAGTAGGTAAAATTTACATTTTTTTTAACTTTAACACTAAGAAAAATGTTTAGTCATAGCCTCATAGCAACGAAAATTTGGTTGAGCCAACCAAATTATTTGGTTGGTATTTATTCAACCAAACTATTTGGTTGAGACAACTAAATTATTTGGTTCAGTGTTGTTTGTTGGCATAACAAAAATTTTTGGTTGTCACAACTATATTTTTTTATTCGGGATAACAACAATTTTGGTTGTCATAAAAAAAATTTTTATTTGGGAGCTAACTAACCCAAGTGCGAATATTCGGTCGGCCAACATATATAATCACATAATTCACATGTTATTAATTTAATTACACAAATATAATCAGATAAGAATGTAGAAATTTCATATTAATGAAAACCTGAAACAGAAAAATTGCATTAGTCTTGAAGATTCGAACCCGGGTTTTCCAGCTGCCAGTCCAGTAGGCTAACCACCAGCCCATGAGAGATATGAATGACCAATATGGAATAAACCTTATAGCTAAACAGTTCAGTAACAGACACCGTTAGCTCAACTATCAGACCCAGGTTCAGCCGACCGTCTGGTATTGGTTTTTATTTAGATTTTATTTATATTATTATCGGCAGCTTACTTACAAACTAATCACCAATTTTTTTTAATAATTGTTTGGTTGTCACAACCAAATTATGTTTGGTTCAACCAAATAAGAGCAACAAAATAATATGGTTGTCCCAAACATCTTGATGTGTTACGCCAACCAAATCGTTTTGTTATACCAATCAAAATATTGTTGTTACAACCAACAATGGTCAACTAAAAAATATTGTTGGTAAAACTAAACCTTTTTTCTCAGTGAAGAAATACGCATTCTAAATAGTATTATTAATTCAGACTTTCATTATTTAATAATCGTTTTAAGCTTTTTAAGATCTTTACTTTCCAATAATGTATAAGGGGCATTCTATTTCTAAACGACCCCCTTCAAAAACAATTGCCAATGTCGGCAAATTTGAGACAATGTTTAAATAAATATTTCTTCTACCTAGTGAGGCCAAATTACTTTTATAATTAGCAGCTTTAAACGAAAAATTCCTAAATTTGAAAATAATGAAAAGAATTTTGTTCAAACATATTTAATTTATATTAGAACCTTGCGCCGCCATCGCACGCCGACGCCGCTGCTCATTTATGACGTACATCAGCGCGCCGCCGATAGACTATCGGCGTTTTTTCTTTAAGGCTAAATTTTAGATTTTAATTACTTTTATATGTTATAACTTATTTTTTTCTTACAATTTTAAACTCAAAAGTTTAACAATTTAACATTTAACAATTTTTCGCGCTGAACACGAATCTGTTGCCATATAGTACGCACAGTTATTAATTTATTAATGTGTAATAAAATGACACAAAATGGCACAAAATGTTGGAAGATGAAAATATGTCTTATCATAATATACTTTAATTTCAATTGATCTCCTTTATTCAAAAGTAACTGCTTTACAACCAAAAAACATCTAAAATGCCAAACTGTAACTAACATCTGCTGCATTTTACACCGTTATCCCTTGTCCTCCTCCTCCTCGTCCTCCTCCTCGTCCTCCTCCTCGTCCTCCTCCTCTACCACCTCTTTCTCTTCTACCTCCTCCTCCTCTGCCACCTCCTCTGCCCCAATGTTTTTTACCACTCCAATTACCTCCTGTAGGGAGTGACTTTCCGTCGTTATTCAGGATTTTCTTAACTCCTTTTTTAATTCTCTGAAAAATAAAAATATAAATATAAAGAAAATAATTGAAAAATAACAAAAGTAAATTGAAATGTTTGTATAAAATTTAAATATTCCCGACAATAATTTAAAGATTGAACAACATAATTGAAATTTGAAGAAATTAATTGAAAAATGACAAAAGTAAATGAAAATTTGTTTACTAAATTTAAATATTTATGACAATGCTCAAATGCCAAAAGTGAGTTTTTTTATAAAAAAAAAGTGAGTACCCAGCTAAAAAATGTAAATACAATTTTTATTGGGTGCAGGATATTTCCCAAAAACCCAAAAGGCCGAATATCCAAATGGTCGAATATCCATTTTATCGAATTTCCAAATGATCGAATATCCAAATTTTCGAATTTCGAAATTGTCGAACATCGATTTGGTCAAATATGCAGTTTGTCGAATTTCCAAATTGTGTAATACATACTTTTTCGAATGTCGAAAATCTATTTTGTTGAATTTTCAAATTTTCGAATCTCCAAATTGTCCAACGTCTATTTTCTCGAATGTCCAAATTGGCGAATTTCCAAATTGCCGAATATCCATTTTGTCCAATATCCAAATTGTCGAACGTGCATTTTGTCCAATATCCACTTTGTCGAATCTCCAAATGGCCGAACGTCCAACGCATTTCATAGATAGGAAAATCACATGGAAAAAAGAGTTCGAACATTTGGACATTTGACCATTTGGAGATTCGACAATTTGGTTATTCGATAATTTGGGAATTCGAAAAAATGGATATTCAAAAAATTTGAAATTCGACAATTTGGCAATTCGACAGTTTGGAAACTCGACAATTTGGAAATTCGATAAAATGGACATTCGACAAAATTTAAATTCGATAATTTGGAAATTCAAAAATTTGAATATTCGACAATTTAGAAATTCGACAAAGTGGATATCTGACAATTTGGAAATTTGACAAAATGGATATTCGACAAATAGGGTGTCCACAAAACTCAATTTACAAATTTCCATGATATTTCCCTGACTGTTCCCTGACATAAAATTTGTATTATAAATAATAAACAAACAGCTAAAATAAAATAAAATTTTGCTTTATTCTTAAAAGCAGGGCTGATAACATCATGATGTTTTTAAAAAAATTTCAAAAATCCAATTTTTTTATTTAAATATGGTTTTTTTGTATAAATCAAAAATTTATTTTTTAAAAATATAATCAGTAAAATTTCCGAATTTTTATTTGTAAAGAGTTTATTAAATAAATGAAGGAAAAATTAAGAAAACAACACAAGAAGGAAACAGTAACATAAAAATAAAAAAGAATTAATACAATTTTGGTAAATTTTTAAGAAATTTAAAAAGAAAAGAAATTCTATGAAATAACGAAGAATGATGTTAAGAAGAGAATATTTAGTACAATATTAAATTTACATAATATAAAAAAATAATACCGTCAAGTGGGGCTATTTTGTGCATAAAACCGCTCTTTTTACACTCTATGCTTTATTAAAATTCAGAATCTGAAAAAATAAAGAATTTATCTATTCAGTTATGTTGTAGACATCCTTCTGAAGGTGTCATATGAGTTAGCCGACAAGAAAAAATTTTTGTGCATCAAAGTTTGCTTATTTATAAAGTTGTGTAAAAATTTTTTTTAACGTTTTTGCTGTATGGCGTATTATTTCCAGATATTTAGAGAACAATAAAGAAAACCAAAGCCAGAAATATTTTTGTCCTAGGCATTGTTAAACTAATTAGAAACTAAAACAATAAAATTTCACAAAAGAAGTAGATTTAAAAGAAAAGTTATTTCTTTAAGAAAATTGTACTTAAAGTAACTTCTATTACACTTCTTCAGTTATTTTAAGAGAAAAAGTTTCAAAATTAACTTGAAAAGCATATAATTATTAATGTTACTTTTTGAGGTTTTTTAAGGCACCATATGTAAAACTGAAATTTTAAGCTTATTTCTTGCCTTTTATAACAAAAAGTAGACAGAAATGTTTGAAAACGAAATTCTAAAGTAATTTTTACTAACTACAAAATAAATTATTGGAAAAAACTTGATTTTAAAGATTGCACAAAATAACCCACCAATAAATCCTGGTTTTTCTGTTTTTTACACTTTTTTTCTTAAAATATGCAATAAAAAGTTAGCGCATCACGTATGCATCATCACAACTAAATGGTCAACAAGTATTATTAATACCTATAGAAACACTTTTAAACTTCCGGATATCTGAACAGAATTTTTAGAACTTTGAAATTTTTCTGCTTGATTTTTACGATTTTTTTCTGATTTCTGATAAAAAAGTCAGTAAATTCATTTAGTACTCTCTGTAGTCTAGATATCAGAAAATATTTCTACCAAAAAGCAAACTTCAGCAACTGAATATAAAGATTTTATTCATTAAAAACCTCGCGTGCACAAAATAGCCCCACTTGACGGTATTCAAGAAAGTCAAAAATTGAGAAATTTTAAAAATGAAGATAAAAGCATCAAATAAATGTTTCCAAAAATTCGTAATTATAAAATAAAAACTAAACAATTTAAAAGAAGGAAAAATAATAACAAAAATTAAAGAATGCAATTATAAAACGCAAGGAAAGAATACAAAGAATAGTGAAACATCAAGAAAATTAAATAAATAGGAAGAAAATGAAGAAATGTTCTTTTCCTTAATCTAACAAACTTTAAGAAAATGTAAAAAGTACAAAGAATAATAAAATTTGGTTATAGAATCTACTAAAAAATTAGGGTTTATAAAAATAAAATTAAAAAATGTATGTATCAAGATAAACAAAAAGTTCACAAAAGAAATTTAAAAATCCTTTAAAAATAAAAAAGTTTAGGCAAATTAAAACAAAATTTTTTTTAAAACTATTACACTTACAAGTTCAACAATAAATTTAGAAAAATTAAAGAAAATCTAAAAATATTATAAAAGAATAAGTAAGTTTGCAAAAAGTCTGGAAAAAAGTAGACAATATAAGAAAACAAATGGAAGAAATGTTCAAAAAAAGGAAGCGTATTTATTTTTTAAAATGTGGAAATGATTATGAAAATTAATTAAATAAAAAGTTTAGTTATTATAGCAATTAATATAATCATATTATAGTTATTATAACAAATTTGTGTAAAATAATATTAAATAATTTGCATAAAAAGACAAAAATTAAAGAAAATTCTAAATAAAAAGACAAATACAAAAAAAATATCAAAAGTTAAAAATAATAAATTATAAGATAAAAATTATACAGTTCTGGCATCACAGTACCTTTTATCTTAAAAAAAGGAGAATTTTTTCTCTGAAAAAGGTGACAAAAAATATAATAAAGAACAGACTGGAATACAGTAAAACCCACGTATATCGGACCCGCATATATCGGATTCCCACCTACATCAGATATTTTTGCCGGTCCCTTGAATTTATATATCATGTATTTTTACCCGGATAAATCGGATTCCCGCTTAGATCGGAAAAATTTCTCGGTCCCTTGAAATCCGATATACGTGAGTTTTACTGTATGTTTAAAACAGGGCTGCTAAGTTTTCAAAATTGCAATATTCAATGACTTCTAGGTTTTCCAGACCATTTTTCATTAAATTCCGTGACGAAATATAAAATAAGTAACAACATTAACACGCACACAAGTGCGCGAAAAACGTTGAATTGTTTTTAGTCATTTAAAACAAAATTTTTGCAAATGCAATAAATAATTAAAATTATGAGAATAAAATGGCTAAACCAATACACAGCCGAAAAAAAATTGAAAAGATCGAAGAATAATAATAAAATTTTAAGAAAATGACTGAAAATTGAAAAAATGAAAAATGAAATTGAAATTTAAAGAATCTAATTAAAAATTGAAAAAAGGTACACTAGAACTCCTATCGAGCGGACAGCTCGGGTGAGTGTCCGCTCGATATGGAAGGTCACCTTGACGTGTTAAATGAATGGAGCTCAACTTCTTCCTTCTCCCCTCGACCCGTGAATTACCTACTGTTTCCGCTCGATACGAGTCTGCTCGATAGGAGTTCTAGTGTAATTAAAAAAGCTGAAAAAAAAATATTAAAGAATAATTATTATTATAGACTTTAAGAATAATTGTAAATTGAGAAATTTGTAGGAAATAATTGAAAATTGGGGAAAAATTAATAATTGAAAAATGACGAGAATAAATGAAAAATTGAAGAAAATATCTGGAAAATGGCGAAAATAATAGACAATTAAAAATAAAAATTCTAAAAATGGTCAGATTAAAAAAAAATTGGAGAAAATATTAGAAATTGAAGATATAAATTGAAAATTAAATTTGTAAGAAAATAATTGATAATTAAAAGAAAAATGACTAAATTAATTAAATATTAAGAAAAATACTTGAAAATTTGAAAAAAAATTCGAAAGCTGTCGAGAATAATCGACAACAGAATAAAATAATTAAAAAAAAAATAAAGAATAATTACAAAATTGAAGAAGAATATTAAGTTGTCAATGAAAGACTGAAAAAAATTACAGTAAAAATTTTAGAAAATAAATAAAAATTGATGAGTTTAATTGAAAATTAAAGAAGATAATTAAAGATTTATATCGAAAAAAAAATTGAGAATTCTATTTAAATAAATAGCAGGAACATATAAAAGATTTGCTAACTGTTTATTCGACTCTATTCTTTTTTATCGCCTTTTTGATATTAGTAAATCGGATTTATTGTTGTTGTATCAATCAACAGTAAAACTAAATTCAAATATTGAATTTGAATTTTATGAACATACTTCGAAATATTTACAAAAAAGTATATATTTTTGACCCCACAGAAGGTGAAAAAGGTGAAAAAAGGCAAAAAGGTGACTGTCTGTGATGCCTGTACAGTTTCAAAAATGTAATATTTCTTAGAAATATTGTAAGAAGTAACAAAAGGATTATTGAGAATATGGAAAATAATTAATAGGGTATTTTTTAATTATTTTGCATTAAGTAATAGGCATTTAATTTTTAATTAATTGAAATTCAAAAGTTGAAACAAAGTGGAATGTGCGATGTTTTACATGCAGTATTAGATATCCGAAGAATTAAGAAGTTTCTTTTATTTAAAAAATCACTTTAATACAATGCCCCAATGATTTAAATCAACAACAGCTCTGCTTAAAAGTACTATTAGTTTTATTACATTCTTAATAAATGTATCTAAAATTATTTTATAATAGAAAATAAAAACAAGAACATACGTCATAATTAATCAAATCTTTTACATAGGCTATTTTAAACGACTTTAAATAAATAAAGAACCGCTCAATGCTTGTCTAGGTGAATTTTCATTGTTTTCAATTTAAGAGAGAAATGTTCCCTGACAAAAATTCTTTTTCCCTGACATATCCCCGACACTGTGGCCACCCTGAATTCGACAATTTGAAAACTCGACAATTTGTAAATTCGATAAAATGGATATTCGACCTTTTGGGATTTTGGGAAATTTCCTGGGGGTCGATTATGTAATTTGATTTGATTCCGAAATGATTTGATTCCGCCTGACTTCACTTTTTTTCACTTTTAACTGTCAAAACTTTCGACACAAAAGTGAAAAAAAGTGAAGTCAGGAGAAATCAAATCATTTCAAAATCAAATCGAATTACATAATCGACCCCCAGCATCCGATTTTTATAAACATGTTTTATTGTAATTTGAGTATATGCACTTTGTATAAAAACCTTATATAATATACATTTACAATATAAATTATATAAAATGTATATTCATTTTATATAAAAAGAATATATAATTCAAACAAAATTTTTTCTAACTTTATATAATTTTTATATAAAATTAATATACACTGTATGTAATTTTTATTGTATATGTACATTATGTAACGATTATATACAAAATCTATATACTCAAATTACAATAAAGCATGTTTATAAAAATGTTATTCACTTTTTCTACCTCGGTAATAGTGAGCGATTTTGAAAGAAGTGATTACAATTTAAAAAAGTGTGTCACTGACAGCCCTGATTAATTGAAATTAATGGAAATTATAATGTTTTTAAAATACTTTCTAAAATAATATTTTTTAAAATATTAAAATCTTTTTTTAACCTTTTTAAAATTAACGGTTTCAAAAACATAGAACTTTTGATAGGTGTTTTCTTCAATCAATTATTCGGACAATCATTATTGGAAAATTAGAGATAGTAGTATGCAAGAAAGTTGTTCATTTTTTTAAAATTTTCTTAGATATGTAGTATAAAGTAAACTAATTAAAGCAAAAAAAACCTAAAAAATTTAATTCAATCACAAAAAGTGACTATTCGCAAAGCGAAAGGAATTGATTTTCGATTTTTTAAACTTTTTTTTAACATTATTAATGAAAAAATTGTTATTATAATTTTAAAATAAAAATCAACTAATAGTTTTAGGAGCAAAAACAGAACAGGGTCAATGAGAATTACAAGTGACTGGGTGTTATACTTACAGCCATACTGTTGGCGATGTAACGGTTCAGGTACTCTTGTTGTACCTGATCTTGCTTCGCTTTCTCATCTTTTGTCTGCTGCTCTTGCTGCTGCTTAAGCTGCTGCTCTTGCTGCTGCTTCAGCTGCTGCTCTTGCTGCTGCTTCAGCTGCTGCTCTTGCTGCTGCTCTTGCTGTTGCTTCAGCTGCTGCTCTTGTTGCTGCTTTATTGGATGCTCTTGCTGCTGCTGCTGAGAAACATTTCCACCTCAAGGTGGCATACCATTCCACCAAGGTGGCATGCCATTCCACCAAGGTGGCATACTATTCCACCACGGCTGCATGGAATTCCACCACGGTGGTGATGAATTCCACCATGGTTGCATTCTTAACGAATAAGAGTCATATGACAGCTGTGGAGGATCTGCCTGCGGTCGTAGAGATTCCGCTGGCTGTCTTTGAGCAGATACTGAGGGTGGTGGTTCTGTTGGTAGAGGTGGCAGCGGTGCTGGGTCTCCTTGAGGCAGTGGCGGCAGCCCGTTATCATTTACTGACAGTGGTGGATCTGTTGGTGGAGGTGGCAGCGGAGGTTGGTCTCCTAACTGCTGTTTATTGGGCTCCTGGTTGCCCAGTTGCTGGATGTGTGGTTGCTGGTTGTTGGTTTCCGAAGACCCTGAGGCCTTCGAAAGTGGAGGACGTCCACGTTTTCTTACAGTAATATTGTCTGATGCAACATTTACTGGCTCATGTCCAGCAGAATAGAAAGCTAAAAGAAAATAAAAATTATTATTATTATATTCACAGAACTTTTCTCAAATTTTCTCAAAAGTCTAAACTTTTTTTCTTTAAAATTGTGACCATAAATTTCTATCAATATTATCAAATTTTTCTATAAGTTTGAAGAGTGCTAAACCACACTGTCATACAGAATAAGTTTTTATTTAAGGTTTAACTTAAGTAAGTTCTTTTCTAAAATAATTAAGTAATGTAGGTATACTAACCCACTCAAATTTTTGTGTAATAAAGAATATTTCCAAAAAAAATTCCCCTTGATGGCAGTATGGTTTAGCACACTTGAAACTAATAGGAATATTTGCTTATATTAATAAGAATGAATGATAAAAAATTTAAGCGACTTTAATGTCGCTAATTTTAAAGATTTCAAAAATTTTAAATAACATTTTGAATAAGAAAAAATCACCTAAACGATCCAAGAAACAAAATTTGATTGTATTTATTTGGGGAAATTTTTTTCATTACTATTTTAAGTTTTACCATGTGGAGTTTAAGTGCTCGTAAACTCGTTAAAAAGAACTTTAATAAAAATCAAAAAAAAAGTACGTATCCTTTTTTTTTTAAAATAACATATTTTAGAATAAGTTAAATCTACAATTTGAAGTCATATTAGTGGGCCTGCATGAATTGAAATAGATTCAACCATTAGCAAATCGGATTTTTTGTTCTTTTATCAATCATCAAATCATCAACATAAAACTAAATTCAAACATTGAATATGAATTTCATGAACGTAATTCAAAATATTTATAAAAAGTTAAATATTTTTGACCCCAAAAAAGGTGAAAAAAGGTGACAAATCATCATAAAAGGTGAAAAAGGTGACAGAACATCAAAAAAAGTGATGAAATTGGAAAAAGTTAAAAAAAGTGACTGTCTGTGATGCCTGTGATTTTTGTAGCAACAAAACTGAAGTTCCTCCACTTGTGCCACTCAATTATTTCTAATACATCAACATTAATGAATTTATTTTGTCTTTTAAGAGTGAGAGACGTCAACATTGATATCAGGTGAGAGCATTTTTCTTCACTGGTTTAATCAGCCTTAAATCAAAAATGTTAACGTACACGCATGGAGTACACGAAAGAAAATTATGCACCTACAAAATAAAAATTTTGTTAAATTAATCATATTTTTTTAATTTATAACTAATGATATTTTTGAAAAATCTATTTGACGAATAGTTATCGGAGAAGTTACTGCAATAAATTAACGTTTGTGACTAAAGATATAAGTAAACCGATTTAAAATAAACTAAATAACTTTCAACAAAAAAGGAAAAGAGGGACGCGACATCAAGGGGCAACATTTATTTCAAACTTGTAAAAAATTTACCAGATTTTTCTTATTTATATTGTAGAGAAATGCTCTATAACCACACAGCATCAACAAAATATACATAGAGTATAGTTTATTCTTATGTTTCAAGTAATTATTTTTTATTTTAGAAAATTGAAACGCAGTCACAAGAATGTTTAGAAAATTAACTTTTACGTGTTGGAATTAAGAGAGTGTACGTTAAATTGTGAAAATTAACAAAGTTCTTTGTATAATTTGCAGTAAAAGTGATAAATTATTCACTTCAAAAGGGTAATTGTTATAAATTAATGTGAGCATTATTGAGAAAATTTTGAGGATATGCAAAAATGTTTTGGGAGAATAACCCATCCACTGTAATCTGTTAAAAAGAAAATTTTATCATAGTTTATAAATAAATACTGAAATTGACTTACCTCGGGTTTTATAAATTTTTTGCGACTTCATTACAACTCGTTTCAGCACGTTTAATGAAATTTACAGAATTGTGATCCCCGCTAAACGAATTCATCGATATCACACAAAGCACATACAGAAGCAAGGTTAGGTAGACAGTAAGGATATTCAAGTTGGATGGGGAGAAATTCAAAATGGCGGCTACGTGGATTGTACAAAGACTGATTTCGTCCCATTGACTGCATGCAAACCTGTCATCCAGGTAGCCGCCATTTTAAATTTCTCCCCACCCAACTTGAATATCCTTGTAAGAAATAACCCCATAGATAGGGGGTTAGGGTGAAGTTTCATACGAAGGTCTACACTGTAAAAAACTCCGTTGTATTTTTACACCGTGACACGATGGAAATGAATCGCTTCACGTGACACGTGATAAATTTACAACGTGTTATAGCCTGTTTACACCTTCGAAAAAAAAAATTTTTCGCATTGAAGGGAAGAGGACAGACTGTACTTGAAATCACAGATGATGCAGAGAAATCAGAATGAATTGTAATATTACTTCGTGATACGTGAAGCGAAATATTTCCATCGTGTTACGTAGTAATTTTACAACGCGTTGTGATTTCACCACGTTATACGTGAAACATTTACAAGCCATTTTCAAAACGAATAAATATTTTCATCGCAACACGATGAAGTTCTACACTTGAAGTGTAGTTTTACAATCGCGTTGTATTTTTATCACGTATTACGATGGAATATTACAATATAAATTTAATGTTTGGGACGGAAAAATACTTTGCATTGTAATTTTGCAAGTAATTTTTTTTACAGTGTAGGATATCAGTGGATTAGAATAGACTAATCAGTTAATTGGTCACATTGGAAACTATTTTCTGATTAGTCTATTCTAATTCACTGATACCGTGATTGCGTCTTAACGTCTGTTTTGTAACTAGATCATGAGTGCGAGAGTGACAACAGTATATGTGCATCGCTCTTGCACTGATGGACTAGTTACAAAACGGACGTTAAAACGCAACAGTGGGACTTCACCTTTAGACTAAATTTTGATAGAGTATTTTAATGTGACGTCACTAGTCAAGAAGGTTAGGTCATTTTGTCAAGAAGGTTAGGCTCGGACCCAAATTTACATTACATTATAATGGGATTTTTAATAAAAACTGATTTTTATGACAATTCAATAAAAAACTTTTAAAATTATTAAAGGCAAAAGATAAAACATATTTTTTTACGTTTTTGTAGTATAATTATACTTCTTATCGGTTATCTGCTTTATTTTTAAATGCAAAAAAATAGTGAAAATTTCAAAATAGGTTAGAAAGTTCTGTCAGTGTGATTGTTTTTTTGGCTTCTAAATACAAATTTTATAAGTTGACAAGGAATATGAATACATTATAAAAATGTAAAAAAACATATTCTATCTTCTAATAGCAACAATTTATGCAAATTTTAAATAAATTAGCTAAAATACATTTTATATTAAAAATCACTTTATAGCTCAATGTAAATTTGGGTCTGCGCCTAACCTTCCTGACAAAATGACCTAACCTTCTTGATTTGTGACGTCACATTAAAATACTCTATTAGTCGAAATCTATTTCACAAAACGGACGTTAAAACGCAATCAGGGGACTTCGCCGTAAGGTCGGCGTACCATGACTCCGTTTCGTGTCGCGTTGTAATGAGAAAGAAAAGGACAAACATGTAATTTGTCCTTTTCTATCTTATTAAAGCGCAAGGCAAAACGAAGTCATGGTGAAATCCTATTTAAGCAAAAAGTGAAAAACTGAAGGCAGGAAATATGAGAGTGAGAGGGATACTGATATCTGTTTGTCTCTCTCGCACTTAGAATTTTCTACTTTCGGTTTTGCGCTTTCTGCTCACATGGAATTTTACCCTAAGGGTAAAATCATATGGGACCATCAAAACGTTGAGTCGTAATGAGAAAAAGAAAAACGTCAATATATCTTTCTCTCCCACTCTCTCATTACGAAATAACGTTTCACGCATTCAGTGATTTCACCATAAGGGCGGTTCCACAACTCCACGTCAGAAGTTAAGCCAAAGTCTGTGAGGTGTGAAAGCACGTTCTAACCATGGTTGCGCAAAATTGAGAACCTTCAAAAGGGAGGAACATGGTTAGAACATGCTTTCACACCTCACCGACATTAGCTTAAAGGTACGCTCCCAGTTCGGCTGCCTGCATGCATGCGGGAGTGTACCTTAACTTCTGACGTGAAGGTGTGGAACCGCCCTACGAGCGAAGTTCTATGAGTGTATTTTAACTTCCGTTTTGTAACTAGACTATTTGTGTGACAGTGAGAACAGTATATCTGCAAAAGGTCTATTAGCTCCCATGTAGAACAGCACAAAGCATATGTGTAAACTATTTTTTATCATTACAATACAACGCAAAACGAAATCATGGGACTTTCCGAATCGGGAATACTGGCATGCGTTTTGGAATATAAACTTTAGAGTGTATGTAAGTGAAATTTGGCGAATTGAAAAACGTCCTTTGCGTGTAGACCTACTAAGTTCATGACTAATGTGTGCTGTGCAGTCTTGCCAGATACCCTCACTCGACGCATCTGCGCAAGTCTCTAGAAAGTTGTATGATTGGTCCAAGTGAGCGGAGTAATTTGAAATATCTTAATTTAAAGCTTTTCAAACCATCCCTCTCACTTGGACCAATCATACGTCTTTCTAGACACTAATCGCAGATGCGTTGAGTGAGGCTATCTGGCAAGACTGGTTGTGTAGCAACACTCAGAGGTGGGTAGTTGTACATCAGTCCGAAATTGGCCGTATTTACGTAATAGAGGAGTATGGTTGAATAGTCATTGTCAATTGACGTGAAGTGACTGATAGCCGTCATAGGACATGAATAATATAATAATAATTATTATCGCAGAAACAGAGATTGTTACATTAGGCAGTGCGGAATGATTTTCTGCTGGCCAGCGTGAAAAGAAAAGAGAGATACTGTGGTGTTGGGGTGCCACTGTTAGTGTCACCCCAAACTCCACGCTATAATCTTATTTTATTAAAATCTGGGGAGAAAATATGCAATTTGTGATATGCTGAGTGATATTTTAAATTTCCACAATCTAAGAAACAACACTATCTTCTGAACCGGTTACATCCATTATACAAAACTTATCGACATTTATAGCTGTTAAAATCATAGTTATTATTGTAATTTTTATGACAATTGTGCATTTGCCGTTAATAATTAACATTTTAAAGTGATTTACTCTGTAAGAAGTGAGTAATGAAGGGCGTTAGAGAGATCAAGCTTAAAATTTTTCAGGGAGCACCGCCTCGATGCTCCCTTAATGATCGGCACTGAAGTCCAAGAGTCACGAGAAAGCATGAAATAGAGATATCTGATTTTCCACGAACACTTTTTTCAGCACAATATTTCACAACATTCCGACCCTTTTACAATGATTAGTTAAAACACGACGATTCCTAAATAAATAAACACTTTTATTTGCGCACAAGAACTTCGAAATTTATTGTATAAATCGGCGTCAAAAAGTAACGGCGAAAAAGCCTTTGGTCAGTTAAAAAGATGACAACTTTCTTGACAATGGTAACTCATACTTGGTTCAGTCGGTAATAGTTATAAGTTCTTGTAGTTACCAATAATGGGCTGCTATTGTTTAAACGTCAAACTTCTTTCATCTTTTTCGTTTCATAAAATAAATATATTTTCGACATTACTTCTTGAAGCCGATGTACACAGAATATTGTCAAGTTCTTGTGCTCGAATAAATATTCATTCATTTAGGAATCGTCCTGTTTTGACTAATCTTTGGAAAAGTGTCGGAATGTTGTAAAATATTGTGTTGAAAATAAGTGTTCGTGGAAAATCAGATATCTCTGTCTCATGCTTTCTCGTGGCGTTTGGACTTAATTGCTGATCATTGTTGGAGCATCGCGGCAGTGGCATATTTTTAAAACATACCGATTTGTAACTTAACTTTTTTAACCTCCACTACCGCAATATTTGTTTTGGTGATAAAATACTTTAAAAACTGGCTTTCTAGGGGAAGGGGGCAGCTGCCTCCCTGCCCCAACGTGGGTTCGCCCATGTTCACATTGTAATTTATTTTCACCAGGATTTTCACACTGACAAACAAATGTATTGCACATGTGGCATTGCACTTGCCTGTATATATTGTAGTCTGCTGTATGACAGTTTAGAACGATTATTTAATTATCAAGTATACTATGCGTATTATTGAAAAAAAAACGCTGTTCAAGAAAAAGTGTAATACCACTAAAGTAGTTATTGTAATTTATTATTATAAAAAACCAGTTCTAAATGCGATTATTTAGAAATTATGGCTGTGGTAACTATTTACCCGTAATCACCGGTAAAAATTCAGTAGCATTTATGAGCATGGGTGTAATACTGGACACAAGCCATCGCTATAAACACCAGCGGTATCCAGTGTAAAAGGGCCAAAGCAGATAGAATACGGATACAGGACCAGAGTATGAGACAGAAAAGGACAGAAACAGTCTCTGTCCTTCTGTGTCTCATGCTCTGTTCTCGTAAACGTTATGGTACATTCAGGGTAAAATCCCATGTCAGCAGAAAGCGCAAAACCGAAAGCAGAAATCATGAGAGTGAAAGAGGTAGGTAGATATCACTGTCTCTCTCACTCTCATGATTTTCTGCTTTCGGTTTTGCGCTTTCTGCTCACATGGGATTTTACCCTTATGGCCTGTTTACACCATCGAAAAAATTTTTTTTTTTGCATGAGAGTAAAGAGGACAGATACACAGTCAGTCCTCTTCCCTCCAATGCGAAAATTTTTTTTTTTTGAAGGTGTAAACAGGCCATTAGACCTCGGTTGTCAGCCTGCCTGCTGGCAGAGGGGGAAAGTGACGTGAATGAGTGTGATCCAGAAAAAAATGTTAATCTTTCTCTGTCACAGTCATTTGCGTTTCTTCCCCCGCTAAACCGCAGACAAGTAGATCAAGTCCTAAGTAGAATAAAACGGGAGCGAAAACGCAAGCCTTCTGCGTGAGAGAAAAGGATACAAATATCGTCTGTCCTTTTTTATTTTATGCTTACGTTCCGTTCGCGTTTTATTCTGCTTAAGGTTGAACGGGACTGGGAGTGGCCCTTTATTCAATCCTTTATTAGGGTAGAGGGAAAATAGAGGAATAGAATAGACCAATCAGGAAATGCTTTCTAATTAATTATCTGATTCGTAAATTCTATTCCTCTACTCTCCCGCATGTGCCTGTACCCTTAAGGTGAAATCAGATAGGAGTGATACGACCGTCAAACATTGCGTCGTAATGACAGAAAGAGGGAGACGAAGATATATTTACGTCTTTCTCTTTCTCCTTACGACGCAGTCCGTTCAGGGATGTAAAGGTAATTTACCTAACGTAAATTACATAGTTTTTTACATGTAAATTACATAGGTAATTTACATGCTTAATTCTTTACAAAACGTAATTTACGTATTCAAGATAGCGGCAATGTGTATTTAAGTAAACAGATGTACAGTCGGGGACATTGATGCCTTACCTCGTCTACGCTTGTCTTACGCATATGATCACGTGCATAAGACAAGCGTAGACGAGGGAAGGCATATATGGCCGCGACTGTACCGTGTTTCATAATTTCCGGTTTGTGAAAACTATTCTAAAAATACCAAGAAACGAAAGACCAATGAACTTTTAGTGGTAAAAACTCTCCTTTGTACTAAAAAAAAGGAAATAGGACTATGAACAGCAATAAAAGTTAAGAACCAGTTGTTCGCCATATTTTTTTACATTTTTTACATGTTTTTTACGTAAATTACATTTTTTACGTAATTTTACATTTTTTACATTTTTTACGTACAAAATTCTAAGTTACGCGTAACTTTATATCCCTGAGTCCGTTAGGTTTTGTCATTTGTCAAGAAGGTTGTTGGGTCATGGCCTATTTACACCTTCGAAAAAAAATTTTTTTTGCATGAAATCCCTCCAATGCGAAAAATTTTTTTTTTCGAAGGTGTAAACAGGCCATTAGGAATGTGCAAGTTGCTTAGAGAATCGGTTCTAGATTCTTACGATTCTATCTGGCAATGGATTTGATTCTTCGGAGAATCGGTTTTTTCAAAAAATCGATTCCGATTCTCTATATAGAATTTTATTGTAAGTCAGAATCAGGGATGTGGATGTATAATACATGACGTATTATACACGGTTTTCTACACGTATAATACTATGTTTTATACATCGACAGTTTTCGACACACTTCGTGTATTATACATATTGGCTTACGACATGCTGGATTTTCAAATTTTGTGATTAATAAATTTTTAATAAAGATAAGTCATACATAAATGTTGGAAAATATAACAATTTATTTGTTATTGAAGTTAATTAACCAGTGGCAACAAACATTTCAATGTTGAATTGTTGATAATAATTTGAAGGAGCAACATAACCAACAAATTGAAGAGTTTTTTGTATGCGAAATTACATTCAAAAAATGAATTAATGCATCATATTTATTTAATAATATGAATAAAACAAAAGAATTTAAATATATTTATTCGATTAAAATATTTTTAAATGTGTTAGAAATTGCCATGTATAAAACTAGGTTTTCTGCAATTTTCTGCGTATAATATGTTTTTTACGTATTATACGTAGAAAACCTCGAAGAAAGCACTTTTACCCATCCCTGGTCAGAATGAACAACAGCCTAACGCACAATGAATCGTAATCGCTAATCCTTAAGCCCAAAGCACAACGAATACGGTTACGGGAGCAGGGCATGAGATAATAAAGGACAGAGACTGTTTCTGTCCTTTTCTGTCTCATGCTCTGGTCCCGTAACCGTATTTACAGACATATATCTCTGTCCTGCTTTCTCTCATTATTAGGATTAAGGATTAGCGATTACGATTCGTTGTACTTTAAGGCCTAAGCACATAGAAATACGGTTACGGGACCAGAGCATGAGACAGAAAAGGACAGAAACAGTCTCTGTCCTTTATTATCTCATGCCCTCCTCCCGTAACCGTATTCGTTGTGCTTTGGGCTTTAGGACGCAATTACATGCTGCGTCGAACGTTGCGTTTTTGCGTTGAATGGTGAGAGGGACAAAGATGTGACTATATTTCTGTCTTCCACTCTCTTAGGGTGCGATCCCATGTGAGCAGAAAACGTAAACGGAAAGCAGAAAATCATAAGAGTGAGAGAGTCAATGATATACGCCTGTCACTCTCACTCTCATGATTTTCTGCTTTCCGTTTACTTTTTCTGCTCACATGGGATCGCGCCCTTACTATTCAACGCAAAAACGCAGCGTTCGACGCAGACATGTAATTGCGCCCTTAGGCTAAAGTCGAAGTCAAAATATTTAAAATGTTCCGTTAATGATCCAGTAATTATTATTTCTTTGCTAAAAAAGTATTTAAACATTTTTTTAGAACAACAGAATGTTAAAATCGCTTTATCAGAACAAAATTTGTGACTATCGAAAAGTTTTTAAAAAAATTTTATTTTTTAACTTTAGGATCGATTCTCAAAAAAGAATCGATTTCAAAAATCGAATCTGAGGTGTCAAGAATCGATTCTTCGAAAGAATCCGGAATCGACTTGCACATAGGTTGGGTTGAAAACCCAAATTTACTTTGCAACGTATGAGATAATTTTAATAAAAAGTGATTTCATAACAATACAATAAAATACGGTTAGAATTATTAAGGGTGGAGAATAGAAAATATTTCATTACGTTTCCGGAATGTATTCATACATATTATCAGGCATTTGCTTTATTATTAAATGCCAAAAAAATAGTGAAAACTTGAAAATAAGTTAGAAAGTTCTGTCATTGTGATTGTGTAGTTACCTGTTGAGTGCAAATTAAATAATTTGAAAGGAATATAAGTATATTACAAAGACGCAAAAAAACATATTAAACCTTTTCAATGATCTTCAGATTGATGAGAAAGTAATTAAATGTGAAAGAAGGTAAGGGCAATTTAAATTATATATATATATATATCAACAAATATTTCAGTTTTTATTTTCTTCTATATTTATAGAATTATAAAAAGCAGTTGTCAGTTATCGCCGATACGGTGTAAAGAATAATTTACACATAATTTTTTGCAAATCAATATTTACTTACAATTTGCACACACGCCTACACATACTAGTCAAGAAACATATTTCTCAAAGGTACGCGCAATTTGTATGCGACAATTTTTTTACAATTTATTCAATGTTTCTAAACTTTTCTAGGTAATGAGATGTGAATAGCTGTATAAACAGAAAATATCGAAACATCGAGGAATGTCAAAAATCTTTGAAATCCACAATTGCTGCTAAAGAAAATTATTTTCATTACTTCGTGAGTAAGAAAACCCAACCTCTCCGTTCAATTTATATATTTACTTTTATTTGTCTATCTATCTATCTATCTAACTATCTATCTATCTATCTATTCTATTAATTTATTACTAGGCAGTAGTATGCTATAGACTTAATATACAGCATGTAGTTATAGTTATATAGCAGTAAAACTAGGCACAATTGGAATGTTTTATTGTATGTTTAACCATACATCAGTGTATGTGGAAACTACAATCTTTTCCAAGATCAGTCCCGTGCGTCAGGGGGAGAGAGTTTGGAGCAGAAAAGTCTGAACTTATCATAAAAATGTTTAATCTTTCTGATGATAAAGTTACTTTTAAAAGAAAACATGATTTTTATGCACTTGTTTAAACCTCACCTCCCTAAATTCAGCGCACGGGTCTGTCAATGATAAATGGCAAGTGTGCCTATGACGTTAAGATTTTTGCTTTGTGTCATTAAGCAGTAAAACTTGATACATTCGAGCATAATTAGCATGTATATGCTACGAATTAATCCATGAAAATTCATGTCAAGTGTGCTTATAACTGTTAATTTTTTGCTTTCTGCTGTTAAGCAGTAAAAATTGGTAAAATTATTTAATATTGAACATTTTATGCTACACAATAATAATAAGTGTTGGTGAGTGTGCTTATAACATTTAGCTTTTTGCTTTTTGTTATTTAGCAGTAAAACTTGGCATATAATTAGAGTGTATTCTTGTACACAGGCGAAGATGTACATGCCTTTCCTTTTGGATATGGAAGTTTCCGAGTCAGGGACTGAAAGTAAGAGTGTTTTTTTTTACTTTCTTGAAAATATGTTGCATAGATTAAAGATTGAAATCAATCCATATAATATAAAAAGAACATTAGTTTTGTAATTACTATTGAAAATGGCAAAATTAATTTTCAACCTTCTGTTATTTTACTTAGACCGTAAATTGGATCCATAATTTTTTTTGCATGAAATTGCGAATTAAACGAAATAATAAAAAACTGAAAACTAATTTTGACATTTTCACATCATGCAACTATTATTTTATTCATATTTAATGAAATTATTTCAATTCTTCATGAAATTAGATTGATATGTGTTAAGGTAAATGCGTCAGTTATCGTCACTTGTTTAGTTATTGCCAATTTTTTATAAATTACACTATATATTTACGAACTGTTTTCTATGTATGCTTTGCTAGTTAAAAGAAACTGATTTTAGCTGAAAATACACACAAATTTGTTTATAATTGAATAAAAGACGGTGCGCCTGAACTGGTTTTTTATGAAAGGTTCTTGCACTCGAAATTTTATTGTAGATTTTAAATCTCGCCGGAGCCCTTTTTAAAAAACTTTGATTTTTCTTTTTAAAATAACGAAAATGCAACTTTGCTTAAAAATTGTCATTTCCTGAAAAAACTCTAAATACAAAAGTTATAAATTTTAAAAGAAGGAATAATAATTTTTATAAAAACCTTTTTTTCAAATAACACATAGCCACACAAAAAAATTAAGTTTCCTGGCCGGGGTATGAGACCCATATTTTCCTATGTATTTTGATGCGCTGAATCCGAATTTGTCATAAGAATTGACCCGTCACATAAAGTTTTGACTCTAACATCAAAATCAATAAAATGAAACTGTTTGTTCATTACAATCTGAACCCGACTTAACTGTAATACATGTCTTGGGCCAATAGAAAGCTTGAATTATAACCTTTAAAATGTTCTTTTAAAAATGATTGTACGATAATTTGTAACTAAGATATTATGTTTTACTGAACATATGATTTTTTAAAATGTTAATAACTTAATTAAAGTTAAGTCGGGTTCAGATTCTAATGAACAAAATGTGTCATTGTATTGATTTTAAGGTTAGGGTCAAAATTTGATGCCATGGGTCGACTGTTATGACGGATTTGGATTCAGTGCATAGAAACACATACATAAGAAAGTATGGGTCTCGTACCCAGGCCAGGAAACTTTATTTTTTTGTGTGTCTGTGTAATCAATAGTTTGCATAAAAATCGAAAAAAAAATTATTTTTTAAATGTTTCTAAATCAATTTGACCCAAAGGCGATATCATCTGTACAATTATTGTCCATTTTCGTTTTAGAATAAGAATATATGATCACACAAGAAGAATAAAAATATTTGCTTAAAAATTTTTGAGAAATGTGTATTGAAGATTTTATTTTGACAAAAGGAAATTTTTTCAATAAAGCTATAAGAACAAATTGATTTATTGAAACAATTAGTTCAAATTTATTCTAATAGTTTTATTGAAAAAATTTCTTATTGTAAAAATGAAATTTGTAATTCAAATTTCTCAAAAATTTGTAGGGAAATATTTTTATTTTTGTTGGGCAATCGTATATTCATATTGTATAACAAAAACCAACAAAAATTATCCAGACGCAAGCACCTTTAGGTGAAATTGATTTAAAAACTTTTGAAGCGAAGTTAAATTTTCGTTATTTGAATAAGAAAAATCGAAGTTTCTTAAAAAGGGCTCCGGAGATTATTTTCTTTTTGGTCTTAAAATACTACAGAAGCCATACAGATTCAAAAAGCAGAACAAAACTTCGATTTCAAGAACCTTTTCTAAAAAATTCAGACGCACCGTGAAGTATATTAAAATTAAAAATTAAACACCTGACGATTACTGAAACTGGTAGATTAGATATTTTAAAAAGACTCATAAAATATCCTTAATTTCATAGAAGTCCCTGCTCCGAAAACATGCATTTTCTAGGTATAAAATAAAGCATATTTGTATGTGTATCCGACTGTATATTAGGACATGCACTACTATGACTCAGTTCGTGTTACTTTGTAAAAAGCGTGCTGACGACATAAAATTGAACCGTTTATTTATTTGTAATATATTATAAATAATATATCATATTCTTATTATGTTATTGTACATTAATGCTTAATAACAAATCTGTATTACAAGCGTACTATAGGAATAATAATAAATAAAAATTATTTGTTTCCTTTGCATTAAAATTAGTGGAAAATATTGCAAAAATGCTGATTGAAATATACTTTTAGTGTTTTTATCATGTTTTCGACTTCTTTAAAAAGTGAGTTTAGATTGAACATATTATATTTTCATCCTTGAATTATCTCTAAAAGCACTTATGAAAATTGTATTCTTTATCTTAACTAATTTGAGCAACAGCTGTTGCAAAAAATGTGATAAATAATTATGAAAAAATGTCTTTTTTTAGAACATTCGAAAATTGCATTTTTAAGCCTGAGTTGTAAAGACCATCTGCTTCTATTCCATAAATAAAATTTTTTCTTCGAAAGGTTGTCAGATGTTAAGCAATTTTTTAAATGCTTACCTTATAAAAAAAAGAGTGAGCAAAATAAGAAAATTAATCAGAGACGCTGTTGATTTTTGACAGCAATTCTTGCATTTGCATATAGTCATCAGAAAGAAATACAACTTTCATAAAATCTTTAAAAATCATCAGATATTTTATTGCTGTCTTGTTATTTGCACGGCAATGAAAGTCATTATCAACGCTTTATTCTTGATGATTTTTTAATATTAGTGTATCTGTATATATGTACGTCAGCTTGAAAAGGTCCCACTTTGGCACTGTTAGACTTATCTATATAACCATATTGTTAATTAAATTTAAAAAATTTGAGAGGTCTTGGATGCTTTTGGATGAAAAAATCACAAAGTTAGAATCATTCAAAGTTAGAAGTGTCAAATCCCTATTTTTCAGAAAAACGAGATTAAAGTTCCAGATTACAATTAATGCCCATGCATTTTGAAAATTAAAAATTAGATTATTTAATATTTTTAATTCTGATAAAGTTACGATAAACGCATTATTCGACGTGGCAGATTACATAGTTTATTTTTCATCAATAAAAAAATTTTGAAAATCTGAAGCTTGTTTAGAAAAATGGGAATATCTCGGAAAATGAAATCCACAAAATGGGCCCTTTTCATGCGGACGTACACATATAACCCTGTATTTTCAAGTATCTTGAAATATACTGCAAAGAAATACTTGGAATTGGACCAATTGCCCAATTTTCTTTTTGCGTTCAATATTTGAAACATTAACTATTAACAGAAATTGTTTTTCAACGCACCAAATATCTGTTATTCCAACAAGACAATATGATCCAAAAACGCATTTAAAAAATCTTTCAATTTAAATGTTCTCAAAATTTTTAATTTTTCCCATACAAATAATCCTATCTTTATTTTCAAATGAAATATGATAATTACCATGTATTATAAAGCCCATAAAGTTTTCCATAAATTTTAAAAATTGAAGAAAACACTTTTTTGTAGATTTGATAAATGATTCTAGAACATCAATTTTTTTTATCTTTGAAAATGCTGCAGTAACAACGTCCAATAATTTATTGATAAACTTTTTTTATTTTATATTATATTTTTTATTATCTGACAATTTGTTTTCTGCAATTTAGAATTATTTACATTTATAATTTTAAAAACGTAAGTGTAGAATAAAAAATTTCAAAATATATTAAAATTTGATAAAATAACAGTAATTTACTTAAATAATGCGAAGAATCTTCATTATTACTCTTGATGGTAGCATGTATTATTGATATATGAAGACCCCTAAAATAGAAAGTTATCGATGAATTTCTTTGTGAATTGATTTAATGAATGCATATTAAAGAATTTACGATCTAAATAAATTTAAAATCTTAAGACAATTATTAGGAAGTTACTCATTTTAAGAGCATAAGGATTTACTAAAGAACAATAACTTGATATTTTTTAAGAATAAAGTTAAATTCTGTCTTATTTTAGCAGTTTATTTATTATATTGAATACAACTTTTTTGTCAGAAAAATCAGAGGACATGTGAGAAAAATTTATAACATGAATTTTACGACTATCCTGATAAATCTAATCGATAATTTGTAGGTTACGTTGTAAAAAGAATGAAATGACTCAAATTAGAGATTTGCTTTCAAGAATTTCTCTGTCCATTTAAGAATCTTCGATGAATCTTCAATTGTGCATTCTTAAAAAATTCAGTCTAGCTCCTAAATTAGCTACAGAAATTATTTTTCAAAAATCTCTGATTAAAAACATTTCATTTTTCTCGATTATTTTCACAGCCTAACCTACAAATATTTTCAAAATAAATTTCTTTGCAATAGGAAGTTGCTTATTACAAACAATTTTTATTCAGAACGTCAATTCTTTATATCGGAATTCTTGAAGTTTCCGATTCACAAAGAAATTAATTTACAAATTTTTATTTACGGAGTTATTTGGAATGTGATAAATATAGATTTTGCAAATATCGAAAAAATTGATACCATTTTGCTTCATTTAATAAATATTATTACATTAATAACTTAAAATGGTTAAAAAAGAAAATGAACTTTTTTTATGTAGCCTGAAGCAAATTAAAGAAAAACAGGGCGTCAAATACATTCAGCTAAGAAAGACAATGAAAATTTACTAAAATCTTGATTTACCAATAAAATAAACTATATTTTTATTGCACATATATGAAAAAATATTTAACATCTTTTTAGTTTCTAATATGTAAACTTTTTAAGGTATTTGAAACGAAATATGTTGAAATTAATTTGAAAAATATTGACAGTTACTTTCTGAGGTTATGTTGCACCACTTGAATTTGTAATTAACTTATTATAAGTTTTTTGACACAAAAACAAGACGAAAATATACAAATATAATTTACTTATTTATTAAAACAAATAATTTGACAACATTATGTGAATATTTCAATAACATTCTGTCATTTAAATAAATTTTATCACCATTTCGACAAACTTATCCACTTATTAAAAAATATTGAGTTTATTAGAATTCTGTATCAAATCTACAGAAACAATTTGTTTCTACACATGAAAAAGTTCTTGAGCTTTGAGCTCTATATAAATATTATCTAATTTGAAAATAAAAAGTGAGGTTATTTATTTTCCAATAAGAAATAATTTCACTGGTTGAGAACACAAAAGTTAAAAGATTGCTATTTTAGATCACACTATGAAAGAATTTAGTTGTCATATAAATAAAGCTGTGAGTTTCACAAAAGCTAAATCTAAAATTTGACAACATCACAAGATTCTTAAAAATCAAGCGGAAAGCAAATATTGATTTCTAAAGCCCAAGGCACAATGAATACGGTTCCGGAAGCAGGTTATAAGATAATAAAGGACAGAGACTGTTTCTGTCCTTTTCTGTCTCATGCTCTGGTCCCGTATCCATATTCTATCTGCTTAGGCCCTAAATATTCTATTTCGTCCCCACCACTTCCACTGTTGGGGCCTTTCACACAGGGTTCCGAAGTTACGCGTAACTTTGAGGTTTCGAAGTAATATACGTTTTCTACATGTAAAAAATTACGTATATCACGTGAAGTAGTTTACGTTCCGAACCCTGCTTACGCAGCTTGCAGGTCCGCGTGCATTCAAAGCTGCCTAACGCTGCCTAAGACAGACCAACTGACGCCATCTGTGTTTGTCAAACTTTAATTACAAAACCCTCAATGTTGGTATTTTTTATCTGTCTATCATCAGGATAAAAAATATTATTTTTTCACATCTTTTTCTCAGTTTTTATCTTTATAAACTATTTTCTGAACCTCCCACACCCCATTTTTGATATATTTTTTCTCTGGAAAAAAAAAAAACTAAAGCAGATCCCTACTTTTGACCTCCGCACTTCTAGGACATGGCCTTAACTTGTAGAAGACCCTGCGCGACGTATTTTTTTATGCACCGTACGTTCCACAGGCTCGCCAGGTTATCAGAAACAAAAATTCCTGATAAATTAAACAAGGATAAATTTAGGGGGCCTTATCGTTTTTCTTTTTTTAAAAACCGTTTTTTTTAGCAAAATGGCGGCTATTTGAAGAGAAAACTCAATTTTTAAGCTTTTTTCTGTTTACTTTATGGGTCAAAAAAAAAGTATTAAAAAATTTTTTTTTTAAAGAAAAGAAAAACGATAAGGCCCCATACATTTATTCTAGTTTAATAATTTCTCAGGAATTTTTGCTTCATATAACTTGGCGAGGCTGTGGAACGTACGACACACAAAAAAATACGGCGCGCAGGGTCTTCGATAAGTTAAGCCACAGCCGCCATTTTTAATTTTTTTTAATATAAATATGTAAAAAGTTTATATAATTAAATTAAATAAAAAAAACCGCAATTGCAAAAATATTTCCGTCTATGAAAAAAAAATTCCCAAATTTCATGAATTTTTCACCATTGAGAACGGTAACCTCCCTTTAATGTGAACTTGCATTGATTAAAAATTCAATTAATTTAGATTTTAAATATACTTAATTTAAAGTGATTAAAACATTTCTTTAATGTTTAATAGTTCTTTTCTATTATGATTTCAATTAGGGGTCGTCTATTAATCACGTGAGCCAATAGGAGGGTTAAATAAACCGTTCGAATCTTTCGCAAACAAGTGTACTTTGGGACTAAAAATAATCCACTTCAATTAGTTGTACTCTAACAAATTTTGTAAAAATTTTCGAGTTCACATAGGGTTTTAAAAATTTGAAAAATCTTCTTTATATTGAAAAAAAAACGATTTTTGCTTGTCCAACGACGTAAATTGAAAGAAATCTTTTGGAACTTTCGCAAACAAGTGTACTTTGGGACTAGAAATAATTCCCTTACATTAGTTTTTCTCTAAAAAATTTATTACAAGTTTTCGAGGTTACAGAGTGTTTTGAAAATTTGAAAAATCTTCTTTATATTAAAAAAAAAGATTTTTGATTGCTCAACGACGTAAATTCTAATCCAAAAAATGAACAATTTTGAATTAACAAATAAAATAAAAAATTCTTGAGAGATTTCACCGGCTTTAAAATTTGATCAAAATGTATTTCAATTTAATTTACCCCTTCAGCATCGAAAAACTCCCTTAAAAATCATCCCCTAATCTCAAATCAAAAAGTTGACAATTTTTATTAAACAAATAAACTAAAACAACTTTGAGAGAATCCACCGGCTATAGAAATGGCGCAGAATGTATTTCTATTTAAGGTAGAAAATTTTTTTATTTTATTTCTTTAATCATAATTGTTCATTTTTGGATTAAAGAAGAAAATAATTTTAAATTATGGGTTTTAATGCTATTAGAAGTAAGTTTAATAAAATGCTTATTCTTAGTGATTTTTAAAGTTTGTGAATTCTCCAATGATTGTTTTTGTCTACTTGTTTAAGAATAATTGTTAATTTTTTTTATTTGTGTCAAGGGGATGATTTTAGAGGAGTATAATGCTTAGTGAAGTGTGATTATTGCTTTGAATTCGATTAACTATTTTATTTAAATCTCGTAGTTACTTAAACTATAATTTTTAGTGTTTCGTTTATTTTTCGCACGATATTTAAATTTTTTGTAGGTTTTTTTGGAGTTTATGCATGATATTTTTCAACCGTTAAGTGGAAATAAAAAAGCAACATACAACATGAAAAACCTGATGTTTTGATGAAAATTTTGAACTACACTGTAAAAAATTTTTGTGGTAAATTTTCCATACATGTACTGGACGTAAATTAACCCTTACATTACTGTAATTTTTCCATACAGTTGTATGGAAAAAAACCATACATTGTATGGTTATATTAGTATATTTTATTGTTATTTTTCCATACGATTGTATGGAAAAAAACCATACGTTGTATAGTTATATCAACATACTTTGTTGCAATTTTTCCATACGATTGTATGGAAAAAAAAATCCATACGTTGTATGGTCAAGTCTGTTTCCACAGAAGCAGAATCTATAATTATTTAAATTGATATTTTTAGATTGTTATTTTTATAATTTAATCTTAAGTGTACATTTAAACACTTAATTATTATAGACCTAAGACTAATTAACAATTTTAATACATATAAACACTTAACCTATGAATTAAAATATCGCACGCTCAAGGGGGGATCGAACCCACGGCCCTATAGACGAATTCGCTCGCGGTGAACGCACGCTATTAGTACCACTCGGCTATGCCGGGTAGTTGAGTGTCGATAGAAATAACTTTGGGAGGTTCAGGCCTGGATTACATGCTATTTAAATTATAATAATTCTGGAACGTATTAATTATCTAAAATAAATTAATAGAATTTATTTATCTTTTGTATATACTGATACACAGTTTATACAATCCAATCTCCTAACTTCTAAATATTTTATAAATAAATATTCTAATATAATAATTGCAATATATGTAAACAAAATTAACAAATAATTATTATTTATTAATATTAATTTTAATTTAATATTATTATTTAAAAATAAAATATTATTTAAATAATTAATTTCAATAATACTTAATACAAAAGTAAATTATAAAAATTATTTACATATAATATATTGAGGGGGATTTTTATTTAAATAAATAGAATTTATTTAATTTATATGATTAAAGTTTTTTAGAAATAAATGATTTTACTAAATTACGCTATCTAGCACGTAATAATAGGTATATTTTCTTCCAATTATTTCATTAACTTTTTATTTTATTAACTATTGTAAAAATTATGCACTTATAATTACATATAATTTATCATTATTACTGTTTTAAAAAAATTGGAATTTTTCCAAACACGTATGAAAATATTTTGTAATGTATTGTAATTCTTCCATCCCCATGTATGGAATTTTGTCGTAAGGTAATTTTTCCATACTCAAATTGGGTATTTTACTATAAGAATGAATATTTTCCATAATGTCATGAAATTTTTCCATACTGATGTACTGAAAAACATATTTCCATACCAAGTATAGAAAAAATTCGTTACTTTTGTATGGAAAATTTTCCATTATTTTTTACAGTGTATATATAATAAAGCCTTTTATATTGAAAATGAAGGTGGGGGGGAGGGGTATGGATAATTCGGTTAAAAAGAGGCATGCTTTTATGAATTTTTTTGTCGATGCAGAGTGTATCACTTTATTAAATCAATTTCTATATAATAAAGCAACATTCGAACAATTTTCGGGTAAATTCTCATTCAAAAATATTTAAAATTGAGCGAGTGAATGTGAATTTTCTGACGCGCTTCGAGAAAATGTTCTTTTGCGGTGAGCAGCGTAACTTGTAACAGAATCATCAAGAAACAAAAAAATGAAAATGTTAAAGGAGATGTTTTTCCAGGTAACATCGAGGGGATTTTTTTTTTAAGTTTTGAATTTTTGGTAGCACTTTGAAATCAAAAAACCGATTTTGGCCCAAAAAACCGACATATTTGTTATTGTAAAATTAACAATTATTTAAAAAAACAAAAAAGCCCTCGACATTACCTGGGGAATTATGAGAAGAAGTACTATGGAAAATTTTAAACCGATTGGTTCAGTATATTTTGAGTTATGTTGCGCACCGACTTTAAAAATGGCACTTTTCAGTAGAGCGCTTTAAAGTTTTACACACTAAGAAATTCAAAATAAAATTCAATAATTCTGTAAACCTCACACAGAGTCGTCAATGCCAGCTCCATAGGGTAAAGTTCTTTCGTCTCCCCTTAAATATATATCGCAATTCTCAATTATTTTGTTTAATATTCATTTCTTTTTATCATTTGGCAATTATTTTCTCCACCTTTGAGTTATTTTTTAATTAATATCCTAATTGTCCAGTTATTATATTAAATGTAGATTATTGTCATTAATTTTTCATGTTTGAAAAGATTTTTTAATTGTTTTTATTATTTTAGCATAATTTTCAGAATTTTTTATTATTTCTCTGAACTATCAATTCTTTTTATCAATTTTCGATTGTTTCTGCGATTTTTTAATCATTCTTTTTAATTAAAAGTTTGTGATTAATTTTGCACTTACATATTTTCTTTTTTTTTAATATTCTAAGATATATTCAATTACTTCTCTTAAATTTTATAGACTTTTTTCAATTTTTCATGTTTCTGTTACGTCAAGTAACATATTTTATAATTTTTTCAAACTGAAATTGTATTATTATAAAAATCAATGTTTAAATAAGTAACGTTTTAGATATCGACCGAAGTAACCCTCTTGTTTAAAGACAAAATCAATCGGAACGTTAATAGGGGAGATATGATGCTCGAGAAACATGCATATTACCCTAAATTAAATGTGCTAAGTGGTTCCTGCCACCCACTGGGAGTTAGGAAAACTCCATCGATTACTTTTCTAAATAAAAGCTCCAGGGACCAGCAGAACAAGTCAGTCTAATTCAAACCCCGAAACTCTGATTGTCAAAATCTTAACACCAAGTCTGAATTCAACCCCGGAACCTGTGAATATCGTCAATCTCTACAAGTGACCTGCCAAGTCTAATTCAAACCCCGAAACTCTGATTGTCAAAATCTTAACACCAAGTCTGAATTCAACCCCGGAACCTGTAAATATCGTCAATCTCTACAAGTGACCTGCCAAGTCTAATTCAAACCCCGAAACTCTAATTGTTAAAATCTTCGTATCAGTTGTCAACTCTTCGTACAAGTATAATTCAAGACCAGAAACTCTGTTCATCAACCATCTCAATTGACTAATTGTCAATTTTCTACGAATCTTATTTCAATGAATTGTATTCTTCAAAATCTTCGCATCTTTTAATCAAATTTGAATACAAGACAACTTCCTGCCAACGTTCGCCCAGTACTGGTTGCCAGTATCCTGCCAACATTCAACCAGCATCGCTTCTACTACTCAGCTGGTTGGTTGCCAGTTTCTTGCCAGTGTTTGGCCAACATCACAGCGACGTCACAGCTGATCGGTTCTCAGGACCTCGCCAGGACTCACCCAACATCTTGCCGATCTCTCAGCTGGCTGGTCGCCAATTTCCTGCCAGGATTCAGCCAGCATTCAATTAGTCTCTCAGCTGACTGATTGCGAGATTCCACCCAAGGTTCGACCATCATTACTCAACTCTTGTTCCTGAGCTTGGTCTAAGAATCTTCACATTAAATTTAAAAGGTTAGTTCCAAATATTTTTAATCCCTTGTCGTTTTCCCAAACCCTTATCTATTTCCTTTGTAAAAAGATAAAACCTGTTTCAGATTGTCAATACTCTGCCACCAGTTCTCGCCGCTCTCTCAACACCTCAGCTTGTAGGTTTCTAACGTCGATTAGCCTTTGTGTAAACAATAAATTTAGATATTTGTACAACTGTCTCTCGATTCATTTACTCGTACACCTAACCCTCACTGTTCAACCACCGATAGATTTAAAAAATAATTTTCGTATGTTATGTTATTTATGACGTAACATACGTTAATTTGGTGCATCGTCCTGTGTGTACAGTAGAGGTTAAATGTTTGAGAGCATTTTGTGCATTTTTTCTCTTTTCACATTTTTTCAAGATTTTTAGAGAGCGAGAGAATTTTGGTAAACTTTTATTAGTATTATTATTCTTTTATATGTATTATGTAAAACATTTTGATAATTTAATATGATATGTCGCAACCAAATGAACAAAATGAAAAATTAACAAGAAATAAAACTAAAAATAACGAAGAATTGGCTAAAGAGGTTGAAAAAAATAATAAAATTAATCTTGATTCTAAAAGTGGACTTCCGATAAATCCTGATAACTCTATTATCACTCAAAATACCGGGGATTCTTTTGAATTAGACTCAACCATCAAAAATTTTAATTTGAGTGATAGTCTTAGTTAGTTAGTTAGTTAGTTAATTTGAGTGATAGTCTTAGTTAGTTAGTTTATTAGTTCCACGATCCTTGAAAAAACCTTAACAAATAATCCATTAGAAAATACTCCTTATCCTGAATTATTTGATAAAACATTAATTGAGAAGCAATTAGAAATTGAGAAATTTGAAGAAACCTTAGAACGTAAAAATATCCTTGATCAAGAATTCGAATCGTCCCTAAATAAATCTCATGAGTTATTAAATAAGTTTATAACTAGTCCTTCCTTAAAAACAATTAAGACGGAAAATCAAATAAAAAAAGAAACAAAAATGGCTAATGAAAATAATCCAGCTGGTAGTTCACAGAATCAGGGTATAAGAGATCCTAATGTACAAGTAGCATATTACCCCCACAATCAGACGATATCATTACGCGATGCAATTGAAGTAGTTCCATTATTTGACGGAAAAACAATGTCTCTAGAAAATTTTATTGATGGCTGCACAGAAGCAAGGCAAATGCTTCCTTTGGCGGCAGAAGGAAATTTAGTAAAAATGATACGATGTAAACTTATTGGCGAAGCTAGAAAAAGTGTTTTTGGTACGACATTCAATAATGTAGATGAACTTATAAATGCTTTAAAAAGATCGTATTTAGTATCAAAATCGGTTTACCAACTACAGGGTGAGCTAGGAAATACCTTTATGTGGCAAGAAGAAAATGTTTTATCTTACGCGACTAGACTTAAAGAAATTTCAGAAAAAATTTTAGACGCTCATAAAATGGCAAATAATCAAGAAATTGATGAAAATTTTAGTACAGGGTTAAATAGAGATTTAATAGATTGTTTTATAAGAGGATTAAGGCCGGAGATAGAAATCCGAGTACAACGAGCAAATACATTAAGAGAAACGATAACTTCGTCAATAGAAGTAGAAAAAAGATTAAAAGCGAGTCAAGATTTAAGGAGAAATAAAATTCCAAATTCAGATTTGGAAACACCACAAAGAAGTAGTAATATTCATCCACGAAACAATAAAGTAAATACTTTACAAGAAAATATAGTAAGCTGTCAAATTTGTGGCGGAAAAGGTCACATTGCTCCAGTCTGTAATAAATTAAATATAAAAAATCAAACAGTTGCAAATCAACAATTTTTACCAAATCAACAACGTAATTTTTCAAATAGTCAAAGTCAACGGTTTAATACAAATCAATTTAGAACTTTTCAAAATTCAAATTTTAATCGAAATTATCAAACTCAAAATTTCAATCGAAATTTCCAGAATCCTAATTTTAATCAAAATTTTTCTAACCAAAATTTTCAAAATCCAAATTTTTCTAGACAAAATACAAATTTTCCTAAACAAAATTTTCAAAATTCAAATTTTTCAAGAAACCAAAATATTCAATATCCAAATCAACAAAGATTTCAAAATAGACAACATTTTCAAAATCAATCGAATTTTCAAAATCAACAAAAATTTCAAAACCAACAAAATTTTCAAAATCAACAAAATTTTCAAAATAGTTATAACAGACCAATAAATTCTAAAAATCAAAATCAAAAAGGTAACAGTTTTTCTCCTAATACAAATCCTAATTTACAAAGTCAACAAGCGCAAAATTCTCAAGTTAAAGTGATGTGTAATTATTGCAAAGAAGAAGGTCATCTTATAAATGATTGTGCTTTAAGAATTCGTAATAATGCTCGAAAATTACAACAACCACAATCGGGAAACTCGAGCATCCTTCTCTTAGTAGATGCGACAGAGGAGGTTTTGAGCGAGGAAACGCATCTTTAAACGTTAAAAATGAAAAAAATATTAAAAAAGAAAATCAACCGGAAAATAGCGAACAAATTAATGCTACTATGTCAAGTAGTATCCCATATATTTCGATAAGTGCAGCTGGCTTACAAAACACCGTAACCATGATGATCGATACTGGAGCAGGTCCAAACCTTTTAAAAGAAGGGGTCGTTGGACCTGATGTTTACATTAATACGGAGGAATGCTTGCGACTCACTGGTGTCAACGAACATCCTGTTTTCACCCTCGGACAAATAAAGTTAAATATACTCGGTCACCCCACGATTTTTAATCTAATCCCTAATGATGTTCCAATTAGTCATGAAGGAATTTTAGGCACACAATTTTTTAACAACAACAATGTAAAAATAAATTATGCGGAAAAACGAATTGAAATCGATGACAATTTTTATCCATTTTCTACACAAGAATACATAACAGTACCAGCAAGAACTATTGCAACAGTTTTTGTTAATATTAAAAATAAAGATAAAAAAGTTGGTTATATTCCAAAATTACTTATTGGTGAAGGACTTTTTATTGGAAATGCTTTAGTAACAAATGTAAATGGTCGAGCTTATTTAAAAATTGCTAATACTTGTGTTGAAGCAATGAATATTCCTATATTAACAGTGGAATTACTTGACTTTATAGAAAATAAAGAAGAAAATGTAGCAACAATTAAAACCAATAATAAATATTCAAATTTAATACAGTCTACTATTAATACTCAGTTCAGATCATCAGAAAATTTTTTACATGGATTTATTAATAATAATAATGAAAAATTAAATAAACTTTGTCAAGTATTTAATATTACAGGTATTAATCGAATAGAAACAGTAAAGACATTTTTAAGATTAGATCACTTAAACGAAGAAGAATTAACTCATGTAATAAATATAATAACAAAAAATATTGATCGCTTTCAAATCCCAGGAGAAACTTTAGAAGCTACTAATCTTTTAGAACACACTATCCCCACTACCGACGACCAACCAATTTTTACGCGTCAGTACCGTTTTCCACCAATTCATAAAGAAGAAATTAAAAGACAAGTTAATGAACTTTTAGATCAAGGAATAATTAAGCCTTCACAATCCCCATATAACACACCAGTTTGGATAGTACCTAAGAAATCAGATTCTCAGGGAAATAAACGTTGGAGAATGGTCTTGGACTTTCGCAAATTAAATGAAAAAACAATTAAAGATAATCATCCTTTGCCTAATATAATTGATTTGTTAGACCAGCTTGGAAACGCAAAATATTTTTCAGTTTTTGACCTGGCATCAGGTTTTCACCAGATTAAAATGAATAAAGAACATTCACACAAAACAGATTTTTCTACACCTGGCGGTCATTATGAATTTGACCGCATGCCTTTTGGTTTAAAAAATGCGCCAGCATGTTTTCAACGTCTTATGAATGTTTGTCTTACCGGATTAATTAATACAGATTTATTTGTTTATTTAGATGATATTGTAATATATGCAGATACATTAGAGGAACATGAACAAAAATTTAATGCATTAATGGAAAGATTACGTTTAGCTAACTTAAAATTGCAACCAGATAAGTGCGAATTTTTACGACCCGAAGTTAATTATTTAGGTCATATTATTGATAAACATGGCATTAGACCCGATCCGAAAAAACTAGTAGCCGTAAAACAATTTCCAATTCCCAAAAATCAGAAAAATATCAAACAATTTCTCGGTTTAGCTGGTTATTACAGAAGATTCATCAAAAATTTTTCGAAAATAGCTACACCACTTTCAAATCTTTTGAAAAAAGACGTACCTTTTTCCTGGTCAGACGAACAACATGATGCTTTCGAATACCTCAAATCAAAATTATGTGAGGAACCTCTTTTAATTAGACCCGATTTTTCAAAACCATTTGTTGTTACGACTGATGCTTCAGGATTTGCAATAGGTGGCATATTGTCACAAGGCCCAATAGGTAAAGACCAACCAATTTCTTACACATCTCGAGTTTTAAATGAAAATGAAAGAAAATACGATACATACGAAAAGGAAGCTCTAGCAATAATTTACTGCGTTACACAATTTAGACCATACCTATACGGAAGAAAATTCACATTAGTTACCGACCATAAACCATTAGTATGGTTCCAAAATTCCAAGGACCCATGTTCAAGAGTAACCAGATGGCGTTTAAAGCTCGCGGAATATGAATTCGATGTAGTTTATAAAGCAGGAAAAACCAACGTGAACGCAGACGCATTATCAAGGAACCCTGTAACATTTATACGAAAAGAAGATGAATATGAAACTGAAGAAGAAACATCCGATGATGAAGACCCTATTGACTTGTATTGTGATGAAGAAATTAATCAGTCTTATGACGAATTTGATACCGATGATGACATTGAGGATAATAATATAAAAATAAATTCTCCGAACCCTTCAACGTCCAAAATTCTAACAATCAATAATGGAAATTTCATAAATAATTTATTTCATCAATTTCACATTAAGAAAAATAAACTTTAATGCTTCTTACAAATTTTTACACTTTTTTCAACTTTATTTTCTCCGTCCGAAGAAAAGAAAGAAATAAATGAAGAAAAATGGTACATAACAACTCGTAATAAGTCTTATAATAAAAATAACTTTAAAAATAAAGAAACTTATGAGCAACCAGAACATCAAGATCATCCTTTAAGAATTAGCAAAAGGAAGCGTGGTAGACCTAAGAAATATTTAGAAGAAAAACAAGAACTGACTACTAAGGAATCAAGAAAACGAGGAAGACCAAGAAAAACTCTTAAGGAACCCGAAAGTAACGAAAATGCAGCAGTGACAAGAAAACGTGGTAGACCTAAGAAACCTAAATGTAATGAAATCGAAGAAAAAACGAATGAATCTAATAATTATTATTCTGATACCGACTCAGATAATAAATCCGAAGATACTAATGTATCCGACCTTGAAAATTATTCTGATACTGAAAATCCTTTTAATCCTGGAATAAATCCAGATCCTGAATATTATGATGAAAAGAAATCCAGAAATTCTAAAATGAATCATAGAAGTGATTCAAATCCTAAATATGTTAAGAATATGTTAATAAATGTTAAGAAATTTAGAAATCTTCGTAAGAAAAAATGTAGAGATGAATTAAATGAAAATGAAATGTCAAATTATGAGGAAGTAAGTAAAAATAGTTTAAACAATGATTCGTCAGAAGAAGAAATTGAAAATTAAGAAATTAATGAAGAAAATAACGAAGAAAATAATGAAGAGATTAATGAAGAAAATATTGAAGATAAAGAAGAAATAGAAGAAATTAATTTTGAAGGTTTATCGTCTCAATCATGTTCAAAAGAAATCGAAAATAAATCGAAAAATATTGTAGAATGTCGGGATCAATTAACAATGAGAAAAGATAATTATGCGTATTTTGTAACTTGTAATGGAGTACCACGTGATAATGGATCTAAAGGTTTAAATAAAAATAATAAATTACCAAAATTTAAAAATTTATTAAAAGGCCAAGCGAAAGAAATAAAAAAGGGTCAACAATATCATATTGCTTTACCAATTGAAGAAGAAGAAAAAGAAAATCTTGAACAAACTTTAAATAATATAAAATCAACAATTTCTTCAATGTGTGAAATCGCGGAAAAACTTAATCTTAAATCAATTTCTATTGCAAAAACTTTAAGAGTAAATCATATATCATGGAATGAAATCGTATCTATACTAAACTCTACTTTCTGTAAATCAAAAATAAAAATTATTATTTGTAATGGGATCGTTCAATATCCGACAAAAGAACAACGTGTTAAATCAATCGAAGAAGCACACTCGTCAGCTATAGGCGGTCATAAAGGAGTAACAAAAACTTATAACAGAATTAGACAAAAATTTTATTGGAGTAATATGAAGATTGATATACAAAAATATATTCAACTATGCCTCAAATGTCAACTTAAGAAACTCGTTCGCGTAAAAACAAAAAATCCTATGGTAATAACGGATACTCCAGGTGTTGCTTTCGAAAAAATTTCAATGGACATTGTAGGTCCTTTACCTAAAACAATTTTAGGCAATGAATACATTCTGACTATTCAAGATAATTTTACAAAATTTTCCCTGGCTATTGCTTTACCAAATCAACAAGCTAGCACTATTGCAGACGCTTTTACTAAAAAATTTATATGTATTTTTGGATCTCCAAAAGGAGTATTAACAGATCAAGGAAGAAATTTTTTGAGTAATTTAATCAAAAGTCTAGCAAAACGATTCAGAATCAGACAATTTAAAACTACAGCATTTCACCCCCAATCAAACGGATCAATAGAAAGATCACACCATGTACTAGGCGAATACTTAAAACAATTTATTGAAAAGAACTCAGAATGGGATGATTGGCTAGAATTAGCCATGTTTTCATACAATACCAGTATGCATGAAGGTACAAAATGTACACCACATGAATTAGTTTTCGGAAAATTAGCGCGTCAACCATCCAGCGATCCTCTTTTGCAACATGAAAAATTAGAAACATATGATGACTATTTAAAGGATCTTGTAACGAAATTACATGAAATAAGGAGTATAGCAAGATTAAACTTAATTTCAGCAAAAGAAAAATCTAAACACTACCATGATAGGAACATTAATCCACAGAATTTTAAAGTTGGAGATAATGTATTTTTACTAAGTGGTCCGAAACCACACAAATTTGGAAATCAGTATACAGGCTCGCATCAAGTACTAGAAATTTTTCAAGACGGAAATGTCAAAATTTCAATTAAAAATAAACCAAAAGTTGTTCACATTAATAGATTAAAATTATCACACATTAAATAAATAAACGCTAAGAGTAATTTTTATAAAAATTAGTATTATAAAGAGTAATTCAGACCTTATTAAATAAAAGTTATTAAATATTAAAATTATATATATATGTATTTACAATATTTGTACTTGTATATACAGCAAATACATGCTAACCCCTTTTCCAGATAATGCAATTCAAATACAGTGGATTTTTTTTTGTCACCCTTTTTCATATTGCTAATAAGGAGCTATTGCAAAAACCTATACGTTTTAGCAAGAATATGTAAACTTATTAAAATACCTAATGTCCTAAGAAAATTAAATAATCCACGAGCATCTCAATTGTTCCACTTGTTCACGAATAAAATTTGTTATTCATCCAAGAAGCATTTAAGCTAATAGAAATCAAATAAATCAATCTCTGTAGTCAAGTCTTTACTCTGAAATCTTTGTTTATCAATTTTATAAAGATCAACAATATTATTGTAAATCAAAAAATTAAAAACATTTACTAATCTAAAACTTTACATCTTTTTTAGGAAGCGACCAACCATGGATGTCAACAAAAATTTAATGATTCTATACATTCTTTTTTTTTACAGAAGTTTAAATAATGCAAAGCAAAAATATTTTATAGAAATTTGATTAATAAACCCTCCCTTTAAAATTATCTGTAGTTCATGAAAAAAAAAGGAAAGAAAATTTTTAAATTTTCGATTTAACCGATATTCTAAATGATCAGGATATAAACCTTTAAGACATCATTCTTTAAATAAATTGCATACAGATAAAGAACTACACTATTGTTGTAAACAATTTTCAGCAATCTCAAAAGATGTTCTTAATTTGTTTAAAACATTTAACTAACTTATAATTTTCAATACTGAAACAAATTCATAAATTGCTAAACTGTTTCATTTTATTAAAACCTAATTTTCAATGAAAAACTGTTGTAAAAAAATAAAATAAACAAGAGTAAAAGATTGTTTTAAAACCTTTTACTATCTTAAATTTATATTAATTTGATACCCCATAAGAAATTCAACATTACTATTTAAATATTAAAATCTTTGCCACATTAATCCTATCTTTTGCAAACAATCCTGTTTCCAAATTTCCACTAAACCTCATCTTGGAAATCATATAAATAATGTCAGAAAAACTTATTTATGGGATCGTTTCAAGACAAAAAAAATTTTTATATTTAACACATTATTTATTTAAGATGTGCAGAATAAAAAACTGCATTATTTTTCTTAAATATTGAGTTATTTTTACTTAACAAATAATTTTATTTAGGTAAATTTTTTTATAACTTGCCATTGTTAAATTTCACGTCAAATTATATTACTGAAAAAATCTTTAATATTACAAAAAATTAATAAAAAAAACATGGTTCTATCGATAGCAAAACTAGATAATGTAAATATAGAATGTAGCTTCACAACTCATTATATTGTTAAAAATATTAATACAAATATCAGAACTATTTCTAGTGACGTCACATTATATGAGAATACATAATGATTATCATTTTTTAGAGAATTTGTCAAATTAGTATAGTATAGAGCAAAATGCTCGCCATAAGTCAGTTATATAATGCCTAATATATTAATAGACATATATGGATAAAAAATAAACAAAAGAGAGAACAAATATAATCTTTGTTTTTTATATAAAAAAATTATTGCGAAAAATACTACTGTCGAAATCATGCAATTAAATTTAATAATGTATCCTTAAGAAATAACCGTCGAAAAAACGAGAAATTATAAATAATCAATTAATTTATAAATCAAACATGATTTGTATCTCACCTCATGTTTGAAAGTAAGGGGAGAGGGACTCCGTGTATGCACGTCGGATGACTTTTTATTATGAAAATAAAAATAATACAAATTTTTTTTTTAGCGTAATATATTTTGCAAATATATGTATGTGTGTGGTTGTCAAAGAAAACAAAAATCAAAACAAAAAAAAAAGAAATCTTTTTAAATTTAGAATAATTTTCATATATAAATGTGTTTGCCATATTAAACATAAATAGCATTTAAAATACTGAATCATGTAGGCTCTTATAAATTGAAAAATTGTAGCAAGTCCTTATGTTCTTTTAAATTTCAAAATTAACTGTAACAAACTCGAAAAATATCCGTAAGTTACGTAGATAACACTTTTTCTTAAACAATTAATTATGTTACTTTTAATTAGTTTTGTTTATCAGATATGTAGTAGAATGCATTCAAATCAGAAAAATTGACTGTTTAATCGATGTTTTGGTAATAAAATGCGTAAGTTACGTAAGTAACACTTTTTCTTAAAAAATTAATGTTACTTCTAATTGATGTTTTTTACCAGATATAATAGAGTGTTAGAAAAGCTAAAATATTACTGTTTAATTGATGTTTTGTACGTAAATTACGTAACAAATAATCTTGTCTTAAAATTAGTAATATCACTATTTAATTGATGTTTAATATTAGATTTATAACACAATGCGTAAACAAATCTTTAAAATATTATCGTTTGATCAATATATTCTATATCGGATTTTGGTATAGCTTACGTAAAATTGCGTAAAAAGTTTGTTGTTTGACTTTGAATTTGAATTGTTTTAGTGTGTGCTATTCATATCGAAATATTATAATGCTTTATTCAAAACCTATATGTACACCTTGATTACGAACATAATCTATTTCAAGAAAAATTATGTAAATTTGCGAAGTAAGATTTTTCAAAATTAATAACTGTAAATCGCATAAACACTAGGTTATAATAAATGCACGAATGTGTGATGAATGGATTTGATTCTACTGTAAACGTAACAACTCGACATCTCGATTAACAATTAATAATTGATAATTCAAAACTAAAATTTCAAGGTTTAATTAAATCCAATAGAGTTATAATTTGGACCAAAACTCACTCCATAAGTTTTGGAAAAGAGGGCCGAGGTGTTACGTCAAGTAACATATTTTATAATTTTTTCAAACTGAAATTGTATTATTATAAAAATCAATGTTTAAATAAGTAACGTTTTGGCTATCGACCGAAGTAACCCTCTTGTTTAAAGACAAAATCAATCGGAACGTTAATAGGGGAGATATGATGCTCGAGAAACATGCATATTACCCTAAATTAAATGTGCTAAGTGGTTCCTGCCACCCACTGGGAGTTAGGAAAACTCCATCGATTACTTTTCTAAATAAAAGCTCCAGGGACCAGCAGAACAAGTCAGTCTAATTCAAACCCCGAAACTCTGATTGTCAAAATCTTAACACCAAGTCTGAATTCAACCCCGGAACCTGTGAATATCGTCAATCTCTACAAGTGACCTGCCAAGTCTAATTCAAACCCCGAAACTCTGATTGTCAAAATCTTAACACCAAGTCTGAATTCAACCCCGGAACCTGTAAATATCGTCAATCTCTACAAGTGACCTGCCAAGTCTAATTCAAACCCCGAAACTCTAATTGTTAAAATCTTCGTATCAGTTGTCAACTCTTCGTACAAGTATAATTCAAGACCAGAAACTCTGTTCATCAACCATCTCAATTGACTAATTGTCAATTTTCTACGAATCTTATTTCAATGAATTGTATTCTTCAAAATCTTCGCATCTTTTAATCAAATTTGAATACAAGACAACTTCCTGCCAACGTTCGCCCAGTACTGGTTGCCAGTATCCTGCCAACATTCAACCAGCATCGCTTCTACTACTCAGCTGGTTGGTTGCCAGTTTCTTGCCAGTGTTTGGCCAACATCACAGCGACGTCACAGCTGATCGGTTCTCAGGACCTCGCCAGGACTCACCCAACATCTTGCCGATCTCTCAGCTGGCTGGTCGCCAATTTCCTGCCAGGATTCAGCCAGCATTCAATTAGTCTCTCAGCTGACTGATTGCGAGATTCCACCCAAGGTTCGACCATCATTACTCAACTCTTGTTCCTGAGCTTGGTCTAAGAATCTTCACATTAAATTTAAAAGGTTAGTTCCAAATATTTTTAATCCCTTGTCGTTTTCCCAAACCCTTATCTATTTCCTTTGTAAAAAGATAAAACCTGTTTCAGATTGTCAATACTCTGCCACCAGTTCTCGCCGCTCTCTCAACACCTCAGCTTGTAGGTTTCTAACGTCGATTAGCCTTTGTGTAAACAATAAATTTAGATATTTGTACAACTGTCTCTCGATTCATTTACTCGTACACCTAACCCTCACTGTTCAACCACCGATAGATTTAAAAAATAATTTTCGTATGTTATGTTATTTATGACGTAACATTTCAATTATTTTCATCATATTTTAATTTTTTTTTTGTCAATCTTAAATTATTTTTAGCATATTACAATAATATTTTTTAATTTTGAATTAATATTATCATTTTTTCATTATTTTACTCGATTGTTAATTATTATTCTTATTTTCTAAAATTATTTTCTAAGATTTTTAAATATTTTTCTAAAATTTGAATTTTTTTCTCCAATTTTTAATTTTTTTCATTTGTTTTCATAATTTCAAAAAGTTGTTATTAATTATCGTAAATTTCAATTATTTTTAGCTTTCTTCAATTTTTTTCCAATTTTCGGTTATTCTAATTTTTTCAATTGGTTTCTAAAATCTTTATATATTTTTCTCAAATGCAAATTATCGTTTCTTTATTTAAAAAAAACTCTTTAATTTTTCTAATTATTTCATTCAAATGTTATTTACTTTTTACAACTTATTAATTGAATTACAAATTATTATGCTACTGGGAGTTCAAGTCTGTAGGAATATCCTGCTCCTCAGAGTTGTTAGAAGTAACTTCTGAACTATCAGAACCACTAGTTGAAAGCTGTTGATGATCCTCTGTAGAACTGCAGCCGTTCGCTTCCGCAGAGCATAGAGACTGATCCTTCTTATTTTTTTTCTGATTCCTCAGCCTTTTAGACTCATCAATCTCTTCTTTGCTCCTATAATGTTAATGACAAAAAATAAATTCCGACGCAATACAATCAAGCAAAGCAAAAAGATGAGAAATCAAGCAAGAATCCTCACACAATGTGACGCAATATCATTGTTACAAGTGTCTTCTTCTAATATACTGTTGTCCTCACAGTTAAAAAATTTTACACTGATAAAATAAGTTGAGTAAATATAATTAATTATTGGTTAAATTTAGCAGAGAGAGGTTGCTGATATAGCACCTGCAAAGCTCTTTGTTTATTATTAGCAGATTAAATGCTACTGTTAACCTTGAAGTTTGGTTGTAATCGCCGGTATCTTGTGTGTTTTGTTCAGAGTCCCTTAACCTACAAATTGGCTAGAGGCTTATTTTCTCAGTGTATGCTTTCTTAGATTTCTACACTGCAAAAATAGGTGTCTTATTGTAAGACATTTATGTGTTCATTTTTAAGACATTTTCGTGTGTCTTAATTTCTACCAATGAGCATACGTCTTACAAAATTATTAACCAATGAAATAACTTGAAATTACTGTAAGACGCTTTATAAACGTCTTATGTCTTGAAATAAGACAGCCGCAACACACCCGTTTTTACACCCAGTCGAAAAATATGACGTCATTTTTACGTCAAATATGACGTGTTTTCTGACGTATTTTCTGACGTCAGAAAGACGTCAAAAAGAAGTCAAAAATGACATAAAAAATGACGTCAGAAATTGGGATAAAAAATGACGTTATTTTTGACGTCATTTCTAACGTCATTTCTAACGTCATTTTGACGTCATTTTTGGACGTTCGCTCTTGGACTAATAAAATTATTGTTTAAAAGGGTTTAAAAAATAAAGAAACTTCACATTATGTTTTGTCGTGCAATAAAAAATTAATTTTGAATAAAAAAAAAAACCTGTGGCGCTCGAGGGTCAGCGGGCTCGAACCCCTGTCCACCCGACGAGAGGGTAAACTCGAGGCATCAAGAGGCTGCTGGGATATGCGCATAATTGCGCTACACCAAATCGCCATTGAAAATATTTGCAGTTCAATCAATTGATATCGAGAACCAAGGAAAACATTTTTCTGAGCGGTATATTACAAAAGATAAATATACTTAGTTTAATGATTCGTATAATATATAATTCCTTATACAGAAGTATTATAGAATTACATGAGTCTTTGCAATTGCACGGGATAACAATCTATCGTATACGTATGAGTTTTGTAGGGATTTTAAGAAACAATTACTACTCTAATTAACAAAGAAGCGAATCGTAATTTATTTCTCAAATAAAAGAAGTTTTTTTATTAAAGATATTCATATTTGCAGAAAAAAACAATGATTTTTTACCTAAAGTTTGGAAGTAGTGAAAAGTACTGTGCTCTACTTTACCGACATTGAATCTCCATTGAATGCGGTAAATTTGAATATCGTTTTTCAATATACATTAATATTACGCGTAATTAATGAGTAATATTAATTATTATTAATGAAAATAATAATTTTACTCTTAATTTTTTAATAAAAAATTATTAAAGATAATTACTTACAATTTTTGATATCGAAAATGCGAATAGTTGAAAAAAGCCAGAAAAATTGTATATTTAATTAATAAAAAATTTTAATAATAAATTAAATGGAATTAAATGAATTTTCAAATTTTCATTATTAAATCAAAATAAATGAATTTAAAATTCAAAAATTTATAGTTAAATTTATTTAATTTTTGAATTAAAAACAAGAAATCTTTAATTAAAGTGAATTTACGAATATTTTAATTTAGGAATTGAAACAAAAGTAAAATTCAAAATAAAAATTAAAATACTTAAACCCAAATACAATAAGTCAAATAAAAAAATTGTAAAAAATTATATTAAATTTATTTTTTTATCAATTTATTACTAAAAATCCTCATAAAGTCATTTCTAAGCACAGAAGAAATAGGAAAAAAAGAAAATTGAAAATTATATTTAAATTGTTAAGGATCAAATTTAATTTGAAAGTTAAATTTGAAATTATTTTGTTAAAAATTTATTACAAATATCAATAGGCATTATTATTTTTTCAAGAAAGAGTTAGCTTTTTTGAAATCTTCAGATATTTCACAATTATTATTACATCTTAAATACTGCGTCCAAAAATAAATAAATTTTTAAATACTGATTTTTCTGTTTAAAACTAATTTTGTCTATGGTTTTGTTTAATAAAAACATAATTGCGATTATCCAGAGGCAACAACTTAATTTTTAACAAAATATAACGATTTCCTGAAATTCTTAATATTTTTCATATTTTTGTACTTTAAATGTCGAATAAAAAATTTGTCAATTTTTTAAAAATTATGTAAATATTAAAAAGTTGTTTCCTTCATAGTCTTCTTTAATGTAAACTTAATTGCGATTGTCTAGAGCAATTGATTCATTTTATAAAGAAAATTGTCGATTAATTGAAATCTTCTGAATTTGCACAATTTTATTATTTTTTGATTAAAAAGAACTTTTTAATATTTAGATAGTTTAAAAAAAATTAAGAAAATTTTTATTCTAAATTACAGATAAAAATTTTTGAAGAATTAAAGTTTTCAACAAATAGACAATTTTTTTGTTTAAATTTTAATCTTTTGCCGCTAGACAATCGCAATAAAGTTTATATTAAGAAAAACTATAAACCAAACTAGTTTTTGATATTTATATAATTTTAAAAAAATTAAAAATATTTTTTTTTTTAAATTTCAGATGAAAGATTTTGAAGAATTAAAGATTTGAATTCATCGACCCTTTTTTTGATTAAATTTTAATCTTTTGCAGCTAGACAATCACAATAAAGTTTATATGAAAGAAGACTAGAAAACCAAACTTGTTTTTAATTTTTATATAATATTAAAAAAATTTATAAAATTTCTATTTTAAATTTAATATGAAAAATTTTGGTAAATTGAAGATTTCAATTAATCGACAATTTTCTTTATAAAATGAATCAATTGCTCTAGACAATCGCAATTAAGTTTACATTAAAGAAGACTATGAAGGAAACAACTTTTTAATATTTACATAATTTTAAAAAAATTGACAAATTTTTTATTCGACATTTAAAGTACAAAAATATGAAAAATATTAAGAATTTCAGGAAATCGTTATATTTTGTTAAAAATTAAGTTTTTGCCTCTGGATAATCGCAATTATGTTTTTATTAAACAAAACCATAGACAAAATTAGTTTTAAACAGAAAAATCAGTATTTAAAAATTTATTTATTTTTGGACGCAGTATTTAAGATGTAATAATAATTGTGAAATATCTGAAGATTTCAAAAAAGCTAACTCTTTCTTGAAAAAATAATAATGCTTATTGATATTTGTAATAAATTTTTAACAAAATAATTTCAAATTTAACTTTCAAATTAAATTTGATCCTTAACAATTTAAATATAATTTTCAATTTTCTTTTTTTCCTATTTCTTCTGTGCTTAGAAATGACTTTATGAGGATTTTTAGTAATGAATTGATAAAAAAATAAATTTAATATAATTTTTTACAATTTTTTTTTATTTGACTTATTGTATTTGGGTTTAAGTATTTTAATTTTTATTTTGAATTTTACTTTTGTTTCAATTCCTAAATTAAAATATTCGTAAATTCAATTTAATTAAAGATTTCTTATTTACTGGTATTTTTTTTATTTAATTATTTTACTTTGAATTTTGATTTATTTTATTTTAACATTTTGTTACGTTTTGATGTACAAAAACCCTTACAATATTCCCTAGTTCCTCCTTTTAAATCAATTTCAATTAAGAACTTGATTTGGGATGAGGATTAAGTCAATGAGAGTACTAAAGTTTATTGTAGAATATTTATTTATGAGGTTATTATAATGAGTAGAGAGATTTACAAAAATGATTTTATAAATTGAGCCTTACTTTCGAAGATGGAAAGATTGATGTTTTACTCGCAGATTTGTAGAAGGCAAGCGATGGAATAGTATTAACCTTGCAGTAGATTAGCCGTTGAGTAAACAGACGAGGATCCTAATCTTAGATGTCGATGCAGGTGAATTTTGTAGAAAATAGAAACTTCTTGCAGGAGACTTTTAGTTTGTTTTTCTCACAAAACGGTGTGAATTTCCGTTATTTTGTAGAGTGACAACTTGGACCGAATAGAATTATCACTTATTAAAAGCAATACGTTACTATGCAGTAAGACTGTAATACTGCAAGTAATTTGAGTAGTTGAATGTGAATAACTACTGACTAGATGGTAAGACTGTGTATTATCAAGTTTGTAAAACTTCGAACTGCACTAGTCAACCTGATGCTCCAATTTATATTGGAAAATTGGGAATGCTCATGGCTGCCTAGAAAAAAGATGTCCGCTTCAAAAAAAGATGGACGCTTAGAAAAAAGATGGCCGTCCTAGCTTCACCTTCCTCTTCCTTCCCCTGCATGAATTCTAGGTTGTAATACTCCGCATTAAAGTGAAAGTATATCGTAGTTCTTGAAATTTGGAAAATGTTTGTCTTTGCTTGTCTCTTCTCCCCGTTCCCTTTACAGGTGTCTAGACTTGTAGTACCCTCCACCAAGAGGTAGCTGTCCTAGACTTGCGTTTGTCTTATGTTAACATAATCTCTTCCTTCCTCAAACGTTTTCAATTTTAAAATCACATCTACTCTTGTCTAATATTCGTATACAATATTAACCAAAATGATATACAATGATAAGAATTCTTATATCTATAAGAATTGAATAATAACAATGTATATAACAATATATAAAGTATATATATAGGTTACGAACGTAACACCTCCCCCCTCAGTTCGAGCATGGGAAAAAATGATACATGCTCGAAAGTTATTATTTTTTTTTTCAATGCTCATTTTGTTAAGGGAAATGTTATGATCCTGTACATTTGTCCAATTTTTATTACTTTATTCATAAATACTAATTTTGATTTATACCAATGCATGCTATATTTAAAGAATATGTTATAGTAATAATTACAATATAAGAGATAGATTTTTTTTTTTAGTGATTCAATTTTGTGACTAATACACATTTTACACACTACGCACATTTAATTTGATCATCATTTTTTTATTTTAAATATAATTCATTAATTTTGTTATTTTACTTATTAATGTGAGTTTAGATGTGCGTACAATGTAAAAAATAGAAAATAAAATTTTATTATGTTTTACTTGATCACATTCATTCATTTTTCTTGCGCTCCTAGAAAAATAAACATAGACTTTTGATAAGATGGGACCGAAAGAAATTACTAGTCCTCTCGAGTTTCCGGTGAACCTCGAGTTCCTAGGATTTAGATAAAACACCGTGGCTAGAGAAAATAAAATTTTTTTTTTTTTCTTGAAGTTATTCCGATTGCGTTTTCTGCGGTTCCTGTCTACGAGGTATTATTGTTATTAGAAAAACATAAAATAAATGAATCATTTTTATTCTGAAGTCCATTACCTAGAACAGATAACTTGTATTATTAAAAGTACACTAATTATTTCACAAGAAAAATGTTATTTTTGCGATAATCACAAAAATGACACTTTTGTAATCGGATTGGATTTGTAAGTGGGAGGAAGCTTTAAATAAATGTTATTATTTTACTTTAGATGATTTTTTTCAGCTGTAAATGTGATTTTCTTAAATGTCTCGTTTGTCAGATTTTTAGTAAAATTTTGTCTGTTTATGAATTTTTATTTATTTTTCTGGTACAATACGTGACAGTTTAAGTCTATTTATATGTACTATTTTTTGTTTATTTTTTACTTGTATTTTAATATTTCCTTTATTTAAAATTTCTAATACTTTATATGGTCCTGTATATTGATTGGCAAATTTGTGAATTTTTCCCCCTTGGAGTAAGAAAACTTTATCCCCTACTTTAAAATCTTGTGGATTGCATTTTTTATCATAATAAATTTTTGACTTTTCTTTTGCTGATATTAAATTTTCTTTTGCAATATTTCTCATTTCATGTAATCTTGTTATCAAATCAGTTAAATAATGATCATATGTTTCTAATTTTTCGTGTTCCAGTGGTGGATCACTAGATGGTAACCGTGCCAATTTTCCAAAAATTAATTCATACGGAGTACATTTGGTACCCTCGTGTACACTGGTGTTGTATGAAAACATAGCGAGTTCTAACCAGTCGTCCCATTCTTCGTTTTTATTTATAAATTGTTTTAAATATTCCCCTAAAACGTGATGTGATCTCTCAATCGAACCGTTTGATTGGGGGTGAAAAGCGGTTGTTTTAAATTGGCGAATTCTGAATCTTTTTGCTAAACGTCTCATTAAATTACTTAAAAAATCCGTCCCTTGATCTGTCAAAACACCTTTAGGTGATCCGTAAATACAAATAAATTTCTTAATGAAAGCATCAGCTATTGTACTAGCTTGATGATTTGGAAGTGCTATTGCTAACGAATATTTAGTAAGGTTGTCCTGAATAGTTAATATATATTCATTGCCTGATTCAGTTTTTGGAAGAGGACCAACAATATCCATTGCGATTTTTTCGAATGCTGTGCCTGGTGTATCTGTTATGATCATTGGATCCTTTGTTTTTACACGAACTAATTTTTTGAGTTGACATTGTAAACAATTTTGAATATACTGCTGAATATTAATTTTCATATTTTTCCAATAGTAATTTTGTCGTATTCTTTCATATGTTTTTGTAACACCTTTATGACCCCCAACTGAACTAGAATGTGCTTCTTCTATTAATTGCAAATATTGTTCTTTTGTTGGATATTTAGTGGTTCCGTTGCATATTATTATTTTTACAACCGAATTTTCAAAAATACATTTGAACATAGATAAAATTTCTTTCCAATTTATGTTATTGACCTGAGCAGTTTTTGCTATACTTATTGTTTTTAACTTTAATTTTTCGGCCTTATTTTTTAATGAAATAATTGATAATTTTATATTTTTTAAAGTATTAGACATATTTTCTTTTATTTCGTTTTCAATAGGAAGGGCTATGTGGTAAAATGCACCTTTTTTTATATTTTTTGCTAGACCCAATTGAAGGTTTCCAAAATTAGGCAATTTTGCGCGTTTTGCTAAAGACCTGGAGCCATTATCTCTAGGCTCTCCATTAACTGAAATAAAATAAGCGAAATTATCTTTACGCATTGGTAACTGATCCCTACAATCTATAATATATTTTTCCTTCTTGAGGTTGAAATTTGTGCAATTTTTATTTTCTTCTAAAGTGTCTTCTTCTTCTGATGATTCAGTATCTGTGTTTTCATAACCAAGATCAATTTCTTCCTTTTGAGTTTTTTGATTTCGTTTTTTATATTCAAGATCTGACATAACCTCGTCAGAATATATTTCTTTGTCGAATGTCTGTTTCTTTTGAATTTGTTTTTTATTTCCTTCCTTTTCTTCTTTAGTTTTTTGATTTATATATTCAGGATCTGACATAACTTCGTCAGAATAGACTTCATTGTAGAATTTCTTTTTCTTTTGAGTTTGTTTTTTGTTTTCTTCATTTAACAATTTTTTCGGCCTTCCTCTTTTCTTTTTGAAAAGGGAGGTATTAAAATGAATATCCTTTTTCGGTCTTCCTCGTTTCTTCTTTTTTTCTTCATGTTTATTTGATTTATCTAGAATCTTGACTTGCTTATTTTCTTCATTTTTGTTTAATGTAACTACTTTGTTCATTTGATTTCTTGTAACGACATTGCAGACACTAGGCAATGTATTTTGATTTTTTGAATTAGATATGATTTTGATAAATATTAGAAAGAGATTGATTATCTCTTTATATATATATAGCAATAATTTTCCATAGATTGGTATCCATCACTTGGATCCAATAAATAAATAGATTGGAGAATTTTTATAATCTCCGAAATAGAATAGGAATCATTATCCTGAGGTAGAGATTGCTTTTTGCAAATCTTTTGCATAATTGAATGGAGACATTTTTTTATCTCCGATTGATTTTCTGAAAATAGAGTTTGATTATTAAAAATATTTTTTATCAATGATTGGAGAAGTTTTATTTGCTCCGAATTTGTGCTTTCCTGAGGTGCTTTAAAATGAAAACCATGTTTATTTTTTCTAAGAGTTTCTGCTTGGACACTTCTTTGAGTGTGTTTTTCGACATCGATTTCGTGGATATTTTCTTGATTTATTGCTTGAATTTTTTCTTCATTATCATCTTCAATATTTTCTTCTTCAATATTTTCTTCGACTGGATTTCGGGACAAAGCGTCTGCATTGACGTTTGTTTTTCCTGCTTTGTAAATGACATTAAAATCATATTCTGCTAATTTTAGTTTCCATCTAGTAACCCTTGAGCATGGATCTTTTGAATTTTGGAACCAAACCAATGGTTTGTGATCCGTGACTAATGTAAATTTTCTTCCATAGAGATATGGTCGAAAATGTTGAACACAATAAATAATTGCTAATGCTTCTTTTTCGTACGTATCGTATTTTCTTTCTGTTTCATTTAAGGTTCGCGAAGTATATGCAACTGGTTGATCTTTGCCTACTTTTCCTTGTGATAATATGCCTCCTATTGCAAAGCCTGAGGCGTCTGTCGTTAGAATAAACGGTTGAAAAAAATCTGGTCTTTTTAAAAGTGGTTCTTCGCAAAGTTTACTTTTTAATGTATTAAATGCCGTTTCTTGTTTTTCAGTCCAAAGGAAAGGTATATCTTTCCTTAAAAGTTCATTTAGAGGATTTGCAATTTTTGAAAACTGGTCTATAAATCTTCTATAATAACCGGCGAGTCCTAAAAATTGTTTTATATTTTTAACATTTTTTGGTACTGGAAATTTTTGCACTGCTTCCACTTTTTTCGGGTCGGGTCGTACTCCATGTTTATCGATAATGTGTCCTAAATAACATACTTCTAACCGTAAAAATTCGCATTTATCGGGCTGTAATTTCAAATTTGCACTTCGTAGTCTTTCCATGAATTTTGAAAATTTTTCTTCGTGATCTTCTAACGTATTTGCATAGATAACAACGTCGTCTAAATAGACAAATAATTCAATTCCTTGTAAACCTAATAGTACCTGATCGATTAATTTTTGAAAGGTACTCGGTGAATTTTTTAAACCAAATGGCATTCTGTCAAATTCATAATGCCCATACGGTGTTGAAAATGCGGTTTTATGCGCGTCTCTTGGATCCATTTTAATCTGATGAAAACCGGAAGCTAAGTCGGAAACGGAAAAATATTGAGCGTTTGATAATTGGTCTAACAAGTCGATTATATTTGGCAAAGGATAAAATTGTCCTACTGTGCGTTCATTCAATTTTCTAAAGTCTAATACTAACCGCCATTTTTTGTTTCCTTGAGAGTCGTCCTTCTTCGGAACTATCCAAATGGGTGTGTTAAAGGGTGAATCGGAAGGTTTAATAATTTGTTGTTCTAATAATTCGTTTACTTGACGTGTCATTTCCTCTTTGTGTACAGGTGGAAATCTATATTGTTTTGTTATAATAGGTGTGTCATCTGTAGTAATAATTCTGTGTTTAATAAGATCAGTTGCTTCTAAATATTCTCCCGGTATATGAAATCTATCCGAGTATTTATTTACTAATTTTATAACATGTTCTAGCTCTTCTTTGTTTAAATGGTCTAATCTAAGTAATTTTTTCAATTCTTCTACTCTATCTGTTCCTGTGATATTAAAAATTTTTCCTGATTTGTCATTGTTTGTAAACACGTTAATTATTTCTTCTATTACAATATTTTCATTGTTTTTGAAATTACATTTTTGATTTTCATTTTCTAATTCTTTAAAATCTTCCAGTTTTATATTAAGGACAGGTATTTTTATAGACTCGTTGCGTGTGTTAAATACCTTTAAATATGCTTTACCTTCTGTATTTGTTACAACTGCGTTGCCTAAAAAAACACCTTCGGCTACTGACTGTTTAGGGATAAAACCTATCTTTTTATCTTTATTCAAAATTTTAACATGAATATTATAAACTGATCTAGCTGGTATTGTAAAATAATCGTTTGATTCAAAGTAAAATTTTTGATTATTTATTTCTATGTGTCTTTCTTCATAATTTATTTTTACTTTATTATTGACAAAAAATTCTGTTCCTAAAATACTGTCGTGTTCAATTGGTACATCATTAGATAATAAATTAAAAATTGTCGGAATGCCAAAAATATTAAGTTTTACTTGTCCTAATGTATAAACTGGATGCTCATTAATTCCTGTTAATTTGATGCATTTATTTTTATCAATTTCTTTGTCATTATGAAGTGCTCGAAGTTTTAATAAATTTGGTCCTGCTCCTGTGTCAATCATCATAGTTGTAGATGTTTTAAGTCCATTAGTATTTACTCGAACGTATGGTATTGAATTAGGTTTTGCTAAACTTATATGTTTTGTTGGGAGTTTATTATTACCAGATGCATTAAAATTTTTCAATCTGTCCTGGAGCATCCTACTGAGGAAGAATTTTGGAGTTTTCCGAATGTTCTACTGGGTGATGCGTTTGTTGATGGCTATTGTTATATATTCTTTTTCTACATTCACTAATTACATGTCCTGGATTTTTACAATAATTACATGTTACAGTTTGGTTTCTGTGTGTCGGGTTTGATAGTGGAATATTTTTACTTGTGCTTGGTTCTTGTTCTTGTAATTGTTCGTTTTGTTTATTCTGATATCTGCTGTTATATGAATTTTGATATCTGTTTTGGTTTCGATATTGATTCTGATTTTGATATTGATTACGATTTTGGAATTGATTTGGTGAAGTTCTGTACTGGTTTTGGGTTTGATTTTGATATTGATTTCGCGGAGGGTCTTTATAGTAATTTTGATGATGGTCTTGAGATGCATTAAATGGTTGATTTTGATTTCTGTTACTAAAACGATTTTGATATTGATTCTGGGGTGTAAAATTTCGTCGTGAATGTATAAAATTTTCTTGCCTTTGTCCTAGTAATTTATTAATTTGAAAACAATTTACTGCAAAATGTCCTTTTTTACCACAGAGTAAACAAGTAATGATTTCATCCTGAGCAACATTTATCTTTGTTGTTTGAGCAAAATCTTTATTGTTTTTAGACAAATATTCATTTTCAATTTTTTGCGTATTTTTTCTTAGTTCATTACGTGATAATAATTTTCTTTCTACTTCTATTGCTTTATTTACTGCATTTTTAAATGTGTCAGATATTCCTACTCGTAATTCTAATTCTGGTCTAAGTCCTCGCGTAAAACAATCAACAATGGTTTCTTCTAGTCCTGTTTTAAATGTTTCGTCTACTGTATTTTCGTTATTAATTCTATGCGCATCTAAAATTCTTTCTGCTGCTTCTGCAATTCTTGACCCATAAGATACTACGTTTTCATGTTCCCACATATACATTGCCCCTAATTCCCCTTGTAACTGATATACTGATTTCGCGGGTGCATAAACTGTTTTTAGTCTTTCTGCCAATTCTTGTACTGTGTTAAAACTATGCCCTAATATAATTTTCCTTGCTTCGCCAGAAATTCGACCCCGAATTAATTTTACTAAATTCTTTTCCACATCTACATTTTCTGGAAGCATTGATTTTGCCTCTACACAACCCTCAATAAATATCGATAATGGTATATTTTTTCCGTCAAATAATGGAATTGTTTCCAAAGCGTCGCGTAAAGAAACTTGATGGTTATTCGGTAAAGCCATATTTTCGTGATTAAATAAAATTTCAGAATTATTGGAAGATGTGTCAGAATTATGTACGGATTGATTTTCAAAATTATCGTCAATTTCTTCTATTAAAGTTTTATTTAATTCAGACTGATTTTTATTAAAGCCAAATTCTTCCAAATTATTTAAATGACTTTCAATTAAAGTTTTTTCTGCCGTAAGTTCTTCGCTATCACTATAATCACTGTTAGAAGTATCGTCACTGTCAAAAAGTTGAGTTGAAATGAATCCTGAATCCGATTGTTTTTCTTTTTGTGAAAAATTAATATTTGGATTTGTTTTAGAATACCTCGGTGTACTAGTAAATGGTTTTGATTTGATATTAGGGATTCCGGAATTTAAGGATAGTTTAGGATTTTCTTTTATTTTTGAGCGAGTTAAATGTTGAGAATCAGTATTATTTTCATTTAAATTAGACATTAATTTCGAGTTGCATGATACTTAAAATTATAAGTTTTATAAAAACAAAATCATTTGCATATAAATGTAATAAAAAGAAGTATTTTATGCAAAAGTTTTTATAAATAAATATTCTCACTCTTCTAGAAAAAATGTCAATAAACTTGCATTAACGAATAAATTGTAAAAAAGATAAATGATTATGTTGTACAGATTCTATCGTATTTTTAAGAGGAATCGAACCCCTATTTACAAATAAACTTTTAGGATTTACAATTGCAAATGCACCTAGCAAATATAAGGGAAACGAACCCTTCTTTGTCAAATATACCTGTATAGTTTAAAATTGAAAATGCTCCAAGCTATTACGGATCATATACAACAGAAATTTTTTATACAAAAACAAATATTTTTAAAATGATATTAAGGATTTTATTTCAAAGATATATACTTTTTATTGACACTTTTAATTTAGTTAGCTCATTGATTTTTTGAAAAATAAATCATTTGGTAAATTTAAATTTTAATTGAATTTTAAAAATTTTCATGAATTTTTATTATTGACTTATAATTTGTTTTTTAAAAAAAAAATTTTTACAAATTTTTTCTCATCGACTTTTATTTTGTTTCCCGGGCCGATGCACCAAAATTGTGAAGGGCTTCTGTTACGTTTTGATGTACAAAAACCCTTACAATATTCCCTAGTTCCTCCTTTTAAATCAATTATAATTAAGAACTTGATTTGGGATGAGGATTAAGTCAATGAGAGTACTAAAGTTTATTGTAGAATATTTATTTATGAGGTTATTATAATGAGTAGAGAGATTTACAAAAATGATTTTATAAATTGAGCCTTACTTTCGAAGATGGAAAGATTGATGTTTTACTCGCAGATTTGTAGAAGGCAAGCGATGGAATAGTATTAACCTTGCAGTAGATTAGCCGTTGAGTAAACAGACGAGGATCCTAATCTTAGATGTCGATGCAGGTGAATTTTGTAGAAAATAGAAACTTCTTGCAGGAGACTTTTAGTTTGTTTTTCTCACAAAACGGTGTGAATTTCCGTTATTTTGTAGAGTGACAACTTGGACCGAATAGAATTATCACTTATTAAAAGCAATACGTTACTATGCAGTAAGACTGTAATACTGCAAGTAATTTGAGTAGTTGAATGTGAATAACTACTGACTAGATGGTAAGACTGTGTATTATCAAGTTTGTAAAACTTCGAACTGCACTAGTCAACCTGATGCTCCAATTTATATTGGAAAATTGGGAATGCTCATGGCTGCCTAGAAGAAAGATGTCCGCTTCAAAAAAAGATGGACGCTTAGGAAAAAGATGGCCGTCCTAGCTTCACCTTCCTCTTCCTTCCCCTGCATGAATTCTAGGTTGTAATACTCCGCATTAAAGTGAAAGTATATCGTAGTTCTTGAAATTTGGAAAATGTTTGTCTTTGCTTGTCTCTTCTCCCCGTTCCCTTTACAGGTGTCTAGACTTGTAGTACCCTCCACCAAGAGGTAGCTGTCCTAGACTTGCGTTTGTCTTATGTTAACATAATCTCTTCCTTCCTCAAACGTTTTCAATTTTAAAATCACATCTACTCTTGTCTAATATTCGTATACAATATTAACCAAAATGATATACAATGATAAGAATTCTTATATCTATAAGAATTGAATAATAACAATGTATATAACAATATATAAAGTATATATATAGGTTACGAACGTAACAATTTTAACATTCTACGATTCTATATTTAGTTTTGTTTGTGTTTAAATATTATATAATGTTAATTTTATTATGTTTATCCTTTTATTTTTTTAATTCAAAAATTAAATAAATTTAACTATAAATTTTTGAATTTTAAATTCATTTATTTTGATTTAATAATGAAAATTTGAAAATTCATTTAATTCCATTTAATTTATTATTAAAATTTTTTATTAATTAAATATACAATTTTTCTGGCTTTTTTCAACTATTCGCATTTTCGATATCAAAAATTGTAAGTAATTATCTTTAATAATTTTTTATTAAAAAATTAAGAGTAAAATTATTATTTTCATTAATAATAATTAATATTACTCATTAATTACGCGTAATATTAATGTATATTGAAAAACGATATTCAAATTTACCGCATTCAATGGAGATTCAATGTCGGTAAAGTAGAGCACAGTACTTTTCACTACTTCCAAACTTTAGGTAAAAAATCATTGTTTTTTTCTGCAAATATGAATTTCTTTTATAAAAAAAACTTCTTTTATTTGAGAAATAAATTATGATTCGCTTCTTTGTTAATTAGAGTAGTAATTGTTTCTTAAAATCCCTACAAAACTCATACGTATACGATAGATTGTTATCCCGTGCAATTGCAAAGATTCATGTAATTCTATATACTTTTGGATAAGGAATTATATATTATACGAATCATTAAACTAAGTATATTTATCTTTTGTAATATACCGCTCAGAAAAATGTTTTCCTTGGTTCTCGATATCAATTGATTGAACTGCAAATATTTTCAATGGCGATTTGGTGTAGCGCAATTATGCGCATATCCCAGCAGCCTTTGGATGCCTCGAGTTTACCCTCTCGTCGGGTGGACAGGGGTTCGAGCCCGCTGACCCTCGAGCGCCACAGGTTTTTTTTTTTATTCAAAATTAATTTTTTATTGCACGACAAAACATAATGTGAAGTTTCTTTATTTTTTAAACCCTTTTAAACAATAATTTTATTAGTCCAAGAGCGAACGTCCAAAAATGACGTCATTTTTTATCCCAATTTCTGACGTCATTTTTTATGTCATTTTTTACTTCTTTTTGACGTCTTTTTGAGGTCAGAAAATACATCAGAAAACACGTCATATTTGACGTAAAAATGACGTCATGTTTTTCGACTGGGCAGTGTACAAACGAGAAAGCATATTACATAACAGTAAGATGTTTAATAAAAATGTCTTATAGGGTAAAGCAGACAGTTGTCGGCCACCTTATAGTTGTCGGCCACCTTACAGAAAAATGTGAATACTGTTGTAAAATTTAGAACAAAAAATGTTTTTTCTTTAAGATTCTGCACCGAAAAAAGTTTAGTACACCATACGTTCGAAATGACCGATATAAATAGATGATTACAATTGGGTAACAGAGCTGTCTCAGTTTGGTACGGGAGCCGCACCAAAGTTTAGAGCAGCAGCTATCTTACGTCCTGGGAAACACGTTTGGTACAATATATGTACCAAAATAATCCAGGAGCAATACCAGCGTGGATTTGGTGTTATTAGGAGGTTATAATACTTCTGCTGTAAGGAACTAAGTTTGACAGATTTCCTAACCTCTTTTCGGTGTGGTAATTACATGATTTGTCATTAGAAATACGTTGGATTCATTATTGGTGCTCAAATAGTAGCGAGTTTATAGTGAAAACAAAAAGTAGTGTTAAATTCGGGTGGAAAAGACGGTGAGTTATTAAGAATTCTCTGTAAAATATTTTTCCAAGGATGCAGTTATAACAAGAAAATTTGATAAGATATTGAAATTTATTTTTAATATTCAAGTTCCTTACATCTCAATAAAGAGGTTTAAGCTCGAGTAATTAAAAAAAAAAAAAATTTTAATAGATTTTTTAAGGTGGTCGACTACTGTCTTGTTAAATCTTGTAATCAGACGCAGACAGCTGTCGGCCACCTTATTAAAAAATGTAAATACGGTTGTAAATTTTAAAACAAAAAATTTTTTTTTAAAGATTCTTGTAATTAGATGATTTGTCGTTATAAATACGTTTGATTTATTATTGATGCTCAAAAAGTGGCGAATTTATAGTGAAAACAAAAAGTGGTGTTAAATTCGAGTGGAAAAGTCGGTAAAAGTCGATAAGAGCACTCTTTAGAATAGTCCTCGAAATAGTCTTCCACAAATGCAGTTATATAAAGAAAATTTAAAAAGATATTGAAATTTATTTTTAATATTTAAGTTCCTAAAATCTCAAAAAAGAAGTTTAAGCTTGAGTAATTAAAAACAAAAATTTTTTAATAGATTTTTTAAGGTGGTCGACTACTGTCTAGAAGGAAGCCGATATCTGTGTGTTTGCTGGCCAACAACTGTCTTTTTGTTACTTGTAAACAACACAATATTTTAAGTAGTAAAATAAATTTTTTTCTTAATGTTTTTGAATAGACAGTTTAAGGCAGTCATAAAAAACAATTATGTTTTTTAAAAATTAATGGACAATGCTCAGTACAATTTTTATACCGTTTTTAGCTAAACGATACGCTTAACTGGCCGACAACTGTCTGGTTCACCCTATATTAAAATAAGACACCTGATTGCAGTCACATCGGTAATGATAGAAGAAATATATTTACCTCTTATTAAAGCGCAACTTTTTTAAGCAATTTTGCATGTCGTCTCTACATTTCTTTAGATTATAGTCCTCAGGTAAAAGTTTTGGAGCATTTGGAACTTTTTCAATAGCCTTCAACAAAACTGCAATTAAATTTAGAATGATTTTAAAAAAATATTGTTTTCATTCCTGAAAAGAACTATATCTAATTCAATACATAGCCCCACAAAAAGTAAAAAATACCCTGCGCGTCTGACCCCACTACTCTATTCCCACGTATTTTAATGCGCTGAATGTAAATCTATCTGTCATCAGAATTGGCCCAGCACAACAGGTTTTCATTCTAACCTCAAAATCAACAAAATGTCAATTTTTGTTCGCTAGAATCTGAACCCGACTTAACGTTAATATATATGCCTAGAGCCAATAGATGGTTTAAATTATGACCTTTAAATCGCTTTTTATAAAAATTTTTGTACGATGATTTTTAACGAACGTATGATATGTTTTACATAACAGAATTTTCTTTTTATAATTCACGATTCACGCGTTTTTAACATTGAAACAAAAGTCATATGTTTAGGGCATGTGATGGATTATGACGTCACTGGTATAGGCAAAATTTGTCCGTAATTTTCGCAGATAAACTTCCGAAAAGCTCGAACCTGAAATCTTTTTGATACTTCGTATACTTATATAATTTGATGAGCTGATTACGAAAATCGTAGTGAAAATTAACGACTAGCTCATCTTTATTGTAGAAACCACAAAAAACTATAAACAATGGTTTTTGCATTACTTTTAGTAAATTAAAAAAATATAAAAAAATGTTTTAGATAAAAGTTGTAGATCTCATTGAAATACACATTTTATGTCTCTTACATTTTTTTTCCAAATGTACATAGTTTTTAAGGTATTAGTCGCGTAAAATGATTTTCGTCAGATTTTTTTAAAACTTTGTATCTGTATTCATGACGTATTTATCTATGAAATGAGATCTATCCTATTAATTTTGACCACTTCTGAGCTTCAAAATATTAATTCAAAGTTTATACCTTTTACATGCAATAGCATAAAATGCATGTAAAAAATGTCTCTTATATTCAATTATAAAAAAACAAGTCGTCAGTTTCTCAAATAAAACTACTAAGTTACACATTGAGATAAAATAAATCCTTTAAAAAAAAATTAATTTATTGACCACGCCGTATAAAAAATACAATGATTTAAAAATTCATAATTTTTCATTTTCACATGGTTTCATTGAAAAATGTCGAAAACGTGTGAGCAATACATCACGATAACTTATAGTACCTGACTCAAAATCGTTATAAATTACATATATTACATTAGAAGAGGTCACAAGGAAGCAAATGAGTTGATATAAAAGTTAATTTTTTGTTCTTTTTATTTTGCGGGAGTTTTGCGGGAGCATTTACGCGACTAATACCTTAAGAGAAATGCAAAAAACTAGAAATCACCATAAATACGTTATTTACAACGTAACATGCGTATATTTATGTAATTTTTTAAGTTGGTTTGTTATTTCAAGGAGCTTCGCTCCCCGAAGGGAAGGGGCTGGTCCCTAACCCCCTTAAGTCTTGAAGAATCTAGGAGGGGTTGGGGTGCCATACTGATAGTGGAATGTAGTACATAAGTGTACGTAATTTAACGTTATTACGTAACAGTAAGTAATGTTACGTAATGAACGTAACGTTACGTAATGAACGTAATGTAATAACGCAGTTACGACTGTAGATAATTTAATATTGATATAAGGTGGGTATTTGGTCACATTTATGGTGATTTATGTTTTTTGCAATTATTTCGTAAACTAATAGGTTTCAGTAAAAAATGCATCAAACATAAAATGTGTATTTTTTTTAAATTTGTTTTTTATATTTGCAATATTTAAAGAGATAAATGCAAAAAACCAAAATTTTCATGATTCTTTATACAACTTTTTTACCATGAAATTCAAATTTGTGCTAATTTTCACTATGATTTTCGTAATCAGCGCATCAAATTACGTAAGTATACGAAGTATCAAAAAGATTTGAGGTTCGAGCTTTTCGGAAGTACATCCCAAAAGTCAAACAAACTCGGGTCTGAGAGACCTTACTAGGGAGCATTCACATATTACGTAACATTTTTTAGGGGGGGGGTGTCAGCAGTTTGTTACGTCCAGCAGAAAAAATGGCGCTAATGTATGTAACGACGTGTTACATGGGGGTGGGGGGGGGAGTCAAAATTTTCCGAAAAAAACGTTACGTAATATGTGAACGCTCCCCTATAGGAAGGTTTCTCAGTGTCGGATCCAGACATGGGTTGTGGAGGGGGTAACACATGAGTGAGAAAGAGATGGCACTATAGTGTTATCTCTGTCTCTCTCATACAAAGATAAGGCTTTAGGGGGGAGGCCAAGCACCCATGCCCCCCCCCTGGATCCGCCAATGAGGTTTCCACTAAGTTTTATGACAAAATATTCAAAATTTTAGTGAAAAGTCACGGACAAATTTTGTCTATACAAGTGATGTCATACTCCATCACATGCCCTTAAGTAAACCATCATATATTCGTTAGAAATTATCGTAGAACAGTTTATAAAAAAAAAACGTTTGAAAAGCCATAATTCAAACTAGATATTGGACCTAAGCATATATTAACGTTAATCGGGTTCAGATTCTAAGAAAAAATGAAAGTGACATTTTTGTTAATTTTGAGGTTAGAATCAGAACCTGATGTGCTCGGACAATTCTGATGACGGATTCGGATTCAGCGCAACAAAATTCATGAGGGTAGGGTACACTGTGGTCAGCCGCACAGGGAACTTGTTTTGTGTGGCTGTGAAATTTATGACAAATCTGAAGTAAAGTAACAAAGGGCAACTACATGCAATTAACGTCTGCAATATATCACACTTTGCATAATGAAAGAGTATTAAACAAGATCTGCTTTTGTAAAGTAACAAAATCCACCTGGACGTAGTTGTAGAGAATAATAATTGAAAATAATGCTGGACACATTTCGGATGTGAACAAACAGAAAACGAACAATACATTTGAATAATTTTGGAATTGACTGTCGGACAAATTTTTGGACTAAACCAGAGTTACATCGGATCGTAAATTGGTGCCAGACGAATGTTGGATATTATTGCAACTGTAAATAATCTCGGAATCGACAGGCAGACAATTTTTGGACTAAAGCTAGATTTGAGTGGGATTGTACATTACTGTCGGATAGATTTCGGATATGAACAGACAAAAACGAAATCCAATTGGATTAAAAATAATTATATAATTATCTGTGGGGTGAATTGAATACTAAACTAGATTCGAAACGGATTGCAAAGTAGTGCTGGACAGATTTGGGATATCACTCTAAATATAAGTAATTTAAAAATTGACTGCCGGACAAATGTTGGACTAAATGATACGTGCGACATATTGTAAATTTGTGCCGAATCCTTTTTCGTATGAGAATCCAGTATTTACTGTACGTTAGTGCCGGACAGGTTTCGGATGAGAATAGACGAAAGACTGACGTCACTTAAACTATAAATAATTTCGGATTATTTGCCGGACAAATGTTGGAGTAAACCAGACTTGCAACTAATTTGTCAACGGACGAAACACGGATTTTGCTTAGACTATAAATATCAGAATTGATTTGCCGGACACGTTCCATAATTTTGTTAATTTATATAGAATTAACTATTGAGTAAAAAAGTTTTGTACAAAAAACTTACGGAGTATTTCACTGATATCAGAACTGTCAATCATCCGTTTTTCAGCTGATAAATCAACATTGTTGTCTTTATCAGATTGTAAACGGAATCTCACGTTCAGCAAATCATCCATGTTGAGATAGGCAGAAAGTAGATACCGAATACGGCTAGTTTTGTCTGTGGCAAATTTTGCGCTTTCGTAATATTTACGAACCACACTGATTCCCTCCACTGTAACCTGAAATAGAAAATAAAGAATTTGACAATTCGTAAAAAACTGTGGATTAGGCACAGAAACTCTGTCGGCTTTGTCCCAGTCTCGTTTCCTTTCTCCAAATAATGCTCGAGTGCAAGGATGGGTATAGTTCTTAGAAAAAGACGACTTTTGACTTTTTGTGTAGGTACTTTTAATTTATAAACTTTAAAAGTCGACTGATAGTCAGAACTTTGGAATTACCGAATTTGCATTTGTCCAAACTTTGAAATCACCGAACTAATATTTGTCCGAATTTTTAAATCCCGTAACTCGCATTTGGCCGAGCTTTTAAATCACCCAACTTACATTTGTCAAAACATTAAACTTTCCGAATCATTGTTTATCAAACTCCTTAACTCACCAACTACGAAAGTCACCGAATGTGCATTTGTCCGATCTTCGAAAGCTAGGTCTTCTAAACAAGTTTTCTCATTAGCTGGTAAATTTACTTGTAACATTACCAGCTAATCAGAAAACTTGTTTAGAAATTCTACTTTCCAAGGGTCGGACAAATACGAGTTTGGTGACCTGCGTAGTCGGTCAGTTTAAGGGTCTGACAAATGATAGTTAGGAGAGCTGAATGTTTTAAGAAGTGCAAGTTCGGTTATTTAAAAGTTCGACCAAACGTGAGTTTAGTGATTTTAAAGTTCGGACAAATGCAAATTGAGATATTTCAAATTTCGGACAAATGCAAGTTCAGGTATTTCAGGGATCACAGACTGTCCCCTATTCCCCTTTTTTCCCCTATTTTGAAGGTTTGTCCCTATTTCCCCTATTTCAAAGATTTGTCCTCTATTTCCCCTATTTCTAATTTTCAAATGTAAATTTATAATTTATCAAAGTTATTTTTCACTTAATTCTGAATTTGGATCATTTAATAATCATTTGTATCATTTAATCGTTTAATAATCGCGCTGAGCTATTTGGGAGAGAGGGAGATTGATCACAGTTTATTTTTTTTATTTGCCATTTTCAAATAACTGCGGGTAATTTTAAATCCTAATAAAAAGGAAAAGCTAGCCGCTTTTTTAAAGAAAATTATAAACAATGGTTTGAGTTTTTAAAACAATGGTTTTTGGTTCCATTATCATTTATTTTCCGAAATTTTTAATTAATTTAAATAATTTTTTCAACTTCCACTTATTCTCTCAAAATTTTATAACTATTCCTTAAATTTTTAGATTATTTCGTTCTCTTGTTATTTATTCTCGACAGTTTCCAAATTTTTTTACATTTGTCAATTATTTTTTTAATATTTAATAATTTTATCATTTTGTAATTTTTCTTTCAATTATCTATCTGTCTTTTTAAAAATGTAATTTAATTCTTTAATTTTGAATTATTTTTAAAAAATTTAAATAATGTTTTCAGTTTAAAATTATTTTTAAAAATTTCCTTTAATTCTCGACTTATTTTAATAATTCTTTCAACTATAAAAACTGTTTTAAAATTCAATTTAGTTGTTCAATTCTACAACTATTTTCTTTAATTCTCAAATGTTTTGTTCAATTTTAACCCTCTGATGGTTGAATTAACTGTCGAAAAATTGTACCCAAACGGTTAAATTATTCCTGTTTAGAAAAATTTTTACTTTCAGGTTATATTACAGTTTTCGGGGTCGCAGATTACGAATCTAAAGTTAGATTTTAAAAATTCAAAATGGCGGATCTGATATGACGGACGAAAAAATTAAAGATCAATCGTTTTTTATTTATTTATAATTTGTTTATTTATAAATAAACAAATAGTTAAGATATATTTCAATAACTTATGGGGAATTTAATCCGATTTTCGGTTATTAAAATATAAAGAAAAACATTACCCCGAGTATACTCGGGTTAAACTGTCAGAGGGTTAAATATTTCATTCTAATTTCATTTCCACTTTTTAAATATATTTAATGATTGTCGTCTTTTTTAAAATAATTTCTTCAATTTTTGATTATATTCTTTAAATTTCAATTTAATTTTTAACTTTTCAGTTTAATTCAAATTTCCATTATTTTTTTTAGTCACAAAAATTGTTTCCAAATTTGAATTCAAATGTTTGATTCTACAACTATTTTCTTTAAATTTTAAATTTCATTTTTCAATTTTAAATTAATGTCGTTAATATTAAAAGATTCTCGCTTGTTTTCAATTATTTTCTTCTATATTCAATAATTATCTTTTTTTTCAATTACTTTTTTGAATTTTTAAGTTGATTCTTCAAATTTCAATTCATTCTTGCAATTTTTAATTATTATCTTAATTTTTCAAATTTTTCAATTTGCAATCTAGTTGTTCAATGTTTAATTATTTTCAACAATTAGGTGTGCCTATAATTTTCATAGTTTTTGAATTATTTTGTTTAAATTTAATATTGTTTGATTTTTTAAATTAATTTTTCCAATTGTGAATTAATCTACTTTTTAACTATTTCTTTTAATTATTATTTATTACTTTCAATTTTCAATGGTTTGCGACAATTTTTTAAATTATTATTTTAAAATTTTATAATTATTCTTATAATTTTTTCAATAACTATTTTGTTCGATTTTTGATTAATCTGTCCATTGTTAGAGTTTTGTTTTCAATTTTAATTTATTTTTTCAAATTTTAATTCAATTCTTAAATTTTCAATTTATTTCTTCAAGTTTTTATTATTTTCTTGAATTTCAATTATTTTTGTCGATTTTCAATTCAGTTTTTCAATTTGCAATCATTTCCAACAGTTATTTCTATAATTTTCTTAATTTTTCAATTTTCTAGTTAAAATTTAATGTCTATTGTTTAATTTTTTAAATTATTCTTCTTCAATTGTGTAATTATGTAAATATTTTTCGAGTTTTATTTCCAATTGTCCATTATTTTCGTTATTTTTCAGTTAAAAAGTTGTAAACACTAAATTTCCTTCTATTTAAAAGGAAAAAACTATTAAGACCATATTTAACATCTTCAATGTTTCAATGGAAGGCGCCATCATAGACTTTAAAGCGAATTTTTTGTCCCCTTTTTGTCCCCTATTTAAAAAAAAATTGCCCCTATTCCCCTTTTTTACTAACAATAGGGGCTGTGATCCCTGGGATCTACAAGTTCTGACAATAGCAATTGTGGGGATTTGAATATTCTGCTAAATGCAAGCACGGTGGTTTCAATTTCCAAGAAAATCGAATGTGGTGATTTTAAAGCTCGGACAAATGCAAGTTAGAGGATGTAGAATTTCTGACAATTACGAGTTCAGGGAGTTAAAAATTGTAACAAATGTAATGTCGTCGATTTTAATATTGTAGGAAATGCGAGCTTGGTGAGTTTAAAGTTGTTATGAAATGGAAATTCGGTAAATGAGAAGTTCGGACACATGCGCGTTCAAGAGGTTTTCAAATTCTGACAAATTCAAGTTTGAAGAATTACAAATTCGGACAAATAACTTTTGGGCAAGTTAATTGTAAACTTAAAAGTCAAAAAAATTATAAATTTTTTTTAAACAGTTTATAAGAAACAGATTTGTAATGGCTTTTTAATTATAATGTGTAAAATGGTGGTTCATAAATAGATAAAAAATATAAAATTATTACAAATTTAACAAATTCAAAGATTTAAAATTTAAACTAAGTTAGGTGCTTGAACACATAGCCCACGCTAGTTGTAGTTATGTGGTAGAAAAGGACATTAACTACCTTTAGTGGATCGGAATCAACGTGCGACGGCTTTTTAATTGCTTCATCCAACTTCCCTTTAATTTCTTCCATGGTATCGGGCATTTTGGAGACAAGTTGTCTTAAAAAGACTAACTCCTCGTTGGCTTGGTTGAGCAAAGCCTTGTTAATAGCTGCTTCTGTTTCCAACTGATGAATATTTGTTCTCAGTCGTTCGTTCTCCTCCTTACAGCAGCAGTCATGTGTCTAGGCAATAATCAATTGATGTTTAGTATATGAGCAGCATTGTTCTTATATTACTATTGTTATTATAAATTTGACTTTTACATTTACACAAAGCAGATGTTTATAATTATGTACATAATCTTCCATTAAAAAGGACAAAATTGAAAAGAATTGCAAAATTATAGCGCAACAGCACAGTAAGAATTATTCAGTCTTTTCAAATTGCAAGTCTTGCCTATTCTTTTCTATTATCTGCTCGTAATATGTGTAATAAAAAAAAATCACTTGTAATTCCTGTTTAATATTTTGCCAATTTTTAAATTCCCTTTTAGCATTCCCATTTTTTAAATTACTTTTAACTCCATTTGAAACTTCTTAATATAACGAGGTAAAAACTGAAATATATCGAACTTTTGATTTTACAGTCTGAATTAGATCTGCAGACACAGCATCCGAGTTCTGCATTGACAACTCAAGTTCAAATCTTTGTCACGACGAATTTTTTTTTCGTTTAAATATTCTTAGTAGATATGAAAAATTTAAATGTTCACTGTAAAAACAAGTGTCTTATTTTAAGACATTTTTGTCCTCACTTTTAAGACGTTTTAAAGTGTCTTAATTTTAAACCAATGAGAAAGCATCTTTCAAAATTATTAACCAATTAAATTGCTTGAAATAACTGTAAGACGCTTTCTTAATGTCTTGTGTGTTAAAATAAAACACTTAGAAGACAGCAGTTTTTGCAGTGTACCTTTTTTGAATCTTTTACAAAGACATGCAAAAGAATAGGCAAGAAATGAAATCCATAATAATTGAAAATTTTCAATCTTCTTCAATTTCGGGCTTATGAAGGTGATTTAATTGTTCAACGAGAGAAAACATTTCTTGTACCAAACATAAAATATGCTTGGTCCGTATGTTTAGAATTAAGGACATGTTATGGATTATAACGTCACTATACACTGAGAAAATAAGCCTCTAGCATATTTCTTTGTTGACGTACTCGGAACAAAACAAACAAGATACCGGCAACCGCAGTCACCTTGAAGTTTAACAGTACGCGTTTAATCGGTTACAGTAGACAATGTGGTTTGCAGGTGCTATATCAACAACCTCTCTACGCTACGGTAGTGAAGAATTTGTTATATTTAGTCAACTTATTTTCTCAGTGTATAGGCAAAATGCGCCACTAACTTTTCTTCTAAAATATTGAATATTTTGTCACGAAACTTGCTAGAAATACTTAAAATATTATTAGAAAAGTCTATCTGACCCGAATTTGTTTAAATTATGGCTCAAAATTAGGTTTTAAAATATTTGAAATTTTTCAAAAATTAATTTTGAGCCACAATTTAAACAAATTTGGGTCAAAGAGACATTCCTAATATCATTTTAAGTAATTCTACCAAGTTTCATGACAAAATATACAATATTTTAGGAGAAAAGTTATGGACAAATTTTGCCTATACCAATGACATCATACTTTATCACATGCCCTTAAGAATAAATTTTCTTGGACCAAGAATAATCTCACTTCTTTGCGTCATAATTATCCTTAATTTAAGTAAACATCGTTAATTAATTGCGTAATACTTTACCTGTGGGAGTTGTTAGGGGGTTTCTGGCAGCGCATTATCTTCTGAAAGTTGTGGAACCTAAAAGTTAAAAATTATAATTTCATTATAGAAGGCTAGATAGTTATTAAATGAAGCATATTATACGTACTGTATGATCCATTGGGTAGTTAACGATATAATCCTTATCGACCTGCTGAACTGCACATTTATATAGCACGGAATAGCACGGAATAGCACGGAAGCTACACATTTAGAATGTAAAATACATTAAAAAATACTTGTATCGAAAATTTTTTTTGTTGATGTGAAATATGAATACGTACAGCATCGTAAGAAGCTAAAAAACACCTCTTATCCATTTGTTTAATGTGGGATTCCGTTGACTTTTTCAAAAATTGCTACGAAATATAAAGCAACATATATAACATTGCGATTAAAGTTAAATATAAAAAATTAATTAATTTATTAGAAATATATTAAAAAATTTATGAAATTAAAAATTTATAAGAATTAAAGTTAATTAGTAAAATAATACATTTCAATTAAAAAAATTTAATTTTAAACAATAATAATTAAAAATATGTAAAAAGATTTAGAAATAAATCAGGTTTAGATACTCTATTATTGTTTTAATTTTGTTATTAATAAAGTAAGTTTAAGGAATTAAATTAATAAATTGTACGGCATTCCAGATTATTCAGGTTAATTAGTTAAACACTTGGTATCCAATAATAAATAAATGTAACTAAAGTTATTGTTTAACATTTATATATTTGTGATTAAAAAAATTTTAAACAAAAATAAATTAAATTTTTTTTATATTTAAAGATTATTGAAATTAGTATGTAGTTTATAAATAACTCTCTAAATTTGAATTAGTGGTTTTCTACTAATGAATTAGCAAAAAGTGAGCTTCTATTAAAATAGTAAGAATTTTACTAATTTTTAGTAGAAAACTACTAAGAATTAGTAGAAAACTACTAATCTTGTAGTAGAAAACTACTAATGAAATTAGAAAAAAAATCTACTTTTTTGAAAAGTAAAGTTTTACTATTTCAATTAGTAGTTTTCTACTAAGAATTAGTAATTTTCTACTAAGAATTAGTAGTTTTCTACTATATTAATTAGAGAAAAATGAGCCATGAATTTGACTAATTCATAGTAGAAAACTACTAATTCTTGGTAGAAAACTACTAATTCAGATTTAGAGAGAAGAGTTATAATGAATAGTGCTGCCCACGAGACGAGAAGAGACGAGATTTCATACAGTCTCGCCTCGGTCTCGTTAAATATCAAAATTGCAGATCTCGGTCTCGGTCTCGGAAATCATGGTCTCGATCTCGGTCTCGGTCTCGTTGAGTTTTACAATTTCAGGTCTCGGTGTCGACAAATATGGCCTCTATCTCGGTCTCGGTCTCGCAGTCTCGATCAATCTACTTGCTTTAATGCGAGTAATTTAGAATGAAGTTAAAGAAAGTGATACACAAAATATAAGAAGTTAATTATAGCTTTAAATAAAAGTTGAACATTGAGTGCAACTTTTATTAAATGTTATTTTTTACTTGTAGTACATAATATTCATAAAAATAACTCGTAAAATAAGATAGTATTATACTTAATTTTCATCGACTTTAGAAATATTTTGTTACCAAGTTTAAGATAAATCCCTTAATATTTCTCCAAGTAATTTAATTTTTTACATTGCTACGAAAGGCATGGTTCATTCAACTAATTGAAGTATCATATACCTACTACGAATTTTTTTCAAGCTATTTTATCCCTTTACAGTAATATAGTTTAGATAACGTTCTCCTTAGACTTTTTTAAAAAGAAAAATTCTGTTTGCTATTACCCCAAAATTTTGCAATTTTGGCAAAATTGTCGAGGTAATGTCGAACAGCAGTTTTTCGCGATTCAAGGTTACCTATAAATTCTACAAACTCTTGTAATTATTCTAGGGAAGTGACATAACACTTACGCTATTCGTGAAAATTAAAAATTCAGTTCGGAATTACCCCAACTGACCCTAAATAATATCATTATATAATTGAATAATAATAATAATTACATTTAATTAATTTTTTATTTTGTTAATTATTTATAGAAATTAATAACTTAACTTAAAAATAATAAATAAATTCTCGTAATACTATTTTATTTTTTGTTTTAAATTTTCGTCGAGAGTCTCGGTCTGGAGAAACTTTGTATCGGTCTCGTCTCGTTTTATCGTAGTTGAGTCTCGTCTCGGTCTCGTCTGGAAAAACCGAGACAAAATGAGACTAGGTGGGCAGCACTAATAATGAATTACAATAAATGTATAATGTAATAATTAAAATTTTTAATATTTTAAAAAAAGTATGATTCGAAAAAAAAATATTATTACATGTTATTATACTAGAAAGTGTATGTAGAATTGTTAAAAAATTATTGCAAAATTATGGAAAAAAATAATTAATAAAAATTTAACATTTCAGAATTTTAAAAAATTAATAAAATTAGAAAAGAAATTTTAAAAAAATTGAAAAAATGTCAAAAGTAATTATTGAAATAGGTAGGTTAATAAATATTTATTCACAAGAGAGATGGGAAAAGTATATAATTTTTCTAATAATAAAATTACAATATAGGGTATTCTCTGGAAAAATAGCCACCCAAAAAAATTTTGTTTGTTAATGATACATGTCATAATATACATAAAAACAAATATAAAAAGTAGGGTGTTAGGTCAGTGTAATGTGTGGTTGCCATATTATCAGAGGTTAAATTTGAAGGTCGCATAATTTTCATCTGACAATAACTTTTTTCACAATTATAAACTGAATATTCTAAAATTGGTAGTTACGTAATTTAAAAATTTGGAAAATTTTACACAAAAAACATCTAAAACATGAAAAGTGATGAAATAAACAATGTGAACAAGGTTAGATTGAAGCAAAAAAAGTGAATACTTCAACTACTGTGCACTTAACTACCCAATGATAGTACAATTTTTGGGAAAAAGTACCTTATCTATTTTCGCCTTAATAGATTGTGGGTTTTTTGGACGCACGTTCTTGTTTTTTTCTTTTTTTGTCTTTGGAAAAGTAATTGGTGGAGTATACAAAATTTTTTTCTTTGACTTCCTACATCCCCGACCTTTTGGAGTTTCTTTATCAGCCTCTTTTGGAGTTGGTGTGCAAACAACTGCACCATCCTCACAATTATCAGAGATGGAACTATCTGATAATAAGTCTTCCTCAAACTGTTCCTCATTGTTTTTTTCTTCAGACATACCTTAAGAAGTAGAATTAAAAAATGCAATTTATTGAAAGATTTACAAAAATTAAAAAAATTTTATATTAACAAAATGAAGCTCGAAAAAAATCTATTTATTTATTTAAAAATATACGGGACCTGCCCTTTCGTACTCTTAACCTAAAGTCACAAAACGCAACTATATTTTGTATTATGGGAACGTTCATAAACTACGTGGTTAACAGAAACTGAAATTAATTTGTTTTCGTCTTTTGGAATTGCGCGATTTACCGAACATTTCTACACTCAAAAAATGTGATAGAATTGACTACTTTTTAACTACCCGGAGTAATTCAATAAGTCCTCAACTGACTTTAAAAAGCTATATTGACTTTGAAAAAGTAGTTAAAAGATGTACGAAAATAGTTGTTACTGCCTAGAAAATAGTTAGTAGAATGAGATTTTGTAGTTGTCTTTGAAATGTAACTACTTAAAGTAGCAAATTGAACTACTAATGTTAAACTACAAGAGAAGTAGTAAAAGTAGAAATCCAAGCGCAGTTATATATAGATTAACTAAAAAAGTAATTACTTTAACTGCATTGCACTCAACTATGCAATGATAGTTGAATTTCTCCACAAAATTTTTTTCAGTGTACAGAAGTTAAAATGTTTTTAAATTTTATTTAAAATTGTTTAATTTGTTAATTATTAAGGAGGTTCTGTCGTACAAAGAATTAACATTACCATTTTAATCAAATTTGGTCCACTGGTAGATAATGGCTTTATAATGATGAGGTTGAATTTTTGATACCTCTAGATAGTTTTTAAAGTAAATGTTAATGTCTAAATATATATACAAACAATTTCAATTTGAGAACTGTTGAGAAAAATTATTGGAGAAATTAAAAGCTGAAAACAATATTACGAAAATCAAGAAGGTAAATAATAGTTAAAGAAAATAATTCAAATTTTTAGAAATAAATGGGAAAGTGATGAGAATAATTAAAATGTAAAAAAATAGTTTAAAAGTTATAAATTGAAAGAAATAATTGACATTTGAATTGATGTATTGACAATTTTGGAATTTACTTAAAAGAAAATGCAAACAGTAAAAAAATAATAAATTAATTATATAGCCTACTTACAATTGTAGAAAGTAATTGAAATTTTAGAAAAATAATTGAAAAAATTCAGAATATACTGGAAAAAAAATAAAACAAGAAAAAAATGATTTAAAATGTTGAGAATATAAGTAAATAAGTTAAAACCTAGATAAATGTTTGAAAAGGTAGGAAATTAATAGACAAATAATTATAATAACTGAAAATAGAAGATCATAATAATTGAACAATGATTAAAGCATTAAAAAAGTTAGGAAAAGAATAAAATTAAAAAACTTAACTTAAAAAATTAGGTAGGTAATATTTATGAATTGATAAAATTTAATTTAAAATTTATTATACATAATGGCAAATTAAATAGGTAATATAAAGATATAAACGAAACTTGTAATAAGTAATTAAAAATTTAGAAAACAAATTGAAAGATAATGAAAATTATTAAAAATCCGATAAATAACAAATTGCTTATGTCGTTTACCAGCAAATTTAAATTGAATTTTTTATGCCCTTCACAATTTTGAAAAGAGCGCACTCAAAAAAGAAAGTAGTATACTTGACTACTTTTTAACTACGCGGAGTAGTTCAATAGGTCATCAATTGAATTTAAAAAGTTGTATTGACTTTGAAAAAGTAGTTAAAATAATTACGAAAGTAGTTGTTTCTACTCAGAAAGTAGTTGGTATAATGAGATTTTGTATTTGTCTATGAAATTTAACTACTTAAAGTAGTAAGTTGAACTACTAATGTTTAACTACAAGAAAAGTAGTCAAATTAAAAAGCCGAACACAGTTAGATTAACAAAAAGAGTCATTACTTTAACTTTTTTGCACTCAACTATCCCATGGTAGTTGAATCTCTCGACTAAATTTTTTTCAGTGTGTAATTTTCATTTATGAAAATTTTGTTCTATGTACTTGTATTAATTAATTCATTTTGTTTGGTAGCTAATGTATTGTTTTCTTCATTTTTAATTGCAAAGTAACACAAAGTAATACAAACTACATTTTCGAGTCAAAATGATAATAATTTTTTTATTTTCATAATTAAAAAATATTTATATAGTAGTATAATTGAAAGGTAAATAAAATAATGTAAAAATGATGAAAATAAATTAAAATCTTAGAAAACAATTTAAATTTGATAACTGTTGAGAAAAATGATTGGAAAAATTAAAAGCTGAAAAGAATATTATGAAAATCAAAAAGGTTAATAATAGTTGAAAAAAATTAATTTAATATTTAGAAATGATTCGAAAAGTGTTGAGAATAATTAAAAATTTAAAAAAAGAAGGTTTTAAAGTTATTAATGAAAAGAAATAACTGACATTTAAATTGATTTATTGAAAATTTAGGAATTTACTTAAAAGAAAATTCAAACAATGAAAAGAAAATAATTAATTAATTATGGAACATACTTACATTTGTCAAAATTAAGTGATGTTTAAAAAAAATAATTAATAAATTCAGAATAGACTTGAAAGAAAAGAAAACATTAAAAAAATGATTTAAAATATTAAGAATATAAGTAAATAATTTAAAACTGAGATAAATATTTGAAAATTTAAGAAATTAATAGACAAATAATTATAATAAATAAAAATTGAAGATTTTAATAATTGAACAATGATGAAAGTATTGAAAGAGTAAATAAAAGAATAAAATTAGAAAACTTAATTTAAAAAATTAGGTAGGTAGTATTTATGAATTAATAAAAAATAATTTAAACTTTATTTTACAAAATGGCAAATTGAAAAATCTAAACGAAACTTGTGATAAGTAATTGAAATAAATTCAGAAAAACAAATTGAAAGATAATGAAAATTATTTGAAATCCAAAAAATTACAATTTGCTTATGTCGTTTACCTACCAGTAATTTTAAATTTATGCCTTTCACAATTATTAAAAAAGCGTAATTTTCATTAATTTAAATTTTGTTTTACCTAAATTTATTTATTAACACAATTTTTTTTTAGCTAAAGTATTGTTTTTTTAATTTTTTATTACAATATAACACAAAGTAATACAAATTAAATTTTCGAGTCAAAATGATAATAATTTTTTTATTTTCATTATTAAAAAATATTTATATAGTAGTATAATTAAAAGGTAAATAAAATAATGTAAAAATGATGAAAATAAATTAAAATCTTAGAAAACAATTTAAATTTGATAACTGTTGAGAAAAATGATTGAAAAAATTAAAAGCTGAAGGCTCAGTCCAGCTGAACCGTGTCAACGAAATTCCATTGATTTTCTGAAATGTTAAAACTTTCATGAAAATCTATAGTTCACAACATAACAAAAAAACACTTTTAACCGTTTTTTTAAATTCCATGTCTTTGTTAGTTTTTTTTGCATTAACAAATTTTAACAACATTTTAAAGAAATATTAATAACTCAACAGTGGTTTGCAATAAATTAATGAAACTTATGTGAATTATCTAAAAATGTGCACTCTTTTTAACGAATATAATTGCAAAATTTTAATATAAAAAATTACATATTTTTAATAACAATTTTATAAACAATTTGAAATATTTATGTGTTCTACCCCTACGGTTGAGATGAAACTCATAGAAAATGTACACAGAGATGTCTTCTTTAAGTTTCTAAAAGAAAAAATTGGTATTTTCAATAAGAAGTGTAGATACTATATTTATTTCCTCTTCGCGCGCCAACCGTTACGCTGCGAGAAGCTCCGGCGCACTATGGTCAGAATCTGCAATTTACTGTTCAAAAAAGTCTACAGCCTCCAAATTTTAACGAAATTGGATGACTCTAGATTTAAAACACTCAAAAATAAATACTTAACAACTTTAAAGAAGCACTTTTTTGAATTTCTGTTTTTATTATTATTATTATTTTAATGTTAATAACAAAATAATGACAAAGTGTTTAGTATGTATATCTTCAATTTATCAAATTAAAGTCGTCTTTATGCTGAATATCATTTAAATCGACTGACTATCGATCTTTAAAAGGCAAAAAATAATGTTTAAATGAATAAAAAAATCGTTTATTTAGTTAATAAATATTTTAATTCATTTAAGTTAACAAATGAATAACGCGCATTTTTATAGTTGAAATAAATTATTTTTTTTGCATTTATTTTAGTATTTAGTTACAATTGACAGTTGTACATAAATATTGTTTACAAAGTATTATTTGTTATTGTTATAAACAAATGAAATTAACAAATGATCAGCTCACTTGTTTTTTACTAAAACTGAATCGTTTTTTTCTTAAATTTTTAGAATTCTCTTAAAAGTAACATTTATTTATAAATATTGTTTAAAAAGTGTTATTTATCATTGTTATAAACAAATTAAATTAACAAATGAACAGCTCACTTGTTTTTTATCGAAACTAAATAGCTTTTTCTAGTTTTTATAAGTTTGATTTTAGTGCTATTCATTTCTTAATTTAATTTGTTTCTAACAATGATTAAAAGCAATTTTTAAACAATATTCATAAAGAAATGTTACTGTTAAAAAAATTATAAAAATTTAAGAAAAAAAACGATTCAGTTTTAGTAAAAAACAAGTGAGCTGATCATTTGTTAATTTAATTTGTTTATAACAATAACAAATAATACTTTGTAAACAATATTTATATACAACTGTCAATTGTAACTAAATACTAAAATAAATGCAAAAAAAATAATTTATTTCAACTATAAAAATGCGCGTTATTCATTTGTTAACTTAAATGAATTAAAATATTTATTAACTAAATAAACGATTTTTTTATTCATTTAAACATTATTTTTTGCCTTTTAAAGATCGATAGTCAGTCGATTTAAATGATATTCAGCATAAAGACGACTTTAATTTGATAAATTGAAGATATACATACTAAACACTTTGTCATTATTTTGTTATTAACATTAAAATAATAATAATAATAAAAACAGAAATTCAAAAAAGTGCTTCTTTAAAGTTGTTAAGAATTTATTTTTGAGTGTTTTAAATCAAGAGTCATCCAATTTCGTTAAAATTTGGAGGCTGTAGACTTTTTTGAACAGTAAATTGCAGATTCTGACCATAGTGCGCCGGAGCTTCTCGCAGCGTAACGGTTGGCGCGCGAAGAGGAAATAAATATAGTATCTACACTTCTTATTGAAAATACCAATTTTTTCTTTTAGAAACTTAAAGAAGACATCTCTGTGTACATTTTCTATGAGTTTCATCTCAACCGTAGGGGTAGAACACATAAATATTTCAAATTGTTTATAAAATTGTTATTAAAAATATGTAATTTTTTATATTAAAATTTTGCAATTATATTCGTTAAAAAGAGTGCACATTTTTAGATAATTCACATAAGTTTCATTAATTTATTGCAAACCACTGTTGAGTTATTAATATTTCTTTAAAATGTTGTTAAAATTTGTTAATGCAAAAAAAACTAACAAAGACATGGAATTTAAAAAAACGGTTAAAAGTGTTTTTTTGTTATGTTGTGAACTATAGATTTTCATGAAAGTTTTAACATTTCAGAAAATCAATGGAATTTCGTTGACACGGTTCAGCTGGACTGAGCCTGAAAAGAATATTATGAAAATCAAAAAGGTTAATAATAGTTGAAAAAAATAATTTAATTTTTAGAAATGAATCGAAAAGTGATGAGAATAATTAAAAGTTTAAAAAAAGAAGGTTTTAAAGTTATTAATGAAAAGAAATAACTGACATTTAAATTGATTTATTGAAAATTTAGGAATTTACTTAAAAGAAAATTCAAACAATGAAAAGAAAATAATTAATTAATTATGGAACATACTTACATGTGTCAAAATTAAGTGAAGTTTAAGAAAAATAATTAATAAATTCAGAATAGACTTGGAAGAAAAGAAAACATTAAAAAAATGATTTAAAATATTAAGAATATAAGTAAATAATTTAAAACTGAGATAAATATTTGAAAATTTAAGAAATTAATAGACAAATAATTATAATAAATAAAAATTGAAGATTTTAATAATTGAACAATGATGAAAGTTTTGAAAGAGTAAATAAAAGAATAAAATTAGAAAACTTAATTTAAAAAATTAGGTAGGTAGTATTTATGAATTAATAAAAAATAATTTAAACTTTATTTTACAAAATGGCAAATTTAAAAATCTAAACTAAACTTGTGATAAGTAATTGAAATAAAATCAGAAAAACAAATTGAAAGATAATGAAAATTATTTGAAATCCAAAAAATTACAAATTGCTTATGTCGTTTACCTACCAGTAATTTTAAATTTATGCCTTTCACAATTATTAAAAAAGCGTAATTTTCATTAATTTAAATTTTGTTTTACCTAAATTTATTTATTAACACAATTTTTTTTTAGCTAAAGTATTGTTTTTTTAATTTTTTATTACAATATAACACAAAGTAATACAAATTAAATTTTCGAGTCAAAATGATAATAATTTTTTTATTTTCATTATTAAAAAATATTTATATAGTAGTATAATTAAAAGGTAAATAAAATAATGTAAAAATGATGAAAATAAATTAAAATCTTAGAAAACAATTTAAATTTGATAACTGTTGAGAATAATTAAAAATTTAAAAAAAGAAGGTTTTAAAATTATTAATGAAAAGAAATAACTGACATTTAAATTGATTTATTGAAAATTTAGGAATTTACTTAAAAGAAAATTCAAACAATGAAAAGAAAATAATTAATAAATTCATAATAGACTTGAAAGAAAAAAAAACATTAAAAAAATGATTTAAAATATTAAGAATATAAGTAAATAATTTAAAACTGAGATAAATATTTGAAAATTTAAGAAATTAATAGAGAAATAATTATAATAGATAAAAATTAAAGATTTTAATAATTGAACAATGATGAAAGTATTAAAAGAGTAAATAAAAGAATAAAATTAAAAAACCTAATTTAAAAAATTAGGTAGGTAATATTTATGAATTGATAAAAAATAATTTAAACTTTATTTTACAAAATGGCAAATTGAAAAATCTAAACGAAACTTGTGATAAGTAATTGAAATAAATTCAGAAAAACAAATTGAAAGATAATGAAAATTATTTGAAATCCAAAAAATTACAAATTGCTTATGTCGTTTACCTACCAGTAATTTTAAATTTATGCCTTTCACAATTATTAAAAAAGCGTAATTTTCATTAATTTAAATTTTGTTTTACCTAAATTTATTTATTAACACAATTTTTTTTTAGCTAAAGTATTGTTTTTTTTAATTTTTTATTACAATATAACACAAAGTAATACAAATTAAATTTTCGAGTCAAAATGATAATAATTTTTTTATTTTCATAATTAAAAAATATTTATATAGTAGTATAATTGAAAGGTAAATAACATGATTAAAACATGATGAAAATAAATTGAAATCGTAAAAGTAATTACAATTTGAAAACTGTTGAGAAAAATAATGGGAAATATTAAAAGCCGGATACATTATTATGAAAATCAAAAAGGTTAATAAAAGTTGAAGAAAATAATTTAAATTTTTAGAAATGATTCGAAAAGTGATGAGAATAATTAAAAATTGAGAAAAATAGTTTAAAAGTTATAAATTGAAATAAATAATTGACATCTGAATTGATTTATTGAAAATTTAGGAATTTACTGAGAAGAAAATGCAAAAAAAAATAATACTAAATTAATTTTAGAGCATGTTTACAATTGTCAAAAATAATTTATGTTAAGAAAAGTAATTAATATATCCAGAAGATATTGGAAATAAAAGAAAACAATTAACAAATGATATATAAAACCTGTGGTATAAAGAAATGAAAAATACGCAGTTTTCAAAATTGTGATAAGCATACAAAATTCAACTTACAATTGCTGGTAAACAAAATAAGCAATTTGTTATTTTTCGGATTTTAAATGATTTTCATTACCTTTCAATTAGTTTTCTAAATTTTTAATTACTTATCACAAATTTCGTTTCTATTTTTCAATTTATTGTTTTGTCAAATAATTTTCAAACAATTTTTATCAAATCATAAATATTACCTACCTAATCGTTTTTAGTTAATTTTTTTAATTTTATTATTTTCTTTAATTTTTAAATGTTTTTATCATTGTTCAATTATTATTATCTTCAATTTGTAGTTATTATAATTATTTTTCTATTAATTTCTGTAATTTTCAAATATTTATCTCAATTTAAAATTATTTACTTTTATTCTCAATATTAAAAATGTTTTTTTATTGTTTTATTTTATTTCAAGTACTAGCAAAATAAACGCGCGCAAGCGCGCGATTAGTTTTTCATACATTTTAGAAATTAAAAAATACAATAATAAATAGAACAAATCGGTGAATAATATTTATCTAATAAAAAAAATAAATATTTTAAATATAATATTTAAAAATCAATTAATATGTATAAATAAAAATCATAAAAATGTTTCAAACATAAAAAGAAAATATTTTAAATTTCAGAAAAACACTTGAAAATCTTAAAAGTAAATTAAGAAAAAATTGAATAATGAAAAATTAGAGAAAATAATTAAAAATTTAAAGAACATTATTAAAAATTGAGATAAATAAATTAAAATTAAAAAAAAATTATTAAAATTTGAGAAAATAATTAAACAAATTACATAAAATATTTTAAATAAAGGAAAGTTAAACAAAATTTGTGAAAAATACTTAAAACTTTCAGAAGTTAATTGAAGTAAAAGAAAATAATTAAGAAGTAGAGAAAATTAATGAAAAAATATAAACATTATTTAAAATTGAAACAAAACAAGTTTTAATTGGAGAGAAATAAGTAAAAACTTTTTGGCAGTTATGGAGAAGAATGAGAAAAGGAACGAAAGTAATCGAAAATTGAAACAAAATAATAGAAAAAATAATATAAAGAATCAAATAATTGAAAAGTCAGATAAATAGTTAACATTTTTTGAAATTATGAAACAAATGTAAAGAATTGAAAATTGAAGGAAGTAAATTTTGGAAAATAACTGAAAAATGTTTTTAAATATTAAAACTTGAGGAAAATAAATTAAATGTTATACAAACAATGATAACTTGTAAAAAATTAATTTCATTTAAGTGTAATAATTGAAAAAATTACAGAATTTTTTTAAATAAAGAAAAAATAATTGAAGTTTGAAAAAATACATGAAGATCTTAGAAACCAATTAAAAAAAGAAAATAACTAATAATTGGAGAAAAGAATTGAAGAAATAAGCTAAAAGTAATTGAAATTGACGATAATTATTAAGAAAAAAAAAATTAAAATTATGAAAACAAGTTAAAGTATTTAAGAATTGAAGAAAACAATTGAAATTTTAGAAAAATTCTTAAAAATTTTAGAAAATAATTTTAGAAAATAAGAATAACCAAAAATTTGAGAAAAGACTGGAAGAATGCTAAATATAATTGAAATTTACGATAATTAATAAAATTTTTTTGGAAATTATGAAAACAAATAAAAATAACTAAAAATTGAAAAAAATAATAGAAATTTGAGAAAAATGCTTAAAAAAATTTTAGAAATTAATTTTATAAAATGAGAAAAACTAAAAATTGGAGAAAAGTCTGGAAGAAAGCTAAAAATAATTGAAATTTTGAAATTATAAAAACAAATAAAAATAACTAAAAATTGAAGAAAATAATAGAAAACTGAGAAAAATGCTTTAAAAAATTTTAGAAATTAATTTTAAACAATGAGAAAAACTAAAAATTGGAAAAAAGTTTGAAAGAAAGCTAAAAATAATTGAAATTTACGATTATTAATTAAAAAAAAAGTTTGAAATTCTGATAACAAATGAAAATAATTAAAAATTAAAGAGAATAATAGAAATTTGAGAAGAATACTTTTCATTTGTAGAAATTAATTGTATAAAATGAGAAAAACTCAAAATTGGAGAGAAGTCTAGAAGGAAGCTAAAAATAATTGAAATCTACGATAATTAATCAAATACATTTGAAATTCTGATAACAAATGAAAATAATGAAAAATAGAAGAAAATATTTGAATTTTTAGAAAAATATTAAAAAATCTTAGAAAATAATTTTAAAAAACGAAAATAATAATTAACAATCGATGAAAATAATTGGAAAATGATAAAATTAATTCAAAATTGAAAAAAATAATTGAAATATGCTGAAAATAATTTAAGACTGAGTAAGAAAATTGAATTATAATGAAAATAATTTAAATATAACACATTGAAAACATTGAATAAAATTTGAGAGAAATAACTGAAAAAATCATAAAATATATATGTTTAAAAAGAAAATAATAATTACAAAATTACTAAAAAATTGTTAATTAAAGAGAATAATTAAAAAATCGCAGAAATAACGAAAATTAATGAAAATAATTGAAATATCGGATAAATAATTCAAAGTTTGAAAAGTAATGCCAAAATATTGAATATAATTATAAATTGATGAAAATCAAGAAAAATTGCAGAGTTCACTTTTAAGGAAAAGAAAAGAATTAAAAAATCATTATATAATGGAAAATTGATGACAATAATCTAAATTGTAGATAATAACTGAAAATTTAGGAAATTAATTGCATGTGTATATATTTAAAACTTCTTCAAAAACCATAATCAATTTTTAAAGCATTTTTCAAAACTTTTTTTTACATAAATGACAATTAAAACCAGCACAACTCGACATTAACGAAAAAGGTTACCTTATTTTTTCAATTCAAATTTTAAAATATTCTCTGATAAAGAGAGTCAAAATCAATAAAATAACAGGGACTAACTTCACTATTTTTTAAAACGTGGACAGAAAAAAATTAATAGATCTAAATACTAACTAACTTCAGGAGTTTACGGAGATTATTATTATTTAATTAATAATCTGAATGTTTAAAAGTATTTCTCTTAAATTTCAATTATTTTCTACAATTGTAAGTATGCTCTATAATTAATTTATTATTTTCTTTTTTATTGTTCGCATTTTCTTTTAAGTAAATTCCTAAATTTTTAATAAATCAATTGAAATGTTAATTATTTCTTTTGATTTATAACTTTAAAATTATTTTTCTCAATTTCTAATTATTCGAATCACTTTCCGAATCATTTCTAAAAATTGAAAATTCTTAATACTAAAAGTAAGAAATACGTGTATAATATTTGTATAAATAAATAAATGTTTAATTTGATCACTGAATTGCTTTCAACATTTCGAATTATTGTACGCGCGAATTGCGTCACACTTAGAGCTGGCACGACGAACTTATAAAATTTATTTAAATCAAACTAAGAGTCGGATCATTATGGGACTTGTTGCATTTTATTTCTAACATTTTTAAGTTTATTTAAAGAAAAAAAAAATTTTTTTTCACGCCCAAATTTGAAAAAAATTAATTTGTTTATAAGAAATTGTTATTTTTGTTATTAAAAAAACACGAATCAATTTTCTTGCTAAAATAATTGTAAAGTTGACAAGAAAATAAGTATTTTATCTCTTTACATAAATTTTGTATCTTCAATATTTTGCAAACTATAAACAATTGGAGAAAGGTCTACATTGGCAAAATCAAAATTTTGAAAATTGGTAACTCAAAAAACTTGGCCTTCAAAATTGAAATAAAAAATTACGTACACAATATTTTTCACCCTAGAATTGAAAAATATACATTAAACTTAATTTAAATTTTCATAGGTAAATCTCACTCGGAAATGCCCATATTCAAATTAATGTAAATTGAAATTTATCCAGAAAAAGTAAAAAGAGAAGAAAAAGTAAGAAACCAGGAAACAACTAAAAAGTTATTTTAAAGAAATTAGTAAACATTCTAACTATATTTTTAAATACTTTAGTAGACAACTAATTATAAACTATTTATTTTAAATTATTGTAGGTTTAATATATTGAAAAGTTATGTAATCTATAAATGACCAATAAATACAAACCTGTTAATACTCGGAACAACACTGAAACTAACTATCGTTTACGAAATTAATGAATACAAGGCACACGTATTTTCTGAGATGCCAACAGGGGTTATGAAAATTTCTGAAACAAAAAACAACAGAGCGTTGAGTGAATTACGAGACATTCTTTTGTTACTACAAAGGAAAAACAAGAAAGAAAAGCGGTATAGTCAGATTAGAAAAAATTGAAGCAAAAATATACAAAGAAATGAAATTATAAATGTATTTAACATATCATTTTTTAAATTTGCAATATTTAATGTAAAAATTAAGTAGAGCTAACAATAATAAAATTGTAAGTCTGCAGAGAATAACATTAACCAAAAACCATTTTTTTCCTTTAAACAAAGAAACACTTTTTAAAAGTAAACTACTCGAAAAATAAGTTTTTAATCAATTTTTTTTTCTTACAGTTTCTAAAATATGAAAATATTTCAATTAATCCTTTAATCTTAATTAACAAATCAATCCTTAGGTATGTTTACATTCATTGGTTTCCTGTGATTTAAAAAATTCAATTAATACATTACGAATATTATACGTGTTCAAAAACTTATTTTGTTTAAAAAATAATTAACTTTCATTGCCTGCAATCACAATGTTTTATTTTTTAAATATTTTCAGACCGAAACTAGACGATACCATAGTTATGGAGAGAAGAAGCAAGAGAATACCAGCAATTTTTCATTGTTCCGAAATCGAGACGATCTGTAAAATATCTTATTGTATCGTCTCATGCGCAGCCCAAAAAAAGGTAATAGACAATTAAATGAAATTAAGTAGAGCATTTCATGGGAAGGCGACTGATCATGTTTTAGATTTTTATTAATGTTTGTATATGAACAATGGTTGGGGTACTGAATAAGTGCACCGAGTATTAATTAAGAGTTATTAAAGTTTTTCAAGATATTTGCAATCCAAATTTGAGACTACTTTTTCTTCTTAAAACAACTTTCTTACTTTTGAGAATTATGAAAAAACCTTTTTTACTCAAAAGACACTGAATTCTAAGAAAAAAAAATTAAAAATTAAAAAAAATGTTTTTTCATTTATTTATTTAAAAAAATAAATTGTTTAAATAAACTCTTGCGTAAACGCGTTTCAGAAATGCAGAGGTCCCGCTTGAGTCACGGTTTTGGCACTGTGACAATCCAAAATCAGAAAATGAATTTTTTTCATGTGTATAGTTGCGTTGACTATTTTTTCCCGTGGCAGATTTTTTTTATATTTTGATTTGTTAAAATTATGCGATAATTCGCAAAAATTTTAATTTTTTTCTTTTTTTTTACTTTAAGAGGCCATAAAAAAGTCCAAACAAAATTTCAAAAATCGTACACTGAGAAAAATAGCTGCATTATTTCTGAGTAATTAAAAAAAAAAAATTTAAATCGGACCATTTTTACTATAAAAAGAGTGACTCAGCAGCTTAAAAAACACTACTTTCGGGAAAATGAGTTTAAAGTTAACACATTGTGTAAAACTTTATTATAGTAACTTATGAGTTAATCTCCTAATATCGGGTACAAACAAGGTTTTTTGTTTTTATAGGGGTCTTTGGACATCAGCAAAGATAAAAAAATTATAAATTGGTAATTTGTTGATAATGGAATCATTATAAATAAACAAATGTTACAAATGAACAAAAATTCGTGGGTTTTTTCGGTTCCCAGAAACATGCAAAGGAACGTGATTCTCACTAAATCCTTTCTGTGGCGTATTCTCAGATACATATAGATTGAAATAGAAAAGAAAAAAATGTTTTTTTTTGAAACCCCGATAGTAGAAGACCCCCTTAAATACGCTCAAAAATGAAATACAGAAACTAAGTGCATTCTTAAATTAATTTTTAATTGTTTTTAATAGACTGCTTAAACAATTACAATTGTTTAAAATCAATTACTCATTAAATAAAGGTAGAATCATGTGGTTTATTGCAATTTTTATTGAAAAAGTATAAAGAAGTTATATAAGTAAATAAATAAATATGAATAATAAATTCATTCATATCTATAAATTTTGCAAAATAGTTATTTATGACACAAGGACCTGAAATGGCACTTTATAGTACGAGTAAGTATCGTAATACGAGCCTAAGTCCAATCGCAGCCGAGGCGAAGTAGAGGTGGTGACGAGGCTTCATTGAACGTAGCCGAGGCGAAGCCGAGGTGAAGTGAAGATATGAAGCCGAGGCTCCACCGAAAAGTAGCCGAGGCTCTGATGTGGCTGTGGCGAGTTGTACGATACACGAGAACTTAAGTGCCGAAAGGGTCCAAGTGTCATATAACATTTTTTATCACACAAAAAACTGAGAATTCGAACCTAGGGAGAGGTGGTTATCGTAAAAAACGGCCTCAGGGGGCATTTCTAGGTGCGAGTAGGTCGACAGACTTAGAAATGCCCTCGGAGGGCGGCGAAACCCGTGAACAGCCGTGACGTTTGGGCCAGTTTGGGCAGCTGTACCATAAAGTAAAGGTCAGCTGACCAGCATCAGCCAATCAGATTGCGAGTTCATTTACTTTACGGCCTAGGCCGTGAAATGAGCTCTTAAAGGTTTCCAAACAAGCCGTAAAATCTAACTTTTGATGTAAGTGTGATAAAAAGGTTTTTTTTTCTGAAAATAAAATTTTTTTTAGTAAAATTGAATTTCTGTTATTTTTTAAAAAAAATCGAAGTTTCTGAAAAAGGGCTCCGGTGATTATTTTAATTTTTGTAACAAAGCCATCTGTTTACTGTCTAGAATCAAAATCCACAAGAAAATCTCAGGTGCAAAAACTTTTAGGTTCAATCAGTTTTAAGCCCAACGTGAGAAGGCATGTAATTCCGGCACACTGCTGGAAGTTCAGGATTCAAAGGTTGTAAAATTTATTACTCAACAACAAAAAAAGAAGCCATCTTGAAAATTGGAAGATTTTTAAGGATATTTTAAGTTTTAAAATGATATTTTCTTAAGTAAATCTGAGGTGGTGCTGGTATTTAAAAAGTGAAAAGAATTTTATTTTTTTAAATAAATAATGGGAAAAAATTAATTTTTAAATTTAATTTTTTTAAAATAAAATTTAATGTCTTTTGAGTAAAAAAGGTTTATCATTTTTTCATAATTGTCAAAAAGAAGAAAGTTGTTTTAAGAAGAAGAAAAAGTAGTCTGAAATTTGGATTGCAAATATTTATAAAAATTTTAATACTTTGTAATTAATACTTGGTAGGCTTAGTTAGTACCGCCATTATTGTTCACAAAAATTTAGAAAACTCTGAGACATAACCAGTCACCTTACCACGAAAGGTTGAAAGTATGAAGTACATGTAATAAATGAACATTAATTATGTTGCGCAATGAATACTATGGTAATAAACACAATATATATAATAAGAATAAATATAAAATCTCGTGTAAAATATACAGTAATATACTTACCACAATTGTCTTTCATCAAGTTTTATTGTTAGTACTTACATAATTTATTAATATTTTGCAGTGATACACAAGAAAACTCAATGCACTATTATATGTGAAGTGGATACCATGAAACATGCACTCATCAGGTTAAAATCGTAACTTCATCATGATCGCAGAACAGGATATTACACACGTAATATATTTCATTATATCTTGTTATTTGTACGTTTGGTTACTTTATTTTAACCGTTCAACGCATTGGAAGTAATGGGGTACAAATATTGTTTAAATAAATTGTAATTTACTAAAAGTACACGCTAAAAAAAGCTTCGAAATTAATAATTGTAAAAAGAATTATAAAACAGGTTGCTACGCTTTCTAGCAGCCTGAAAAACTTGGAAAAGTCAAGGAAACTTTTTATTTATTTTGTAAACTTCTTAATTTATCTGTTTTGTGGCGATTGAATCGAAAATAGTGAAAATGACCGATATTTGAAAACAAAAACGAGAATTACCCGAGAAATTAATTATTAAACCGGGAATTTCTTGATACTAGTGAATAAGTTCTACAATTCATTAGATATAGTTTTCATTTGCCAGAATGTAATTAAAAAGAATTTTTTTTATTCCAACCTCCATTTTTTTAATTTGGTTCAATCTAAATCCAGTAAATCTAAATTTTTAGGTAACATAGCTTTCGGTCATTGAATTAATATTTAATAACATTTTTAGTTCAATCAATGTCGTACTAATCTACTGTTTGTTTAAAATAAATTCAAGTAAACCAAATGTCTATTCAGCAGAATTTTTTATAAGTAAAATTTTTAATAAGCCGAAATTTTAAAATTTTAGAATGTCCATTCCACCGAATCTTCATTTGTTGGGCATTTTAATTGCATTAATTGTTATTTAATTCAATTAATAAAGCAAAAAATTTTTAGTCTGTTTAAAATTACAAATAAACGGATGTCGGATACTCTAGTATATTTAATAGTTCGTCTTACTCAAACTTTTCTTTAAAAAAATTCTGCTAAATTAAAATGTTTGTTTGAACATAAATTTTGGGAAACAAGAATTTTATTTAATATGCATTTGCTAATCTAAAAATTCTGTTAAGTAACAATCCAGATTTATTCAATTTTGATTGAAACCAGACTCGAAGAATGAAATTTGTCCAGAAGAAAATTCTATCTAATGAGATTCACAAAAATTAAAATTATAACTAATGAATTGTAGAACTTATTTATGCGTCCCAATTTCTTTGGTTTTTTTAAAAAACCAAAAATTCAAAAAAATTTGACCAGGGAAAGTTTAAAATTATCGCTACTTTAATGACCTCATATCCTAAATTAATAATTTACCAAGAAGTGTATTTAAATGTCAAAAAGTTTCAAAATTATTATTCTTTTATTATCGCCAACGAAAGAAAGTTTAAAAATTCATTAATGCTTTAAAACTGGCAAATGCAATGATAAATAATTGACAAATGTTGTATATTTCATTAAGTATGTTTTATATATGTAGACCCTATTTTTAAGGGGTATTTTAAAAACCAAATAATAATTTTACAACGTTTAGAAAGTAAAAGTTATTGTTGAGAATCTCTCAAAATTATATTTTTAAATAATGAAATGACTTTTGTAGAAGTTTATGCATTGAAGTAATTTGTACTTAAAAATTCTATTGATGATAATTGTATTTCGATACTGAAAAGATTTGTTATTTAATGCGGTCTTTTGATATGAACATGAAATACTTGTTAAATTTTCAAAGTTTTGTCGATTTAACATTTTCTATTTTTATATTTAGGTTAACGAGCACTTCTGCAAAGCACCTTCGATGCATGAGAGGCTTGCCTCTGAGACTACTTGTGAAATGGAATATCTTTGGGGAAAATAATGCTCTTACCAAATCAACGTTTTCAACACTGAGGGCACAGTCTTATCTAGAGAAATTGAAGAACAGAGGAATATTTTTCAACCAACTAAACCATTTTGTTCATTGTTTTAATTTCACAATTTTTTTTAGTAAGCCTAAAAGTTATCTTGAAGAAAAGCAACGTTATAAAATTACACTAAAACCCATATATAAATATATATATGTATTAGATTGTAAGGGACTGAGAAAATTTTTTAATAAAAGCAGGAATCAGATTCATCGAAAAGGAAACCCAAAAATTAAAGAAACCCCAGGGAGCAAATTTGTAACATATTTTTGTGCATGTGACCAACGAATTAATTTTTTTAGAACCTTTATCACATAAAACTAGAATGTTTAAGGCCGATCCAACCTGTGATTAAGGTAGTTCTCCGGCAAATCGATTTTCTTTAGAATTTTCTGAAACTTTGGATAAATGTTCCTTTTTGTATGCTTTATGTGTGGTAAAAACTTCAGGGCCCCTTGCAATGCTAAAAATTCAGATATTTAGCTTCAAAAATTCAACATTTACATGGAAAAATGGCAAAACTGGCAAAAAAATGGCAAACTTTTATTAATATCTGGAAAACTTTTCTCTAAATATTTCTTAAAAACTAGTATGTTATAGGGATGAATAAAAGAAATAATATAAAAAAAATTTAGTAGGGGTATCCATGCTCATTTTTTAATTATACTCATCTGAAATTCAAAACCAAAGTGATTTTCCATTGAATTTACGAGCGAAAGGAAATCTAGCGATCGTAAATTCCCAATAATCTTCCGTTTGAAGCACATGTAAAGTGTGACGAGACTAACATATTGCTTAAAATTAAGTTTTCAGATTTAATTTATTTGTTTTTTATTTATTTGTTTTTATCTATTTTTTTTTTATAGTATTTGTGCGGCCCTGAAGCCGGAGAACTACCTTAAAAATGTTCTCACCCGATTTCAATGTGGAAATTTCTCGCTCTTAGAAAACAACATAATTTCGTAAATGTAGATTTATTATAGAAAGAATATAGTGGTACAAGTTGTGAAAATTCAATTTTGTTGCTATAAAAAACAGTTAAATATTATTTGTAAAGTATTTTCGAAATTCAGAAAAGTGACAAATAGTATATTAAGGAACAAGGGGTTAAAGGTAGCCAATTGTTTTTTGGCTGATTTTTGTGCACGATTGCTGATATATGCAACAAAATTACATAAAATATATTTGTTTTGGCGTTTGAAACTAATGTAATTCCTTTAAGAAAACTGTCGGTAAGATAGAATTTGTCAAATGACTATTAAAGTATGTTTCAAGAGTTTACAGAAACAAATTTTTTGAAGATATTGAACGTCGTATACGAATATAATAAGCTTCAAAGGAAAACAAAGAAAAAAGTTAAAATATTGTCATTGTTAAAGTGATGTAAAAAATTTTAAAGTATGTTCTTTATTTTATACTCAGAGGGTTCTGAAGAGAACTATTGATAATATTTAAAGGTGATCGAGCTTGTACAGAAAAACCATCTGAATTGAATGTTTACGTGTCTCTCTCTTAAAACACAATAGAAAGTGTAAAATTTTGTTATAAAATTAAAATATACATATTAACATCAGTCATGAATTATGAAAATTATTAGCCGACAATAAAATGTGATAAATAAATTGACAAATATTATTGGATTATTATTGTAGTAAACGTGATTGTTCTCTAATTTTAAGTAATATTTGTGGAATGTAAACCTTCATTAAAATCTCCTTTTAATTTTTAAGTTTCAGTAGAGTTTAAGTTTCTTCATTTGTTAAATACTTCACATTACAATGATTTTTTTAAAAAAAGTTATATTACGAAAATTATAATGGCTTGTACTCTGCAGTGTTAAAAAAAAAATTATGTGCATGATTAAGTTGTAAAAATCATTTAGTTAGAAATTTATTTTGAAAGCAGTTTGATAAAATTTTATTAGATATAAGCCCTACAGAACCAAAACTTGCCTCCCACAATTTTTCAACCTTTTCTCAAGTTTATAAACTTCCAGAAAACTTTCTGAAAGCTGACGACACTTCAAGAAAGGTTGGCAAAGTTAAGCAAGTTAAGTTTCATTAAATTTCAAATTTTTTAATTTTTAATCAAAATTAGGTGAATATCAATTTTTACTTAAAAAAAATGTATATCATCGAATAAATATTTAACAAAATTTCCAATAAACAGAATTTATTTGCAATGTACTTTTTTTTAAAAGAATTGAATTGTACCAAATTACACTTAACAGAATTGTCATCTGATAGAATTTTAATTCAGTATAATTTCTAAAAAAAAAGACTGACAAACAGATTTTATCTCGAATTTTGAAATCAAAAAATTTTAATTATCAAGATAATTGTGATTGGTAAGCTTTTTAATTAGCGATAAATTAGCGAATGCCTAATGCAATTTTCACACGCAAAAATTGAATTTTCAAAATTTGATATCTCGAAAAGTTCTAAATGGTGGGTTCTACTACTTGGCAGTTTTTTATCACTAGCACTGAACTTGAAATAGTTTAAGTATTATCCAAATTTGTAAGGGGCATGTTGTGCGGTCCCCTTGTAAGCTTTCACTGAAAAAGCGATATTCTAGTTCTAAGAAACATAACTTAAATAGGCGCCAAGAATATTCCTCACTTCAATTAAGTGGGAAACATTATTACAATAAGAGAATTTCCCACTTAATTTAAGTGGGGAATATTCTTGGCGCCTATTTATGTTATGTTTCTTAGAACTAGAATATAGTTTTCTCAGTGTAAAATCCCATTTTCGGAAGTAATTTTACGATTTTTAAAACAATATGTGTGTAGATTTAAAATTTGTGTCTTTTATTAAACCTTTATAATCTTATATTCTAGATTAAAAGACAAAAATTCAAATTTATTTAATTTTTTTTTAAATCGTAAAACTACTTCTAAAAATGGGTTTAAATCTTAGAACTAATACTAAACGACGTCATTTCGGAAAATGAAAGAAAAACTTTTTGTAAGTCCCAAAAAATTCACAAAAATGTTCAGAGCTAGCCATTTTTGACCTTGTAAGCTAATATTACAACAAAATCATGACGTGCTGAACCATTTTGGAGGTCAGAACCGTATTTTACGTAAAAAATTTTTTTAAAATTAACCTCCTCTTTTTCCTGTAACATATAAAAGATAAATTTTACATGCCTTTGTTATTAAAGCTTTTTGTTTCATTAAAAATATTCAAAATCCTTTAAGAATAATGTTTGTGTTCTAACAAGCATCCAATTTAACAATGAATTTTTTTTTAGAGTATGAAGCAGATAGTTACAGCAGCAGTGAAGGAGGCTGTAGGACAGGTTCTATGGGCTTCAACTACGACTTCAACTTCAACTGCTGCGGCATTTGCAGGAAGTAGTAAGCCATCAACGGCCTCACTCGTAGTACCCAACAGCCAGTCAAGAAGATCACGCAATCGCTATTATCCACGCAATCGCTCACATTCAAGCAATCGCTCGCGTTCACGCAATCGCTCACATCCACGCAATCGCTCACGTTCATGCAATCGAACAAGTTCACGCAATTACTCACGCAATCAGCAGCGTTTTAGATATTAGATCAAAAAATTATATTAAAAAACATTTTAAGTTGTTATTGTTTAACGTAATAATCAATAAAATTTTGAAACATATTTTACGTTTCATTTTATTAATATATGATTCTAAATGCAATGGTTGAAATAGTATATTACGATACTAGGCCGGAAAGGTGGATTTCCTGGCAAGTGTGATATAAGGCCGAGGCGAAGCCGAGGCCTTATATCTTGCTTGCCAGGGCATCCAGCTTTCTGGCCGTGTGTCGTATACGATTTTTCTTCGCCCCCAACCGAAAGTACGTTAAAAAATATGCAAAAAAGCATTAACAGTGGTTGACAGATGCTAACTTGATGTCAGCCATATTTGTTTACTATTCTAACTTTTGTGGCCTGTGTTAGCGCGCTCTAATGGACACCTTGCAAAGCGTCTCGCAAAATGTTCCTGGATTAGCTGAATTCTTGTTTGGAAATTTGATCTGCCCGCCCGACTTTTGCAAAACCGAGGCGAAGCCGAGGATTTTGCTAGTCGGGGCGGGCATCAACAAAAGTAAACTAGGTGTGAATTCTGTCCATTTCATGGACACTTCGCTTCCAAGGAAGCAAAACAATTTGCTTCTTCATAGAGGAAGCAATAATTTAATAATATTTTAAATATTTTAAGTTAATAAAAACAAAAATTAAAAAAACATGAAAAAGTATCTTCACATTTCTTGAAATATTTAAAAAAATATTAAAGACACATTAATTTAAGCTAGATATTCTTTTTCTACAGGTTCTGGCAATAAGTTTTAAAAAAAAGACGTCCCGATATGTTCATTAGGCTCTGAGCAATCAGCGTTTGAAAATCGCTCGGGTCCCGTAGACCCAATCTAGCAGTTACGTTAAATCCCGATAGTCTAGCAGTTGAGGGTTAATATTATTAGTAATATTATTATTATTATTATTTTACTAGGTAAAAATTATGTCCATTTCGTGAATATATCGTTTCAAAGTTAGCAAACAAATTTGCTTTCTTACAGAAAAAGCAATATATTAATAATATAAAATTTAATTCGAGAAATTCTTTAAAAAAAGGAATTTTAAGTGCAAAAACATGAAAAAACATCAATTAATTTACGAATTTTTGATCAATTATAAAAGTTATATAGGTCAATCGATTCGTTTTGAGATAAGGAATATGATTTTTTTATTCATTAAGTTGTATTTTTAGCTTGGAAAAAAATTTTGGCAAAAAACGATTTTTTCGATGAAAAAAGGTGCTCAACAAAATTTGATTGGGTATTTTTAAAAATCCCTGTGTCCAAATTTAGATATTCACGAGCTTAAAAAGTCATCCAAATTTTATTGAAATCCGTTGAAGCGTTCTCGAGATATCCTGGCGACAAAAAACGCTATACACACACACGTACACACACACACACACACACACACACACATACATCTGGACATTTGCTTAGGAATGAAAATTTACGCTTTTTAGATGAAAATGAGTCGATTTAGACTATTTTTGGAAAATCGAAAATCTTAACGATTACAAAGCTTCCTCTATGAGGAAGCAAAACATAAAAAAGTTAAGTATCTTATCAGTCACCTAGATTTTTTATTTTTTCAAATTTTAATACTGAAGAATGTTCACTGTTTAATGTGTCAAAATATCAAAGAAAAATATTATTTATTGTTTTGTTTCATTTTGACAGATGATTTAAAAAATATTTTTAGTTATTTTTAGTAATATAAAAATTTAGTGACTGATATGATACTTGCCTGGAAGTTTAGAATTAAGAATGAACAATGTTTTTATTCTTTTTTTGTAAATATTGTGTGTTTATTAAGTTAAACACAGTTCCTGTCAAAAATCACAATACACGAACCATGATGAACTTTGTTATGATAACGAGCCACAAAATCTCGTAGCCAATCAGAGCGCCCGACTGTTCGAGCAGGCATCAAAAGTCGTTGTTCCTGGAGCGAAGTTAGTCCACGAAGAGCGTACTTTCGGATAGGGGATGAAGAAAAATAGTTTCTCCTTCCCCAGGCTGTAAATTTAAATATAATAATCTGGCTTTTTGTAAACTGACTCGTCTTGCCGTCCCATTATTTGTTCTTTAGACGATAATTTGTTTAAAAAAAGTATTTGTGAATTTCGTTTGAAGAAAATGGTTTTTCCAAAATTCAATGAGAGAAAAATTGTTTTTACTTCCCCAGGCTGTAAATCTGAATTTATAAATTTGGTTTTTTGTAAACTATCTCGTCTTGTCGCCCCATTTAATGTTCTTTAGACGATAATTTTTTAAAAAAAGTATTTAAAAATTTCGTTTTAAAAAAAAATATTTTCAAAATTCAATCTTTGAAAAATAGTTTTCCATTCCCCAGGCTGTAAATTTACATATAATAATTTGGTTTTTTTCAAACTGTCTCGTCTTGTCGTCCCGTTCAATGTTCTTTAGACGATAATTTTTTGAAAAAAGTATTAAAGAATTTCGATTGGAAAAAACATATTTTCAAAATTCAATGTTTGAAAAATAGTTTTTGCTTCCCCAGGCTGTACATTTAAATATAATTATCTGGTTTTTTGTAAACTGACTCGCCTTGTCGTCCCATTAATTTTTCTTTAGACGATAATTTGTTTAAAAAAAGTATTTGTGAATTTCGTTTGAAGAAAATGTTTTTTCCAAAATTCAATGAGTGAAAAATTGATTTTACTTCCCCAGGTTGTAAATTTGAATTATAAATATAGCCGTAACCTAAATTCTTTTAAATAAAACGTATGAAATCTAGTTGGTAATACTCTACTCCAGATTTATATTTATACTAATTTACAACCCAATCGTTGCTATAGTTTCCAAGATAATTGACTTTTTTAAAATCATGAAACCTCAAATTTATCATTTTTACAAATTGAATGGGCCAAATTTATCTAATATCAAATTTATATAAATTTAACCCTCTCCTACTCTCCCTGAAAAAACATTCAAACTTTTAAATACAAAAACATTATTCTAACCTCAAAATCACATAAGAAAAACCTCAAACTTAAAATATCAAAAAAAGGTTCCTACAAAACTTGTACATCTCATCGAAATAAACACTTTTTCCCTCTTGTCAATTTTCCATAAAATCATTATTTTTAGAGGAAAAGGCGTAAATAACTATTTTTTATTATATTGCGTCCTACATAAATATAGCCGTAACCTGAATTCTTTTAAATAAAACGTATGAAATCTAGTTGGTAATACTCTACTCCAGATATATACTAATTTACAACCCAATCGTTGCTATAGTTTCCAAGATAATTGACTTTTTTAAAATAATGAAACCTCAAATTTATCATTTTTACACATTGAATGGGCCAAATTTATCTAATATCAAATTTATATAAATTTAACCCTCTCCTACTCTCCCTGAAAAACATTCAAACTTTTAAATACAAAAACATATTATTCTAACCTCAAAATCACATAAGAAAAACCTCAAACTTTAAATATCAAAAAAAAGGTTCCTACAAAACTAGTACATCTCATCAAAATAAACACTTTTCCCCTCTTGTCAATTTCCCATAAAACCATTATTTTTAGAGGAAAAGGCGGAAATAACTATTTTTTATTATATTGCGTCCTACATAAATATAGCCGTAACCTGAATTCTTTTAAATAAAACGTATGAAATCTAGTTGGTAATACTCTACTCCAGATTTATACCAATTTACAACCCAATCGTTGAAATTTTCATTAAGATAAATAACTATTTTCAAAAAAAAAAGTTTTTTAAATTCATATTCAGAATTAAGTACTATTTTGAACACGACTTTAATGCAATTATTTACCTCTCATGAAATGAAATTTTCTTCGATTTTCCTTCATTCTAATGAGAGCGTTTTTAACAATCTTTGAATAAAATTTAATGTTTGCAATAAAGAAAAAGCTTTAAAATTATTATTTCTTTTTTAATTTCATTTGTTTATAATTTTCTTACTTAACAAGAAATTTAATACTTACATTCTTCAAACTTACGATAATTGACATTGCCGGGAAATTATTCAATTTCAGGTTCCATGATAATTATTATATTCCATATTTGAAAATTTTTTTCCCATTTTTCTCAACATTTTCCTCATGCATCCATTCCTAAATCTGTACAATCCCACCCATCCAGCCATCCATCCATCCATTTATTTTTACGTTCAGGAATTAATTCATAGATTTATTCATTCCATCATTCATTCATTCATTCATTCATTCCTTACGTAATGTATGAATGACTAAAGGAACACATTTTTTAAACACGTCAGTATTACTTGATAATGCCGTCAGTCCTAAGCCTGAAAAAAGTGTGAAGGAAAAATGTTTTTCTGTGCAATTGGAATTATATGCAGTTCATTTTCATATTTATCTCTCAACAGAGTTGAATAATTCTACTTTGGACGATAAGTGGATAGATTTAAAATGGCATTAATTAAGCAGGAGTTGCTCTACTTCAAGATTGGCAGATGAAGAATATGAAGGGTATGTGAAATGTATATTTTTCCTTTTTTCTTTTTTTTCACATATTACTGGAAGAAGTATTGCAGTCAAGATTCATTTAAAAATAGTACGAGTACTGTTGTAAATGTATAAGAAACGGAATTTCTTATGTCAGTCTGGAGTCCTTTATTGATAATCACTCGAAATGGCTGCTTCAAATCAGTCAATTGCTATTACTGATTGAATCAATCGAATATACTATAAAAATCAGTTATTTTCATTAAAGAAACCTGTGCTTTTCACTATTTCAATTATTATTTTTTAATTATTATAATAATCATTCAGTTTCAATAAAATAACAGTGAAAGCAGTCAAAAGTTATTGAAACATTTATTTCTATATAGTAGTTAGAGCTTAATAATTACAATTATCTGAAGTAACGAAAAATCGATCACCCGCTGGGATCGTACGCGGGACCCTTCGGTCTAAAATCAGACGCTCTAACCTCCACTAAAGGCTCACTTAGTTTCAGGTTTACAAAACCTATTATTTGAATATCATTTCAGTCAGAAGCGAATCATTTACTTTTCTTAGAAATACCCTTTCAACCTTACTAAAATGTATCTAAATAATAAAACAATCAATTTTAAGTACTTTGTATAAAAATTAGACATTGAATTAAAATATTATTGATGTTATACAAAATTCGACATTCTATCGCTTATAGCCAACTTATTTTTTAATTTATTTACAGTTAAAGGTCTTTTTAAAAGTTTTCATCCCTTCAAATTTTTTGTACTTTTAATTGCAGTACCTACTTTAAATAAAAAATTTTTTCCGAATAGAACCAAAAAAATGCTTTGAATTATTTTCCAAAAAATTATCTTTCTCATTTTGACTACTAATTATGTATTTTTTATAATTTATAATAATATAATAATTATATATCATACTCCATTGTAATAATAATTGTAAAAACTTGCTACAATTAATTATTTATTTAAAAATAAGTTTATAAAAAAATTAACTTAAAAAACACAAGTAACATGTCATTTTCCATAAAATTATTGCAGCAGTAAAATGAAAATGTTTTAAATGTAAATAAACAAAAGTTTAAAACACTTTAATAAACATTATAAAAATGTAATGTATCACTCGGTCAAGTTATTAATTCATAGGAATTTATCAATCAGACTGAATTAATCAATTTTTATTGATTGATTTATTTCTGTGAAAAAAGAATAACAGACCAATCCTTCATTTCTTTGGACTGAAAAAAAATCAAATACAGTGACTGATAAAATCAGTCACAATATTTGACTGATTTGCCAGTTGAATTGATTATTCTGCCAGTAAAAATGATTGAATTTACTAACTTTTTACACTGAGAAAGAAAGGCTATTAATTCAATTACATATTGGTTTGATATATCAAACGGCATATTAAATATCGTTTGAACAGATATGTTATGACTTCAATAGTATATGCTTTCATTTTTCATGTTATTCTTTTGATATAAATTATTCTTAAATGAAATAAACACTTATTCCTTTTAAAGAAATATTGTGTGGAAATAATGAAGACGATTTTTTGACAGAAATAAAGAAGTGATTAAAACTATAGCATACACTATTGTTTCTAGAGCATGATGCTAAAAAATGAATGTTGCTGCATTTTAAGTTTGATTGATTGCTACATTAAAAAGAAATAATTTAGTTCTTTAATTTAAGAAAATTAATTTATTGAACCAAAAGCACAAAAATAGTTGAAAAATAAAAGAAATTCGGTTTTCTTCTTACTTAGCTTTATTTTACACCGATTCAACCCCTCCCCCCTCTCTCTCTCTCCACTTGAACGTCACAAAGGTTTAAAACTGTTGTAACACTACTCAAGTTTTCAGCTGTATACATATTCTTTTTTATATCAGATTATGTTTAAATTTTTTGTGAAAAAACATCTAAGCAATGTGATGTCCCGAAGCGGTCACCCATCTAAATACTAACCACGCTTGACTTTGCTCAGCTTCGTTGATCGCGAGCTAGCCCGTTTCGCAACTTAATATCGAGGATTGAAAGAAATTTTATTTATGTTCAATATCACGTAACTGTTCCAAAATAAGTTTACCATGACCTCAAGATTTTCTTTACAATTATAATAGTTTATGAAAAATCCCCTTCATATTTCATCAAGTTATCGTTTTCTCTTAAGATCCTATAAAAAATTGTGTATTTGAATATATGTAACCGCGTCTTTCGAGTAAAATGTGTTTAAAGTTTTTCATGAAAATAACCTCGATTTCTGGGAATATTGCATATTAATAATTATCTAGATAGATGTTTCTTATGTAATTTTTTTCGCTGAACACGATTTTCGTAATAAAACAATTGTTTAAACATCGCTATTGTTGTTATAAACGAATTATGTTGCAAAAGTCAAATGCCTAAAATTTCAAATCGCATTTGAACAATTTTTAATTGACCAAGAGATCTGGAAATTTATATGCACATTCAGGACTAACAATAATATCATTATTCACAATCTATTATTAATCTATTTAACCAGGTCGACGATGACGAGTAAACATGAGGATCATCTCCAAGAATTAAGATTTAATTTTTTGCAGATATATTTTTGATATTCATATTTAAGCTTCAATGCAATAATTATTTGTTTGAAACAGGAATAATTGAATCAAAAACTTTTGAAAAAAATTACAATTTTAAAATTTTAAAAAAGTTATAACCTTTCAATTACTGATTTTAATTGAAAATGCCAAAAATCATTTTTCTCTTAAAAAGACCTATATTGTAAAATTTATGTAACAAAATAAAAAAAATTTTGTCTTCGATCAGGACTGATCGCATTAAATTTTTAAGACCTTAAAGTACATGCAACCGTCAAAAATTAAAAATCGATTTTTTTGGTCTAAGCATACAATGTACTTTCTTTTAAATCCAAAAATGCAAAAATGGATTTTATTATTTCCATATTTTATGCAATATATAGGATTCAATATATAGTTTTACCGCTCTATTAAATATATTTCCAATTTTATAGCATCTGCTTTCGATTGTATGTGAATATGCCGTTTATAATATCAAGAGCAGGAGCTATTGATTTAAAGCTATATTGCATCTTCTGAAATATATATTTCTACGAATTCTAAATACTATTTATTAATATAACAATTTTTTATTCACATTAATTACATATATTTATTTGAAATCACATAAAATACATTTCAATGAACTATTTCTCTCTATCTTATAACTGCTTTAAGTAATTTTATTAAAAACATTCTGCTTTTAGTTTCAAATTATGGATTTCTATATTTAAATGTATAGTAGTATAATTGATTACAGAAATGATTGATTAAAAGAATTGAATTCAATAGCAACGGCACTATTGATTCAACAGTTCCTTTTTCTCAGTGCAGTTATTTTAAACAAACTTCTATCTATTTCTTGTACTGTTAGTTACGCTGCTTAAACTTTCAATATTGTAATTCTTTGACGCGTGATTTTAAGAAAGTCGTAAGACTGAAAGGCAATAAATTATAAATATAACCGTAACCTGAATTGTTTTAAACTAAACCTTTTAAATCCTCTCGCAGATGCAATCATTCGTATTTCTGCAAAATTTTAAGCCAACAGTTGGATCAGTTTTCAAGTTAATGGACTTTCATCATCAAAATAACACTTTTTTAATATTATTTTAGAAAGTTTTCATTATATTTAAAAAAGTTTTAAACAAACTTTCGATCTTTCCTTAAAGTACATAATTCTTAACTGTCATATTTTCATAATAATGTTTTTTACAATTTTTTCATGCAAGTTAATAATCATTCTTATAAACAAATATAAATAACATTCAAATTTTAAAAAAAAGTTCTACACAAAAGTTGTGCATTTCGCTGAACCTAGTACTTCTTCGCTTATGCCAATTTTGCACAAAACCATTATTTTCTAGACAAAATGTTGAATTAACAATTGTCATTATATTATTGAAATTTGACTCAGTGAAATCGATAATATCTTTTCAATAATTATTAACTGAGTGATAAATTCATAATATTATGGAAATAAATTCATAATATTACAATAATTGTCATTATATTTTGTGCAACATAAATATACACGTAGCCTGAATTGTTTTAAACAATACTTATTGAATCCCCTTGCAGATACAATCATCTGTATTTTTACAAAATTATATTTTTAATTATATTTTTTAGTTTTTTATTTTTATAATATCACCTTTTACAATTTTTTCATACAATTCATATTGTTCATTATGAGCAAAAAATTACTGAAATTGACATTATGAAAAAAAAGATTACAACAGTTGCGTATGTAGTTTAAAAAAATGTTTCTTGTCTTATAATAATTTTATGTACAATCGTTATTTCAAGAGAAAATTGCGGAAATAACAACTTTTTTTATATTTTGATGTACATAAATACAGCCTTAACCTCAATTGCTTTAGAAAATAATTTTAAAAATATTTTAAGTTCCTCTAATTGGTATTTCGTGTTATAAAACTCAGTGTTGCTGAATCCAATAACGTATTTTTTTGTTTAAAATTCCATGTCAGGGTAGGAACCGCTAGGTATCCAATTGGCCGACAGTGCATTTGGCCGAAGGTGCATTTGCCCGAACTTTTGCTATAGTTTATGCAGTCTGGAAATATGAGGTGTAGAAGTGCGTGTTGTATTGAAGAAAGGCAATATTTTGATTTCACAAGTGTTCTGCAGATGTCGCGAGGGGTAAAATCTTTCGATATTTGAAATAATTCAAAATTTATAAACGTAAGAGTGAATAATTAATAATTAAAAAAGTGTGCAGAATAATTTAATTAATCAAATGTGCCGATTTAATGAAATAAAGAAAGGAATTGTGAGTGGAGCATGTTGAATTGAGTAAGTATTCAAATAATGAAGTTTATATGTAAAATTTGTAAACAAAATGATTAGAATCATAATTTAAATGTATTATACAGAATATAAATTAGTAAAAAAGTTTTTGTAAGTGTCAAAATATATAACTGAGCTTTATTATTCTTATTAATAAATTGCTTTTATGTATAATAAAATTTGAGGTTAGGTATAGAGTTTATATGGTTTTTTTTAAATATTTGTTAATTAAAAGAATAATAATTACAACAATAAGTTTAATTAACTTTTAAGGTTAGGTTATTTGTTTTATATATAAAAAGTGTAATAGACATTTTATTAGTACATATAAATAAATAAATAATAAAATACTTTTTTTAATTTGTATGAAATCTAGTTTCTATATTTTTATTAAAGTAAATTAAAGAAATAAAAGTTTTTTTTTGCATTAAAAATAAAATTATTATAATCCAAGCAGGTATCATATTTTTATCTAGGATATATATTTTTTTTTTTTTTTGTTCAAATTATATATTAATAAATGTTTTATGATTTTTATAGGTTTCAAAAATATATATTGTCCGGCGATAATTAGTATCAAAATGAAAAGCAATATATATTCAATGCAATTGAATACTTTTTATTGCATTCAGAAAAATAGGCAACAAATTTAATGAATTACAGGTGATATACGAAAATTAATAAAGCAAGTAAATTTTAGTTTCTATTACATACATTTAATAAATTATATATATTCATTGCAATTAAATCTTATTAACTAACTGTTTTTTCGCTTTATATTACTTGTCTGTAAATTAATTGCTGACTGTTTCAGATAAATTTACTGCAAGTTCCCGCACTTTGGAGATGAAGAAAAAAAGAATTATAATCTTTTTTAATATTGGCAAAATTGAAAAATTGACTCCCGATACAATCTTTTTTTTATTCGAGACTTGATTTGAAAATTGAGTGCCGTTTATAATAAAAATTATTCTCTTAATAATTTTCAATTTCCATACTTTTCGTAAATAGATAAAAAAGTTTGGTATTAGGTCTAGAAATATAAGAAATATTTTATATTTGTCTAAAACAATTTTTAATGTAGATTGCCGATTTTTTTTGGCGAGGCATAAATTTATTAAAATCTGTTTTTTTGACAAGCCGAAGCTTTCGTGCAAGATCTCAATTTTTATTCGATTTTATTCGTTAATAAATGAAAAAGTTAATAATCGGATCTAGAAGCGTGAAAATTATTTGATATTTGATTAAAAAATTCTTTCAAGTATTTGGCGCACTTTTCTGGCGATGCGTAAATTGAATAAAATCGTCTTTTTTGACAAGTCTCAATATCTCGCGCAGTAGCTCAATTTTCTTTACATTTTACTCGTTTATTGACCAAAAAGTATGAAATCAGTTCTAGAAATGTGAAAATTATTTAATATTTTACTGAAAAAATCTTTAAAGTATTTGGCGATTTTTTCTGGCGATGCATAAATTGAATAAAATCGTCTTTTTTGACAAGTCTCAATATCTTGCGCAGTAGCTCAATTTTCTTGAGATTTTACTCGTTTATTGACAAAAAAGTTTCAAATCAGATCTATAAATGTGAAAAATATTTAATATTTGACTAAAAAATTCTTTAAAGTAATTGGCGATTTTTTCTGGCGATGCATAAATTGAATAAAATCGTCGTTTTTGACGAGCTGAACTTGAGGCGCATTAGCTCAATTTTTTATCAATTTTTATCGGCTATAGATAAAACAGTTTGTAATTAGATCTAGTTATTGAAAAATTAATTAATATTTATCTAAAAAAATTTTAATTATATTTTGCCAATAATTTCTGGCGACAATTGAACTCGTTAAATCTTCATTTCTGACGAGCTGAACCTGAAGCTCATCAGCTCAATTTTTTATCAATTTTGATCGGTTATAGATAAAAAAGTTTGTAATTAGATCTAGTTATTGTAAAATTAATTAATATTTGTCTCAAAAAATTTTAATTATATTTTGCTAATAATTTCTGGCGACAATTGAACTCGTTAAATCTTCATTTCTGACGAGCTGAACCTGAAGCTCATCAGCTCAATTTTTTATCAATTTTGATCGGTTATAGATAAAAAAGTTTGTAATTAGATCTAGTTATTGTAAAATTAATTAATATTTGTCTCAAAAAATTTTAATTATATTTTGCCAATAATTTCTGGCGGCACTTGAACTCGTTAATTCTTCATTTTTGACGAGCTGAACCTGAAGCTCATCAGCTCAATTTTTGATCAATTTTGATCGGCAATAGATGAAAAAGTTTGTAATTAGATCTAGTTATTGTAAAATTAATTAATATTTGTCTCAAAAAATTTTAATTATATTTTGACAATAATTTCTGGCGGCACTTGATATCGTTAAATCTTCATTTTTGACAAGCTGAACCTGAGGCGCATTAGCTCAATTTTTGATCAATTTTGATCGGCAATAGATGAAAAAGTTTGTAATTAGATCTAGAAATTGAAAAATTAATTAATATTTGTCTCAAAAATTTTTAATTATATTTTGCCAATAATTTCTGGCGACACTTGAACTCGTTAAATCTTCATTTTTGACGAGCTGAACCTGAAGCTCATCAGCTCAATTTTTTATCAATTTTGATCGGTTATAGATAAAAAAGTTTGCAATTAGATCTAGTTATTGAAAAATTAATTAATATTTGTCTCAAAAAATTTTAATTATATTTTGCCAATAATTTCTGGCGACAATTGGACTCGTTAAATCTTCATTTTTGACAAGCTGAACCTGAGGCGCATTAGCTCAATTTTTGATCAATTTTGATCGGCAATAGATGAAAAAGTTTGTAATTAGATCTAGAAATTGAAAAATTAATTAATATTTGTCTCAAAAATTTTTAATTATATTTTGCCAATAATTTCTGGCGACACTTGAACTCGTTAAATCTTCATTTTTGACGAGCTGAACCTGAAGCTCATCAGCTCAATTTTTGATCAATTTTGATCGGCAATAGATGAAAAAGTTTGTAATTAGATCTAGTTATTGTAAAATTAATTAATATTTGTCTCAAAAAATTTTAATTATATTTTGCCAATAATTTCTGGCGGCACTTGAACTCGTTAAAACTTCATTTTTGACAAGCTGAACCTGAGGCGCATTAGCTCAATTTTTGATTAATTTTGATCTGCAATAGATAAAAAAGTTTGTAATTAGATCTAAAAATTGAAAAATTAATTAATATTTGTCTCAAAAATTTTTAATTATATTTTGCCAGTAATTTCTGGCGACACTTGAACTCGTTAAATATTCATTTTTGACGAGCTGAACCTGAGGCGCATTAGCTCAATTTTTTATCAATTTTGTTCGGCAATAGATGAAAAAGTTTGTAATTAGATCTAGTTATTGAAAAGTTAATTAATATTTATCTAAAAAATTTTTTATTATATTTTGCCAATAATTTCTGGCGGCACTTGAACTCGTTAAATCTTCATTTTTGACAAGCTGAACCTGAGGCGCATTAGCTCAATTTTTGATCAATTTTGATCGGCAATAGATGAAAAAGTTTGTAATTAGATCTAGTTATTGAAAAGTTAATTAATATTTATCAAAAAAATTTTTAATTATATTTTGACAATAATTTCTGGCGACAATTGGACTCGTTAAATCTTCATTTTTGACGAGCTGAACCTGAAGCTGATCAGCTCAATTTTTTATCAATTTTGATCGGTTATAGATAAAAACGTTTGTAATTAGATCTAGTTATTGAAAAATTAATTAATATTTGTCTCAAAAATTTTTAATTATATTTTGCCAATAATTTCTGGCGACACTTGAACTCGTTAAATCTTCATTTTTGACGAGCTGAACCTGAAGCTCATCAGCTCAATTTTTGATCAATTTTGATCGGCAATAGATGAAAAAGTTTGTAATTAGATCTAGTTATTGTAAAATTAATTAATATTTGTCTCAAAAAATTTTAATTATATTTTGCCAATAATTTCTGGCGGCACTTGAACTCGTTAAATCTTCATTTTTGACGAGCTGAACCTGAAGCTCATCAGCTCAATTTTTGATCAATTTTGATCGGCAATAGATGAAAAAGTTTGTAATTAGATCTAGTTATTGTAAAATTAATTAATATTTGTCTCAAAAAATGTTAATTATATTTTGCCCATAATTTCTGGCGACACTTGAACTCGTTAAATATTCATTTTTGACGAGCTGAACCTGAGGCGCATTAGCTCAATTTTTTATCAATTTTGTTCGGCAATAGATGAAAAAGTTTGTAATTAGATCTAGTTATTGAAAAGTTAATTAATATTTATCTAAAAAATTTTTTATTATATTTTGCCAATAATTTCTGGCGGCACTTGAACTCGTTAAATCTTCATTTTTGACAAGCTGAACCTGAGGCGCATTAGCTCAATTTCTGATCAATTTTGATCGGCAATAGATGAAAAAGTTTGTAATTAGATCTAGTTATTGAAAAGTTAATTAATATTTATCAAAAAAATTTTTAATTATATTTTGACAATAATTTCTGGCGACAATTGGACTCGTTAAATCTTCATTTTTGACGAGCAGAACCTGAAGCTGATCAGCTCAATTTTTTATCAATTTTGATCGGTTATAGATAAAAACGTTTGTAATTAGATCTAGTTATTGAAAAATTAATTAATATTTGTCTCAAAAAATTTTAATTATATTTTGCCAATAATTTCTGGCGACAATTGGACTCGTTAAATCTTCATTTTTGACAAGCTGAACCTGAGGCGCATTAGCTCAATTTTTGATCAATTTTGATCGGCAATAGATGAAAAAGTTTGTAATTAGATCTAGAAATTGAAAAATTAATTAATATTTGTCTCAAAAATTTTTAATTATATTTTGCCAATAATTTCTGGCGACACTTGAACTCGTTAAATCTTCATTTTTGACGAGCTGAACCTGAAGCTCATAAGCTCAATTTTTTATCAATTTTGATCGGTTATAGATAAAAAAGTTTGCAATTAGATCTAGTTATTGAAAAATTAATTAATATTTGTCTCAAAAAATTTTAATTATATTTTGCCAATAATTTCTGGCGACAATTGGACTCGTTAAATCTTCATTTTTGACAAGCTGAACCTGAGGCGCATTAGCTCAATTTTTGATCAATTTTGATCGGCAATAGATGAAAAAGTTTGTAATTAGATCTAGAAATTGAAAAATTAATTAATATTTGTCTCAAAAATTTTTAATTATATTTTGCCAATAATTTCTGGCGACACTTGAACTCGTTAAATCTTCATTTTTGACGAGCTGAACCTGAAGCTCATCAGCTCAATTTTTTATCAATTTTAATCGGTTATAGATAAAAAAGTTTGCAATTAGATCTAGTTATTGAAAAATTAATTAATATTTGTCTCAAAAAATTTTAATTATATTTTGCCAATAATTTCTGGCGACAATTGGACTCGTTAAATCTTCATTTTTGACAAGCTGAACCTGAAGCTCATCAGCTCAATTTTTGATCAATTTTGATCGGCAATAGATGAAAAAGTTTGTAATTAGATCTAGTTATTGTAAAATTAATTAATATTTGTCTCAAAAAATTTTAATTATATTTTGCCAATAATTTCTGGCGGCACTTAAACTCGTTAAATCTTCATTTTTGACGAGCTGAACCTGAAGCTCATCAGCTCAATTTTTGATCAATTTTGATCGGCAATAGATGAAAAAGTTTGTAATTAGATCTAGTTATTGTAAAATTAATTAATATTTGTCTCAAAAAATGTTAATTATATTTTGCCAATAATTTCTGGCGACACTTGAACTCGTTAAATATTCATTTTTGACGAGCTGAACCTGAGGCGCATTAGCTCAATTTTTTATCAATTTTGTTCGGCAATAGATGAAAAAGTTTGTAATTAGATCTAGTTATTGAAAAGTTAATTAATATTTATCTAAAAAATTTTTTATTATATTTTGCCAATAATTTCTGGCGGCACTTGAACTCGTTAAATCTTCATTTTTGACAAGCTGAACCTGAGGCGCATTAGCTCAATTTCTGATCAATTTTGATCGGCAATAGATGAAAAAGTTTGTAATTAGATCTAGTTATTGAAAAGTTAATTAATATTTATCAAAAAAATTTTTAATTATATTTTGACAATAATTTCTGGCGACAATTGGACTCGTTAAATCTTCATTTTTGACGAGCTGAACCTGAAGCTGATCAGCTCAATTTTTTATCAATTTTGATCGGTTATAGATAAAAACGTTTGTAATTAGATCTAGTTATTGAAAAATTAATTAATATTTGTCTCAAAAAATTTTAATTATATTTTGCCAATAATTTCTGGCGACAATTGGACTCGTTAAATCTTCATTTTTGACAAGCTGAACCTGAGGCGCATTAGCTCAATTTTTGATCAATTTTGATCGGCAATAGATGAAAAAGTTTGTAATTAGATAAAGAAATTGAAAAATTAATTAATATTTGTCTCAAAAATTTTTAATTATATTTTGCCAATAATTTCTGGCGACACTTGAACTAGTTAAATCTTCATTTTTGACGAGCTGAACCTGAAGCTCATCAGCTCAATTTTTTATCAATTTTGATCGGTTATAGATAAAAAAGTTTGCAATTAGATCTAGTTATTGAAAAATTAATTAATATTTGTCTCAAAAAATTTTAATTATATTTTGCCAATAATTTCTGGCGACAATTGAACTCGTTAAATCTTCATTTCTGACGAGCTGAACCTGAAGCTCATCAGCTCAATTTTTTATCAATTTTGATCGGTTATAGATAAAAAAGTTTGTAATTAGATCTAGTTATTGTAAAATTAATTAATATTTGTCTCAAAAAATTTTAATTATATTTTGCCAATAATTTCTGGCGGCACTTGAACTCGTTAAATCTTCATTTTTGACGAGCTGAACCTGAAGCTCATCAGCTCAATTTTTTATCAATTTTGATCGGTTATAGATAAAAAAGTTTGTAATTAGATCTAGTTATTGAAAAATTAATTAATATTTGTCTCAAAAAATTTTAATTATATTTTGCCAATAATTTCTGGCGACAATTGAACTCGTTAAATCTTCAATTCTGACGAGCTGAACCTGAAGCTCATCAGCTCAATTTTTTATCAATTTTGATCGGTTATAGATAAAAAAGTTTGTAATTAGATCTAGTTATTGTAAAATTAATTAATATTTGTCTCAAATAATTTTAATTATATTTTGCCAATAATTTCTGGCGGCACTTGAACTCGTTAAATCTTCATTTTTGACGAGCTGAACCTGAAGCTCATCAGCTCAATTTTTGATCAATTTTGATCGGCAATAGATGAAAAAGTTTGTAATTAGATCTAGTTATTGTAAAATTAATTAATATTTGTCTCAAAAATTTTAATTATATTTTGACAATAATTTCTGGCGGCACTTGATATCGTTAAATCTTCATTTTTGACGAGCTGAACCTGAAGCTCATCAGCTCAATTTTTGATCAATTTTGATCGGCAATAGATGAAAAAGTTTCTAATTAGATCTAGTTATTGAAAATTTAATTAATATTTGTCTCAAAAAATTTTAATTATATTTTGCCAATAATTTCTGGCGACACTTGAACTCGTTAAATCTTCATTTTTGACGAGCTGAACCTGAAGCTCATCAGCTCAATTTTTTATCAATTTTGATTGGTTATAGATACAAAAGTTTGTAATTAGATCTAGTTATTGAAAAATTAATTAATATTTGTCTCAAAAATTTTTAATTATATTTTGCCAATAATTTCTGGCGACACTTGAACTCGTTAAATCTTCATTTTTTACGAGCTGAACCTGAAGCTCATCAGCTCAATTTTTGATCAATTTTAATCGGCAATAGATGAAAAAGTTTGTAATTAGATCTAGTTATTGAAAAGTTAATTAATATTTATCTAAAAAATTTTTTAATATATTTTGACAATAATTTCTGGCGACAATTGGACTCGTTAAATCTTCATTTTTGACGAGCTGAACCCGAAGCTCATCAGCTCAATTTTTTATCAATTTTGATCGGTTATAGATAAAAAAGTTTGTAATTAGATCTAGAAATTGAAAAATTAATTAATATTTGTCTCAAAAATTTTTAATTATATTTTGCCAATAATTTCTGGCGACACTTGAACTCGTTAAATCTTCATTTTTGACGAGCTGAACCTGAAGCTCATCAGCTCAATTTTTTATCAATTTTGATCGGTTATAGATAAAAAAAGTTTGTAATTAGATCTAGTTATTGAAAAATTAATTAATATTTGTCTCAAAAAATTTTAATTATATTTTGCCAATAATTTCTGGCGACACTTAAACTCGTTAAATCTTCATTTTTGACGAGCTGAACCTGAAGCTCATCAGCTCAATTTTTTATCAATTTTGATCGGTTATAGATAAAAAAGTTTGTAATTAGATCTAGTTATTGAAAAATTAATTAATATTTGTCTCAAAAAATTTGAATTATATTTTGCCAATAATTTCTGGCGACACTTGAACTCGTTAAATCTTCATTTTTTACGAGCTGAACCTGAAGCTCATCAGCTCAATTTTTGATCAATTTTAATCGGCAATAGATGAAAAAGTTTGTAATTAGATCTAGTTATTGAAAAGTTAATTAATATTTATCTAAAAAATTTTTTAATATATTTTGACAATAATTTCTGGCGACAATTGGACTCGTTAAATCTTCATTTTTGACGAGCTGAACCCGAAGCTCATCAGCTCAATTTTTTATCAATTTTGATCGGTTATAGATAAAAAAGTTTGTAATTAGATCTAGAAATTGAAAAATTAATTAATATTTGTCTCAAAAATTTTTAATTATATTTTGCCAATAATTTCTGGCGACACTTGAACTCGTTAAATCTTCATTTTTGACGAGCTGAACCTGAAGCTCATCAGCTCAATTTTTTATCAATTTTGATCGGTTATAGATAAAAAAAGTTTGTAATTAGATCTAGTTATTGAAAAATTAATTAATATTTGTCTCAAAAAATTTTAATTATATTTTGCCAATAATTTCTGGCGACACTTAAACTCGTTAAATCTTCATTTTTGACGAGCTGAACCTGAAGCTCATCAGCTCAATTTTTTATCAATTTTGATCGGTTATAGATAAAAAAGTTTGTAATTAGATCTAGTTATTGAAAAATTAATTAATATTTGTCTCAAAAAATTTGAATTATATTTTGCCAATAATTTCTGGCGACACTTGAACTCGTTAAATCTTCATTTTTTACGAGCTGAACCTGAAGCTCATCAGCTCAATTTTTGATCAATTTTAATCGGCAATAGATGAAAAAGTTTGTAATTAGATCTAGTTATTGAAAAGTTAATTAATATTTATCTAAAAAATTTTTTAATATATTTTGACAATAATTTCTGGCGACAATTGGACTCGTTAAATCTTCATTTTTGACGAGCTGAACCCGAAGCTCATCAGCTCAATTTTTTATCAATTTTGATCGGTTATAGATAAAAAAGTTTGTAATTAGATCTAGAAATTGAAAAATTAATTAATATTTGTCTCAAAAATTATTAATTATATTTTGCCAATAATTTCTGGCGACACTTGAACTCGTTAAATCTTCATTTTTGACGAGCTGAACCTGAAGCTCATCAGCTCAATTTTTTATCAATTTTGATCGGTTATAGATAAAAAAAGTTTGTAATTAGATCTAGTTATTGAAAAATTAATTAATATTTGTCTCAAAAATTTTTAATTATATTTTGCCAATAATTTCTGGCGACACTTGAACTCGTTAAATCTTCATTTTTTACGAGCTGAACCTGAAGCTCATCAGCTCAATTTTTGATCAATTTTAATCGGCAATAGATGAAAAAGTTTGTAATTAGATCTAGTTATTGAAAAGTTAATTAATATTTATCTAAAAAATTTTTTAATATATTTTGACAATAATTTCTGGCGACAATTGGACTCGTTAAATCTTCATTTTTGACGAGCTGAACCCGAAGCTCATCAGCTCAATTTTTTATCAATTTTGATCGGTTATAGATAAAAAAGTTTGTAATTAGATCTAGAAATTGAAAAATTAATTAATATTTGTCTCAAAAATTTTTAATTATATTTTGCCAATAATTTCTGGCGACACTTGAACTCGTTAAATCTTCATTTTTGACGAGCTGAACCTGAAGCTCATCAGCTCAATTTTTTATCAATTTTGATCGGTTATAGATAAAAAAAGTTTGTAATTAGATCTAGTTATTGAAAAATTAATTAATATTTGTCTCAAAAAATTTTAATTATATTTTGCCAATAATTTCTGGCGACACTTAAACTCGTTAAATCTTCATTTTTGACGAGCTGAACCTGAAGCTCATCAGCTCAATTTTTTATCAATTTTGATCGGTTATAGATAAAAAAGTTTGTAATTAGATCTAGTTATTGAAAAATTAATTAATATTTGTCTCAAAAAATTTGAATTATATTTTGCCAATAATTTCTGGCGACACTTGAACTCGTTAAATCTTCATTTTTGACGAGCTGAACCTGAAGCTCATCAGCTCAATTTTTTATCAATTTTGATCGGTTATAGATAAAAAAGTTTGTAATTAGATCTAGTTATTGAAAAATTAATTAATATTTGTCTCAAAAATTTTTAATTATATTTTGCCAATAATTTCTGGCGACACTTGAACTCGTTAAATCTTCATTTTTGACGAGCTGAACCTGAAGCTCATCAGCTCAATTTTTTATCAATTTTGATCGGTTATAGATAAAAAAGTTTGTAATTAGATCTAGTTATTGTAAAATTAATTAATATTTGTCTCAAAAAATTTTAATTATATTTTGACAATAATTTCTGGCGGCACTTGAACTCGTTAAATCTTCATTTTTGTCGAGCTGAACCTGAAGCTCATCAGCTCAATTTTTGATCAATTTTGATCGGCAATAGATGAAAAAGTTTGTAATTAGATCTAGTTATAGAAAATTTAATTAATATTTGTCTCAAAAAATTTTAATTATATTTTGCCAATAATTTCTGGCGACACTTGAACTCGTTAAATCTTCATTTTTGACAAGCTGAACCTGAAGCTCATCAGCTCAATTTTTTATCAATTTTGATTGGTTATAGATACAAAAGTTTGTAATTAGATCTAGTTATTGAAAAATTAATTAATATTTGTCTCAAAAATTTTAAATTATATTTTGCCAATAATTTCTGGCGACACTTGAACTCGTTAAATCTTCATTTTTTACGAGCTGAACCTGAAGCTCATCAGCTCAATTTTTGATCAATTTTGATCGGCAATAGATGAAAAAGTTTGTAATTAGATCTAGTTATTGAAAAGTTAATTAATATTTATCTAAAAAATTTTTTAATATATTTTGACAATAATTTCTGGCGACAATTGGACTCGTTAAATCTTCATTTTTGACGAGCTGAACCCGAAGCTCATCAGCTCAATTTTTTATCAATTTTGATCGGTTATAGATAAAAAAGTTTGTAATTAGATCTAGAAATTGAAAAATTAATTAATATTTGTCTCAAAAATTTTTAATTATATTTTGCCAATAATTTCTGGCGACACTTGAACTCGTTAAATCTTCATTTTTGACGAGCTGAACCTGAAGCTCATCAGCTCAATTTTTTATCAATTTTGATCGGTTATAGATAAAAAAGTTTGTAATTAGATCTAGTTATTGTAAAATTAATTAATATTTGTTTAAAAAAATTTTAATTATATTTTGCCAATAATTTCTGGCGTCACTTGAACTCGTTAAAACTTCATTTTTGACAAGCTGAACCTGAGGCGCATTAGCTCAATTTTTGATTAATTTTGATCTGCAATAGATAAAAAAGTTTGTAATTAGATCTAAAAATTGAAAAATTAATTAATATTTGTCTCAAAAATTTTTAATTATATTTTGCCAGTAATTTCTGGCGACACTTGAACTCGTTAAATATTCATTTTTGACGAGCTGAACCTGAGACGCATTAGCTCAATTTTTTATCAATTTTGTTCGGCAATAGATGAAAAAGTTTGTAATTAGATCTAGTTATTGAAAAGTTAATTAATATTTGTCTCAAAAAATTTGAATTATATTTTGCCAATAATTTCTGGCGGCACTTGAACTCGTTAAATCTTCATTTTTGACAAGCTGAACCTGAGGCGCATTAGCTCAATTTTTGATCAATTTTGATCGGCAATAGATGAAAAAGTTTGTAATTAGATCTAGTTATTGAAAAGTTAATTAATATTTATCAAAAAAATTTTTAATTATATTTTGACAATAATTTCTGGCGACAATTGGACTCGTTAAATCTTCATTTTTGACGAGCTGAACCTGAAGCTGATCAGCTTAATTTTTTATCAATTTTGATCGGTTATAGATAAAAACGTTTGTAATTAGATCTAGTTATTGAAAAATTAATTAATATTTGTCTCAAAAATTTTTAATTATATTTTGCCAATAATTTCTGGCGACACTTGAACTCGTTAAATCTTCATTTTTGACGAGCTGAACCTGAAGCTCATCAGCTCAATTTTTTATCAATTTTGATCGGTTATAGATAAAAACGTTTGTAATTAGATCTAGTTATTGAAAAATTAATTAATATTTGTCTCAAAAATTTTTAATTATATTTTGCCAATAATTTCTGGCGACACTTGAACTCGTTAAATCTTCATTTTTGTCGAGCTGAACCTGAAGCTCATCAGCTCAATTTTTAATTAATTTTGATCGGCAATAGATGAAAAAGTTTGTAATTAGATCTAGTTATAGAAAATTTAATTAATATTTGTCTCAAAAAATTTTAATTATATTTTGCCAATAATTTCTGGCGACACTTGAACTCGTTAAATCTTCATTTTTGACGAGCTGAACCTGAAGCTCATCAGCTCAATTTTTTATCAATTTTGATTGGTTATAGATACAAAAGTTTGTAATTAGATCTAGTTATTGAAAAATTAATTAATATTTGTCTCAAAAATTTTTAATTATATTTTGCCAATAATTTCTGGTGACACTTGAACTCGTTAAATCTTCATTTTTTACGAGCTGAACCTGAAGCTCATCAGCTCAATTTTTGATCAATTTTGATCGGCAATAGATGAAAAAGTTTGTAATTAGATCTAGTTATTGAAAAGTTAATTAATATTTATCTAAAAAATTTTTTAATATATTTTGACAATAATTTCTGGCGACACTTGAACTCGTTAAATCTTCATTTTTGACGAGCTGAACCTGAAGCTCATCAGCTCAATTTTTTATCAATTTTGATCGGTTATAGATAAAAAAGTTTGTAATTAGATCTAGTTATTGTAAAATTAATTAATATTTGTCTCAAAAAATTTTAATTATATTTTGCCAATAATTTCTGGCGTCACTTGAACTCGTTAAAACTTTATTTTTGACAAGCTGAACCTGAGGCGCATTAGCTCAATTTTTGATTAATTTTGATCTGCAATAGATAAAAAAGTTTGTAATTAGATCTAAAAATTGAAAAATTAATTAATATTTGTCTCAAAAATTTTTAATTATATTTTGCCAGTAATTTCTGGCGACACTTGAACTCGTTAAATATTCATTTTTGACGAGCTGAACCTGAGGCGCATTAGCTCAATTTTTTATCAATTTTGTTCGGCAATAGATGAAAAAGTTTGTAATTAGATCTAGTTATTGAAAAGTTAATTAATATTTATCTAAAAAATTTTTTATTATATTTTGCCAATAATTTCTGGCGGCACTTGAACTCGTTAAATCTTCATTTTTGACAAGCTGAACCTGAGGCGCATCAGCTCAATTTTTGATCAATTTTGATCGGCAATAGATGAAAAAGTTTGTAATTAGATCTAGTTATTGAAAAGTTAATTAATATTTATCAAAAAAATTTTTAATTATATTTTGACAATAATTTCTGGCGACAATTGGACTCGTTAAATCTTCATTTTTGACGAGCTGAACCTGAAGCTGATCAGCTCAATTTTTTATCAATTTTGATCGGTTATAGATAAAAACGTTTGTAATTAGATCTAGTTATTGAAAAATTAATTAATATTTGTCTCAAAAATTTTTAATAATATTTTGCCAATAATTTCTGGCGACAATTGGACTCGTTAAATCTTCATTTTTGACGAGCTCAACCCGAAGCTCATCAGCTCAATTTTTTATCAATTTTGATCGGTTATAGATAAAAAAGTTTGTAATTAGATCTAGAAATTGAAAAATTAATTAATATTTGTCTCAAAAATTTTTAATTATATTTTGCCAATAATTTCTGGCGACAATTGGACTCGTTAAATCTTCATTTTTGACGAGCTCAACCCGAAGCTCATCAGCTCAATTTTTTATCAATTTTGATCGGTTATAGATAAAAAAGTTTGTAATTAGATCTAGAAATTGAAAAATTAATTAATATTTGTCTCAAAAATTTTTAAGTATATTTTGCCAATAATTTCTGGCGACAATTGGACTCGTTAAATCTTCATTTTTGACGAGCTCAACCCGAAGCTCATCAGCTCAATTTTTTATCAATTTTGATCGGTTATAGATAAAAAAGTTTGTAATTAGATCCAGTTATTGAAAAATTAATTAATATTTGTCTCAAAAAATTTTAATTATATTTTGCCAATAATTTCTGGCGACAATTGGACTCGTTAAATCTTCATTTTTGACGAGCTGAACCCGAAGCTCATCAGCTCAATTTTTTATCAATTTTGATCGGTTATAGATAAAAAAGTTTGTAATTAGATCTAGTTATTGAAAAATTAATTAATATTTGTCTCAAAAATTTTTAATTATATTTTGCCAATAATTTCTGGCGACACTTGAACTCGTTAAATATTCATTTTTGACAAGCTGAACCTGAGGCGCATTAGCTCAATTTTTGATCAATTTTGATCGGCAATAGATGAAAAATTTTGTAATTAGATCTAGAAATTGAAAAATTCATTAATATTTGACTAAAAAATTCTTTAAAGTATTTGGCGATTTTTTCTGGCGATGCATAAATTGAATAAAATCGTCGTTTTTGACAAGTCTGAATATCTCGCGCAATAGCTCAGTTTTCTTTACATTTTATTCGTTTATTCATAAAAAAGTTTGAAATCAGATCAGGAAATGTGGAAAATACTTAATATTTGACTAAAAAATTCTTTAAAGTATTTGCCGATTTTTTCTGGCGATGCATAAATTGGATAAAATCGTATTTTTTGACAAGTCGGAGTTGTCGCGCAGTAGCATAATTTTTTTTAGATTTTATTCGTTTATTTTTAAAAAAATTTGAAATCAGATTTGGAAGTGTTAAAAATATTTAATATTTGACTAAAAAACTCTTTACAGTATTTGGCGAATTTTTATGGCGATGCATAAATTGAATAAAATCTTTTTTTTGACAAGTCTGAGCTCTCATGCAGCAGCTCAATTTTCTTCTTATTCTGCATCGAATGTTCAGTTTTCGTACTCCATCTCATCTAAACATAATCAATATGATTTCATAAATATTTATTTTCTCTTCTGCCTGTTAATGTCAATGGTAAATATTTTATGGGACTGAAATGTACTGTTCATTAATTAATTAATATTATAGTTTGTTTAAGGATAGTACCTTCACTGAAATTGATGCTGTCTAGTTTATGAATTTCGTGCACTTGCTCTAAATGTAGATTTAATTCTGATTGATATTTGAACGGTGCATCGCAAATACCGCAAGTAATGTGATAAAGAAAGTCTTCTTCTTCTTCGTCTTTAGATCCACAGTTATGAGCTTCTTCAATTTTATATAGAGCTTTGCATGTGTCGCACTGTACTCGCCTGTGCTTCGTTTGCAAATGATTTTTTAAATACCTCTCCTTTGTGTACTCTCTTGAGCACACAGGGCATTTAAAGGAATGACTGTTGTCGAAAATTAAGCGGCTGCTATAGGGAAGTGTATTAATGAAATTCACTGTGTTTTCCGTGTCAGCTTCATCTGTTAAGAGGTACGAATAAGTATTTAAACATTATGATGACTATATACATGTCTATAAATAACATTTTCTTACTGCTACTAAGAAGTAGTTCCGTCAGTAAATAGTCTTCAATTTTATACCTTCGGGATCTGAGATGTCTTCTGCGGGAAAAGTGTGGTGAAAGCAGTTGCAGTAATTTTCGACAAATTCTATAATGACTTGCTGTCTTTCTCCTAGGGATTCTCTTCCTGTCAGTTCGTCGATTCTGTCCCAACCTCGACTTATAGCTGTTTCTTTTTGTTCTTCTTCATACGATAGTCTAGGACATTTGCGCACAACTGTCCTTCTTTCATTATAATCATCATGTATCGAATGCATGTGTTTAGTTAAAGAATCTAAAACAAAAAGGTTTCAAATAATTTTAATAATTTGTAAAAACATTTGTGATTGAAAGAGTAAATTTCATGCGAGGGTGATGAAAATTTTTTCCCTTATTCTAGATTTCTCATTATCATATGTTATCAAAAATGGGATAAAAAATTTGATCCATTTCGAAGTTTCTATCTTTTTTTGTAATTAATTTCTTAAAATCCGTAGGATTGCTTTCCAATTATTAATGGAAAAGCTTGTAACCCCAACGAAAATAAGGTAATATAATTGCGAGATAACATTCTATTTTCCTCAAAAAGAAAATAATACATGTACTAAAATGAACGAACATCTTCAGGAATATGACCCATTATTATTTCCAGCGATAGAAATATTTTCATCCCCTAAAAGCCATCCTCTACGCAAAGAAGGTCCTAAAATTCAGAGTGAAATTGGTACTTTCCTAAAAAGAAATCATACATGTGCTACAATCAACGAACACCTTCAGGAATATGTACTATAATTATTTCAAGCGATATTCTTCAAGATGTTCGTTTATATTAGAACATGTTAGATTTCTTTTTAGGAAAATAGGAATTTATCTGGAAATTATATAACCTAACTTTTATTTGGGGTAAGGAAATCTTATATTGCACAAATTATTTATCAATATAGTCTTACCCAAGAACCTCAGAAGATTGGGGTGGATCCCAGCAATTTCGTTCCAGGAACGGTTTCCTCTTTCCGTGTTATTATTTGTCCTCTTTCTTTCTCCGAAGACAGATAATTTGTCCAATTGTACAGTAGATAACCAAAAGCTGCGATAATAACCCATGAAGGGAGAAAATAACTCTTTCAATGAAACTGTTCCATTTCCTTCTCGAGAAGGTATCTCCTCTTCTTCGTCCAACTGCTTTTCCAAGTATTCAACAGTTTCTGGAATGTCGTCTGCTGGTACTAGAGCACAACTTTTAACCTTTTTTAAAAATTCTTTAGCTTTTAAATTATTTTCTATGTACCACTTCAGCCCCAGTTTTGCTGCCCGACGATCTAAATTCTAAATACATAAATTTTATTATTACTTATAATTGAATATAAAATTTATAACATTATCGTTATTCTCTATTGTCATTAATTCAGTTTCAACATTTCTTCCATTAAAATATACATAATTCAAAATATATATGGGTCATTCCATATGAAAAGGTAAATGGCTGAGTCCACTCGTAGGTTTAATCAATTGTAAAAATATAGGGGAAAGTCTGGCAGCCCCGGCCCCTCAAGGAATTTCAGTTATTATTTCTAAAATATGCATAAGATTGTATGTTTGGAATTGTAAATATTATTTTGGGTCTTTACTTTACACTTAGAATATAATTATTTATGAAAGAAATTTTTAATATTTGAAATATAAGAAAATTAAAATGTAGTGTAATATTGGTTATTCAAAAAAAGTGTCGGGTACCTCCGGCCACAATTAAAAACCAATTCAAACCTTAATAAAAGAGTACAAAATATTGTATTACTCTATGATAATAATTCAAATATTTTCATATTTGCAATAAAATAAAAGAAACTTACCCATATCGTGAAAATTTGAAAATTAGATAATATGTTAAATTTGGTTAGAATTTCAAAATAAATGAAAAACAAATGAAGATTACATAGAAATATTAAAGTGGTCGGCACTGGACGATAAGATATTTCTTAGAAAAAAGTTAATTTATACCCAAATTATTAGAAAATAAAATAAGTAAATGTAATTATATATAAAGTGATAGTTCAGCTTTATGAAACAGTAAAATATTTCATTCAAAAGCTTCGAAAACATAAAAATATTGGATAATTAAGTTCACCTACATTTCATAAGATGACATTTATTTTGCTGCCGAGATTTTTATTCAAGCATATTTCTTATATAAATTGATCAATTGAACGTATATGTTTGAATTTATAACATGAACCCATTCACAATCAAAATCTTGAACCCAAATCTTTATAAGTAACGTAGTTTTATAAATATTATGTGTGGCTGTTGCTACCCCATGGCCGTGGCTACCCGATTCTCTCCTATAGATTAAAATTCAGCATTTTTTATAAAGAATTGAATGCGGTGTTTTTTTTTTAATTTTCAAAATGGCGGCAACCAAAGCTGGATATATAATACAACTTTTTAATTTTTTGGGTTTAAACAATTATATTATTTTTTTTTTTTAGTAGGATGTATTCATACTACTACAAATAATTACATACTCGGACGTTAAAGGTTATATTAATATATTACTTTTATTATGTGGGACTAAAATTGCTCAAAACAAATTTTCCTTAAATTTTTTAGACTCCGGAAACAAAGAAATATAACTTAATGATCATAAATGAAAAATTGCAGATGGCGGGTCTAAAATGGCAATCAAAAATTTGAAATGTTATTGGATTCAACTTTCACTTGTTACTCAAGGGTTTTTAATGTCGCTCATCACGAATATGGTGTTAAAATTTAAGAAATCAAATTGGCTGATTCAATATGGCGGACAAATTTTTTTAAATTGGTACGATTCGTTGGAAACTTGTTACTTAGGAGTTTTTCGGGTCCCAGATGACGAATCCGTAGTCCGCTTTTGAAAATTGAAAATGGCGGATCCAATATGGCGAACGAATTTTTGTAAATTGTTCGGATTCGTTTGAAACTTTTTACTCGAAGGTTCTTATGGTCGCTGATTTCCGATATGATGTCATTTTTTGAAAATTCAAAATGGCGAATCCAATATGGCGGATATTTTTTTTTAAATTGGTCGGATTCGTTAGAAACTTGTTACTCGGGGGATTTTGGGGTCGCAGATTACTAATCTGAAGTAAGGTTTTCAAAATTCAAAATTGCGGATCCTATACGGCGGACGAACTTTTTATAAATTCATTCAATTCGTTTCAAACTTGTTATTGGGGAGTTTCGAGGTCTCTATTGGGAAGAATGATCGCATGTCTACGGAACTCATCATTACTCCGGGATTTTTGGGCTAGCTAATTACGAATATTATGTCAAAATTCAGAAATTCAAAATGGCGGATCCAATATGGCGGACGATATTGTGAAAAATGATCTGATTTCTATGAAACTTGTTACTCGGGGGTTTTTGGGATTGCTGATTACGAATATTATGTCAAAATTCAAAAACCCAAAATGGAGGATGGAATATAGCGGACGATATTTTAAAAATATATCATATTTGCATAGAAATGGTTACTCATTGGTTTTTGAGGTCGTTGACAATTAATCTGATGTCAAAATTTAAATATTCAAAACAAAGGATCCAATATGACTGACCTTTTTTGTTAATTGATCAGATTTGCTTGAAGCTTGTTACTCGGGGTCTTTTGAGGCCGTTGAATACGAATCCCATGTCGAAATTTAAAAATTCAATATAGGCGTACAATAAACAATAAAGAAATACTGATGACAGTTGAAAAGCTATTTCTCTTGAAAATTTTACGACATATTGGATCCGCCATATTGAATTTTTAAATTTTGACATCATATTCGTAATCAGGGACCATAAGAACCCCCGATTAACAAGTTTCAAACGAATCCGACCAATTTAAAAAAATCTCGTCCGCCATATTGCATCCGCCATTTCGAACTCTGAAAAACGGACAACAAACTCGTAATTTGAGACCAGAAAAACCCCACAGTACCAAATTTCAAGCTAAACACACCAATTAAAAAAATTATTCCGCCATATTCGATTTGGCATTTGTAATTTTCAAAATATGACCTCAGATTCATTAACTGCGACCCCAAAAACCACGAGTAACAAGTTGCATGGAAATCCGATGATTTCTCAAAATATTGTAAGCCATATTGGAACCGCCACTTTGAATTCTTCAATTTTAATATCATATTCGTGATCAGCGACTTTAAAAACCCCCAACTAACAAGTTTCAGTTGAATCCAATAACATTTTAAATTTTTGACTGCCATTTTGGAACCGCCATCTTGAATTTTTTAATTATGATCATTTCGTTATATTTCTTTGTCTCCGGAAGCTGAAGAACGTATGGAAAATTTGTTTTGAGCAATTTCAGTCCCAGATAATGAAAGTAATAACTGTTTAAAGCCAGAAAATCAAAAACTTGTGCTATACATCCAGCTCTGTTTGCCGTCATTTAAAAAATTTTAAAAAGTACCACACGGCATTCGATTCCGTATAAAAAGTTCTAAATTTTTAGCTATATATCTTTAAAATTGGTTAAAACGACGAGTGGACTCAGCCATTTGCCTTTTCGTATGGAATTACCCATATCATTGAAATGTAGATTTTCATAATCTTTTTCATAAATCACTGTCTATATATAAAATTTGTTATTCAGGAGAAATTATTAATTACAGAGCTGCAGAGAAACAGTCAATTTAAAAATAACATAAATTTTCCAATATTCTGAACTTTATCCTGGACAAACTCCTGAACGGACAATATTTTTTTAAGGGAATTGCACGCATTTCAATACATCAAGTTATGAAATTCTAAATGAAATTGAAACAATTTTCTTTTGTATTCTGTCTCACAATCATGGGGGGGGGGGTGATTTTACAAATGTTAATTAAGAAATAAAATACTTACACTGGTATGGTGGTAATAGCACCCAATGAACTTCAGCAGTTCTGTGAACCCTCTTTTTAACGAATTTCGCAGTCCAATTTCAAAATCCGTTGTTACTTTTTCTGGCTTCAATTGGGGAGCAAGCTCTCTAATTTTTTTGAACACAACGTCATACGCATATTCCGTTTTCCTACTCATTAAAACGAAGAAAAGTGTTGTCGTCTACGAAAATACCCAGAAAATTAACATTTGTCAAAAAGGTTAATTGTTAAAATGAAATAACTGATTAAAATAAATGTTTACTGATTTATTAATTTTCAAAATATAAAGAAGATACTTCATTGACAATAATAGAGCTTTAACCGAATTTCAATTTCGATTGTTTGAAACAGATACATGTTAAAAAGAAGAAACGTCAGGACATTCAAACTTTCAAATATAAAGTGATTCAAATCTAACTGCGTATTACATATTTAGTGTTAAATATTTTACATATATTCAAAATAAACCTTCTTCTATTTCTTAAGAATTACTTTTTGTATTATTTATAATTTATTTCTTCAAAATTAGAAGATATTTCTTATTTCCCTTTTAAAAACGAACATCCAATTTATGTCAATTCTGTTGCGCTTTATTAATTGCTAGACACACCGTATGTTTACGTAATTTGCAGTCGTCAAAGAAATGAAGGAAATGTTGAAATTTTAAATATAAAGACCAACCTTGTCAAAAGCAAAAACATTCAACATTAACAACTGGTAGCAGCCCTTCAACCAAGGGCAACTTTTATACGTTGAGTCAACTGCTATGTGTGTTGTTGGTAGTTGCAAAACTCTCTCAATAAATTGAGGAGAATAAATAATAACGTGGCAAAAGTTTTCTTGGTCAACGACATCAGTTGCACATATCTGGTAAGATTCCGGTTTCTTTGTCTCGGTATTCTTTGAGCAATATTGTAATCTTTCTCTCCACGCATCGCTATTGAGAACAGCAGCTAAATCCACAATGTGCTTGGGCAAACAGGGACCCGCCCTCCGACACCACCTGTTGATTGTAGTTTTCATGTCTTCGAATGGCCTAGCAGTCATCCATTCTGGATTCCTGCGGAAGGAATTTTTAAATGTCCATGTTGAAGGTCTTTTTAGGTAAACCAGGGGAACGTTACAGAATAAAATTTCCAATCAGGGATATATTATAAAGTGTTTTGATATAATTAGAGGATCAGGGAAATAGAGTAGATCAATCAGAACATGCTTTCTAATACACTGCAAATCTGCCAAAGTAGAACGTAATATTACGTGAGTATCACTTCAATATTACATTCAATATTAGTAATATTACAGGTTCATTTTACAGTAATATTATCGTAACATTAAAATGTCCGCGTCAAGGTAATATTACAGGGTAATGTTGAGGTAATATTGCATAGTAATATTACCAAGTAATATTGAGTTAACATTACAGTAATATTACAAATATGTAGTAAAATATGAAGCATACTTTCTTTAATATATTCTAAGAGCTAAGTGTCCGAGTGGTTTAAGGCGCCAACCGACTTGGTTGGCGCCTTACAAGGGTTCAAGACTCAGCGCTCCAAATTTTTTTCTACATTATATTTAATTGTAATATTACTTCAATGTCACTGTAATATTAATGTAATATTACTTTGTAATATTACCTCAATATTACCTTGTAATATTACCTTGACGCGAACATTTTAATGTCACGGTAATATTACTATAAAATCAACCTATAATATAATCAATATTGAATGTAATATTACTGCGATACTCACGTAATGTTACGTGCTACTTGGGTGTTGTCTTCTAAATGTTTTATTTTTATACATGTTGTGTCTTTCTTTGTATTTCAGATGCAATACGTATCTTAAAATGTTACATTTTTATGTCTCAGTTACAAAAAAAAAACACCAAATCCAGCGGATATCCGCTGCTATCAGGGATGGAATGTAGGTTAAATGGTTGTAGGTTAAATGGAATTTAGGTTAACTGATATTCAGGAAATATTCATGCGCCTTTATTATTTTAACATACAAAACTGAGAGTTATAAGCAAGTTTACGTTCATTCAATAATTGCTCATTAATTAGTTATTTAACTTAACAATTGTAACATCAATAAAAAAAAAAATGTGGACCTTCTTTAGAAAAATGCAAATATCTGGGAAAATGAGATCGACAAAGTGGGTCTTTTTCTAGCTGACATACACATTGAGGAGATTTTTGTCCAGTGGGTACTTTAATCCCCTTTTACTATCAAGTCATGAAGTTCAATTTAAATTAATTTAACAACAGTTTATTCCTTTCAAGAATATTAGGTATCTTTTCAGAAAATATAATAATATAATCTATTGTTTTAGATATTCAAAAGTTGTTATAATAAAACGTTTTCGATTCAAATACACATGCGATAAATAAATCAATTTCTTGAGTTATAATATATCATTTATAGAAATGAACACATTTTTTTATATATCTAAAAAAATAATCCAGACCATTCAGATGAGGCGAGACTTTCAGTCTGAAGACGAGACTTTTCCCAGACGAGACTCATTACTGGTCTCAACGTTTCGAACCGAGACGATATTACAGAAAATCTCGTCTCGTCTCGCGGCAACACTAATTTCAGAAGCTTGTAAAATTTCGTTCATATGTGTTAAAAAAAAGAAAATTGGTAATTGGTAATTGGTAATATTAGCTTCAAAAAGTGGCTACTCTGGCCATTTTCATGATCTTGTTGTGGATAACAAAAATTTTATTCATTATTTTCTTCAATGGTATCGCATAGTACTACTCCTAAGCTACTAAATCAACTTTTTAAAAAAATGTTATACAGATTTGAAATTTTTTTATTTACAACTGCAGTCTCTTTACATTTATGGGAGTAAATTTTCACTCCCAGAAGAGTAACAATTTAGGCATTCCAATCAGAGTGAGAAATCCATTCTACAAGAGTGAAAAAATAGTTAATAGAGTTGATTATTCACAATTCGAGTAAAAATTCACTCAAAAATTATATTAGGTATTTATTTTTTGCTTGGAGTGAATGTCTACTCGAATTGCAGTGACAATTCACTCTATTCACTTTTCATTCACTCTTTTGGAGTTATTCTCTTACTGTTTTTGGAGTGGCCCAATTTTCACTCTTTTATTCCAGAAAATGTAGAGACAGTATATTTCTAAGTACACTAGTTTCAAATGTACATAACGTTTTCTTTTTGACATCGTTAATAAATTTTGAAGAATGGCTTTTGCAGCTTATTAGCAGTAATATACGATACCATTTAGAAATATGAAGAAAAATATTTTTGTAAGCCTTACAAAAAATCACGGCAACATGTACAAAATCATAGAATACAATTTAGTGTTTTGAAAGGTAATAAAAAAATTATTTTTTCCTTTAAACATTATTTAACTTTTGCGCTTGCGGAAGTTCACTTTGAAAAATGTAAATGAATATTATCACTTTACAGAAAATCATACGTACTCCTCTCTCACCGACGTAAAAACTTTGTGAGCTCCTGTGGTCTTAATGCCGCTTGCCTTCGCTGTTGCGGTCACTTGCTTAGCCGCATCTTTATTAAAGAAGCAATCTACGGCATGTTTTTCTCTTGGCTCTAGGATGTTTTCACTAGTCAGTATTGCTGTGCCCGTACACTTAACAGGTGATTTGTAATTTGCACATCTCATTAATCTACAAAATTTTAACAATTTATTCATTCAAAAAAAAGTATTGAAGAAAGTGTAATTGAACAAACAAATATAAACGCTTTGAATAAATTACAATTATTACGACATATACCCTATCGAAAATTCCGACATCGGAACCAATGTAGTAAACTGTGTCGAAAACTACAACGGAATCTATGTCGGAAACTACATCGGAAACTATGTCGGAATCTACGTTGGAAACTATGTCGGAAAATGAGAACGGCAACCACATAGTTTCCGACATAGTTTCCGACGTCGTTTCCGATATAGTTTCCGACATAGTTTCCGATGTAGTTTCCGACATGATTTTTTTTTTGAAAAAAATTTTTTTTATAAAAATTTTTTTTGAAATGGTAATAGCCTAACACACAATGAATCGTAATCGCTAATCGCTAATAGTAAGAATGAAAGGAAGCAGTTCTACATGTGAACCTAATACTGGTGCGACGTGACTAGTCGTGCCAGACTTGCATGAGACAGAAAAGAACAGAGACTGTCTCCGTCCTTTTCTGTCTCATGCAAGTAGTGCGCGACTCGTCGCAACAACTCGCTCTTTCGCCTCTATGTAGAATAACAAACTTCATTCTTACGATTAGCGATTACGATTCATTGTGCGTTAGGCTATTACCATTACAAAAAAAAATTTCAAAAATTTATTGAGTAAAAATAAGAAATATATATTACGTAAGAAATTTGTTTAACCAGGTACCCACCTATGTAGGTTAGCATAGAAAATTTTTTTAACCACCCCCCTACCCAAAAGACATTACGTAATTTATAGACGGCCCCTAATAACAACATTCGGATAAAATTAAAAAGGAAAATATCAATTTATGCAAAAAAATTTCAAATGCTAAAACATTATCTGAAACAATAATTTTGTACGTTTATTATACATATGGGAACGTTCCTTCATAATGAAAATTCAAGGCATTTCTGCCTTGCCAAAAATTTTTGGCAAAATACACAAAAAAATTTTCAGTCAAATATCAATTATTTTTCATATTTCTAGACCTAATTTAAAACTTTTTCAGCTACTAACGAATAAAATTGATTCAAAATTGACCTACTGCGCATTGGTTACAACTTGTGAAAAAATGAAAAATCAAGGCATTTTTGCCTTGCCAGAAATTTTTGGCAAAATACACAAAAAAATTTTTAGTCAAATATCAATTATTTTTCATATTTCTAGACCTAATTTAAAACTTTTTTTGAGAAAACTGACGTCTTATTTTAAACAAATATGCATTTAACTAGGAACTTGTACAATATCTTCAAATAAACCATAACAAAGCATAAAAATTCAGCCATGCAAAAATATTTTTCACTCAGCAAATTATATACATGTCTTCAACTTGTAACTAGTTTTGTTCCATAATTTTTTAATTAAACTAAAAATCATTAATCAATAGCTGACTATAGAAAGCTTATAAACCCAATGGTAAATTATTGTTGCGACGAAAAAATTAAAAAAGTCTGAAATACCTATCTGCAGTATCTGGAAAGAAAATTTTCATAGAAGCTTCTTATTTAAGATTCTCTCTGAATAAATAGAGATTTCTACTAATAAAATGAAAAATGATTTATTAAAAATAATATTATGGAAAATGCAATCTGTAATATTTAATCAATTATTTGAGAAAATTTAATTAATAAATGTGCTAGAGAAATTCCATTTATTGCTGGTCTTGAAATATTAACACTACTGACAACTTTAACATGAAGAAAAAAAAATGTAAATCGCGAGATGTTACATTCTTGCCTTTTTTTTTTAGATAAGTACGATCTTGCCTCTTTTTATGAGTACGCACGTTTTTGCTTTGTTTTTTGAATGAACCCGATGTTGCGCTAAGCCGACTAAGTGTAATTTCAAGTGCAAAGTGGCAACTTCTAAAATTGCAAGTAGCGGATCCAATATGGCAAACGATTCAAAGTTTTCTTATTTTTTAAATAATCGAATGCGCTTGAAAATTTTTATTTTGTGAATTTTTGGGTCAATAAATATCAATTTGACGTCAGATTGGTAAAATCCAAGATAACGGTTTGTTAAAAAGGGTTAACAAGCACCAAAAGTCACCCCAAAGAAAATATTTCAAATTAATTTTGAAAAGAATTATTGTTTGAAACAAAAAAATCTTTTAGTGTTCTAACTCTATAGAAGTCACGTAGAACGAGACTCTTCAATTATTGAAGGTGATAACAATGGATAACTTTGCTCGCTCAAAGTTGTTTTGAATTTTAATTTGGAATTATAAAAGCGAAATATTTCTGATAATAAAGTAATAAAAAAAAATTTCCACGACACTTAAATACGAGTTTCTCGTTAAAAATTCGATTTTTCGAGAGTTGACAGTTTTTTTGTTGTTGTTAACAACTTTGCTCCCTCAAAGTCGTTTTCAATTTTAATTTGGTATTATAAAAGAGAAAAATTTCTGATTATTAAGTATTTTAAAGATATTTTCAGAACACTTGGAACCCAGTTTGTCATCAAAAATTCGATTTTTCGAGATTTGAAAATTTTTTTGTTGTTGTTAACAACTTTGGTACCTAAAAATTGTTTTGAATTTTAATTTAACATTATAAAAGAGAAATATTTCTGATGATAAAGTAATGAAAAACAATTTCCACGACTCTTGATGACGATTTTTCTGTAAAAAAGTCGATTTTTCGATATTTCACAATTTTGTTGTTGTTGTTAACATCTTTGCTCCCTCAAAGTTGTTTTGAATTTTTATTTGATATTGTAAAAGATTAATGTTTCTGATGATATAGCAATTAAAGAAAAATTCCACGACTCTTAAAACCCACTTTTTCGTCAAGAAGTCGTTTTTTTAGATATTTGACAATTTTTTTGCTGTTGTTAACAACTTTGTTCCCTAAAAGTTGTTCTTACTTTCAATTTGCCATTATAAAAGAGAAATATTTATGATTATAAAGTATTTAAAATAGATTTCCACGACACTTTGAACAGTTTGACGTCAAAAGTTAGAGTTTTCGTGATTTGACAATTTTTTTATTATTTTTATGGAGTTTGTTTAACTGAATTGTTGTTTTTAAGATATCGGTAAAAATATGAACTATGAGGTTGACCAATTTTTCTATTAATCGTTTCTTGTTTGTTGGTTCTCAATTCTTTATGCTGCAAACTTAGCGCTGGAGGTTTTTATGGGAGGCTATTCATCGGGGTTTCCGCCCGCCAACTCATGGCTGGGGAAGTGTGGGCCAGCTTCAGCTTCATGTTGCAAAATGAAGAAAAAATTGCATCTTTGAAGCTCTATTCAATAAAACAATGATAATAAACAAAATAATTTTTTTAAGAAGTTGTAAAAATCATTATTTTCAGTTTCTTGTCAGCATATGATTTCAGTGCTCTCTAAAAGTTGCTAAATGAAAAAGAAATTGTAATTCTGTACTCAATTTATGCAAATCTTGAAAATGAACAGTATAATTTGTGTACGTCCATATGAAAAGGGCCCAGGTTGTCGATTTTATTTATCGAGATATTTGCATTTTTATAAAAAAAATTCAGATTTTCTAAATTTTTTTTATTGCTAAAAAATAAACTACGTGATACCCCACGTCGAATCATGCATTCACAATAACTTTATCGTAATTAAAAAGAAGAAAAAATCTAATTTTTAATTTTTAAAATGCATGGGCGCCAATAGTAATCTGAAACTTTAAATTCATTTTTCTCAAAACTGGGATTTTGACACTTTTAACTTTAAATACTTATAACTTTTTGAATTTTTCATCTAAAGGGGTTCAAGACCTCTCAAAATGATCGAAATTTAATAAAGAATATGGTCATATAGATAAGTCCAATAGTGCTAAAATGGGCTTTTTTTATATGGACGTACACATTTGTTTAAAGAATTGTTACAATTATTATTTAAACTTTTTTGTTCGTTTCTTGCTAAAATGGCCTCGACAAAAGGTCCGGGCAGCAATATTGCCGGTAGAGTTGCGAAAAAGTAATATTACCTGGAGAACGGTAAAGAAAACGACAATATAACCTGGAATATAACGGAAGAAAATTCAAAATGAGAATTTATGAGAGTTTTAGCTTTCCCTTTATTTTGAAAAATTTTCATTTGCTTAAAAATAAAATCTGTAATTTTTCTATTATTTTCTTCAATTTCTAAATAATATCAATCTTTTTATATCATTTTCATGAAATTCAATTATTTATTTGAAATTTTAATTATTTCAATCATATTTAAATTATTTTAGAAAATTTTTAATTATTTCCATCACATGTCAATTATTTTTTCAATTTTAAATTATTTTTATTCTTTTACATTCTTTTCCTCAATTTTTAAATATTATTCTCATTTTGTAAAATTATTTCGCAATATTTTTCAGTATTTTTCTCAAATGTCAATTATTTTCTTCAACTTTTAATTATTATCATTTGTTTTCATAATTTCCAAAATTTTTTATTAATTGTCTTAAATTTCAAATATTTTTATCTTTCTTCAATTTCTAATTATTCTCATTTGTTTCAATTAATTTGTCAGATTCTCAAGTACTTTTCACAAATTTCAATTATTTTCTTCAATTTTCATTTCTTTTTATCGTTTTGCAATTATTTTCAACATCATTTAATTATTTTAGTTATTTTTAAATTATTTTTTTAAATGTCAAATATATTATGTAGTTTTATCAATTTTAATTATTTTCTTCAATACTCAATTACCTTTACCATTTTTCAATTATTGTCGCCAAATTTTAATCATTTATGTGAAATTTTAATTACTTTCATCGTATTTTAATTGTTTTAAAAAAATTCCAATTATTTTTATTTTATTTCAATTATTTTTTCCAATTTTAAAATTTTCTTATCATTTTTCAATTATTTCGCTAAATTTTTAATTATCATTCTTATTATGTAAAATTATTTAACAATATTTTTAAGTATTTTTCTCAAATGTCAATCATTTTCTTCAATTTTCAATTTTCTTCGTTTGTTTTCATAATTTCCAAATTTTTTTCATTAATCTTCAGTTTCAATTACTTTTAGAATTCTTCAATTCTTTACCTCAATTTTTAATTAATTTCATTTTTTTTATTAATTTTCCCGATTTTCAAGTATTTTTTCTCAAATTTCAATTATTTTGTTCAAATTTCTATTATTTTATTCAATTTTCATTTCTTTTGACTGTTTTTCAATTATTGTCTTCATTTTTTAATTGTTTTAGTTATTTTTCAATTATTGTTTTATATTTCAAATGTATTACGTATTTTTCTTCAATTTCAATAATTTCTTTCAATTTGTAATTATTTCTCCAATTTTTTATTATATTCTAATTTTTTTTCAATTTATTCCTAAGATTTTAAAGTAGTTTTCTTAAATTTAAATTATTTTCTTTAAGTTTAAAACATTTATATGATTTTTTAATTACTTTCGATAATTTTTTTAATCGTTTTCATGTTTTTTACAATTAATTTGTAAAATTTACTATTCTTTTTTTAAGTGTTACATTTAAAATTGTTAATAAAATAAGGCGTAGAAATTAGTTAGGTACGAGAAATTACAATTTTTAAATTTTATATAAAAGACTATTTATAAGTATTATATTTAATAACAATTTTTATCCTTCATTTACTTATAAATAATTTGCAATGGTAATTCTTTTGTTATTTATCCACTTTTATTTCAATAAATTCTTTGTTTATGAAAATAGTGCAGCTTATTCAAACACAGAAAATTCTCATAAATTCTCTAGAGGGAGAATATTTTCTGTTATATTCTGTAGAATGTAACCGGATTTTAATTTGTAGAGATTGGTGTTTACCGATTTTAATTTACCGAGAATTTTGCAACTCTAATTGCCGGTACATTGCAGACACACACGGTCTTGTCATTTATTTCTGGCAGAAGAGGTCCGTAGAAGCACGCACGCGGTCCAATGTCCCCCGCGTGGCGGAAGTGCCACACACGTTTGTTATCTGAGTCAATTTGTGCAAATGTTAAAAATTAAGAATACAATTTACTTCAATAAATGAGAAATTATATGGAATAACGATTGAAAATAAATATTTATGTTATGTATGTTCCAAGCAAAAAACTACTTTAAAATAAAGTATTAAATAAGAGCAACATTTTTCAGACAAAGTTTAAAATAATTCTTAACTGAAATATTTTATTAGTTTAAATAAAAGTTTTCTTACTGATATGTTTTTAGGGTTTTTTTACTAGTATATGGACGGTCTTTGTGCCACCTGTGATCAGATTCGTAATATCTTTCAAACCCCTTATAGGTGAGTATGTCTTTTGACGCGCTGACTTCTTGTTGCGGAAGATTTGAGGTCGAAGGTTCAACACGGTTTGTACGTTCCTTTGGAACACGCGGGTGTATATTCCTGCTTTCGGTGAACATGTCTTTCAAGAAGGATATCACTTCAATTATAATGCAATTTTAGTATACTAACATGATAAAAATAATTAAAATGTTTTATAAATGTACTTGCTATTCTGCCGTGTAAAAGCGTTAAAACAATATGCGCATTAAAATAATTTATAGATGAAGGGTAGTTTCCAAGAAAAAATTTATAGATCAGAAGAATGCATGCATGTGTATGTGTGTGTGCTTGGGGGATTCTTTGGTCAAGTTCCATGGCTGGGCCAACCTTCTAATAAGTTGGTTAACCCCTGGCTGATAGGTAGGGCCAGCATGTTCAATGAGCACCTTGGCCGATGTTGCCCGTCGACTGTTAAACAGTAAATTCTGACCAACTGCGGGTACCAAAATGTGTCAACAAATCAGTTTTGAGCACGTGACATAAATCGCATTTTTCATAAAAGTAAATACATTCCAATTGTTCTGTACACCCTGTCGGGCGGCCAAAGCCCGGACGGGCGGGAACTGTGAGGTTCACCGACTCGTCCAAACTTTGGTGGGGACATTAAGCGAAAACATAGCCTCTGTTGTTCAAGTGCTTGCTGTACCTCCTCGTGGTACGCCTGGGCCCTGTACGCAGGTGGCTGAACCAGCAAGTGCGTAGTCACAAGTTGACATCTGTGAAGAGGTTAGCCTCAGTCCGCTGAGGCGCCTCTGTGATGAGCAACTGGGCACTCCAATTCGTGCTGTGGCGAGCGTCTCCGGAGATAGATCGGAGGGTTCTGGGAAAACGGCCTGAACGACTTTAGGGTACGCTCCTGGTTGCTGTTTATACAGCCGCAAATCATGAATTCAACGTCCCAAAATGCCGACTGACGTCAAAGTGAAGAAATCGAAAGGCTAATGGTTAATGGACGTCGCGGTGTGTACTCTTGCCGTGTTAGGACCCGATCAAGAGCGTGCGAATGGTACTCTTCGTTCGTCTCTTGTAGGGCCGCGGGGGAAGTATGCACTGTAATTGGTGGTAATCCTGAAACGAAAGTGGGTCTGGCTTTCACTCAGGTACCCGTACCTGGGTCTAAACGGTACCATGGGGACCGGGTGGCCCGGGGGACACAAGTCCCTTCCCGGTCATTTGAGGTCGGACTCGTGGTGGCAGTGGTTACAGCCTGAGCTTTAAGGTTAGCCACAGAAGGAAGCTTGAGCCTGACGTTATCTAAGCGTCAAGGAATCAGCGGCCGGAAGTGTCGGTGTGTGAGTTGCATGATCCAACTCGGCTATCAGTTGTGCATAAACTGAGAGGGTATGGGAAGTTACCCGCCCCAAACCATGGGGAACGCAAAGAGGCAACCCACCTCGGAGCACTTGAGGCAGGGGCAACCCTCCTCTTGAAAATGGTAGGATGATGAGCTTCTGTAGCACCTGATTTCTCCCCGAAAAACTTCTCGTAACCTCCTGAGTTGAGAAGACTTAGGAATACGTTGAGTCAAGTACGGGAATGGATGGTCTCAGACTGCAGGTAACTACGTAATTACCTGACTTCATGCCGGTTTGGTCAAAGCGTTACTAAGACCCCGTTAAGCGTGCTAGGGTACGCGGTGTTGGTATACCCTTATGGGGAGGCCCGGCACCTAAAACTTCGATAGTATGTACACCCTGTCAACTGGCCGAGAGACAAGCGTTTGTCTCAGTTTGTGCCTTTGACCAAATTCGTGTACAACAATAAAAAAAAAGAATAGTGAAATAGTATATTAAGCTACAAGGGGTTAAAGGCAGCCATTTGTTTACGCTGATGTTTGTGTACGAGTGACAGTCGAGGGCGAAGCCCTCGATGTTACACAAACATGATGATGTTACACAAACATCATTGTAAACAAATTGGACTGACTTTAAACCCGTGTTGCTTACGATACTTTTTATTCCAAAGGCACAAACTTGGCGCTTTTAAATGTTTGTAGGTTAGGGTCTAAATGCATTCACTTGTTTGACCGTATAAAAATGGCGGCCATTTTTGCCCTGTGGTGGAAAAAATGCATGGCTCAGCTGTTCATTTTTTCCCTAGGGTAAAAATGGAAGCCATTTTTACCCGGTCGAACAAATGAATGCGTTTAGACCCTGCCTACAGGCATCTAAAAGCGCCATGTTTGTGCCTGTGGGATAAAAAGTGTTTTTCAGATGTCTTAATTAACTCCTAGTGCACATACGTACGTGTTTATTTATTTTTGAAAACTCAATTAATTAATTATTTCTCTTGCATTTTATGATAATGAAAAAGGTAGTGACTTTCAGGAAACACTTTTATCGACATTCTCTTTAACTTTAACTTGACGAAATAATCAATTAATTAACTTTTCAAAAATAAATAAACACGTACAAATGTGCACTAGGACTTAATTAAGAAATCTCAAAAACACTTTTCACTCTTTTTCTTTCTACACGAATTTCGTGAAAGAGACAAAGGGAGACAAACCAGGGACATAACCCGTCAATGTTCAAGTCTACATTTTTTGTTATCGCAAGTTTGACGCAAGATTTTAGCAATTAGAATTATGAAAAAAAATCTGCAATAGGTATATCGTATGGTCCAATAATCATTCTTTCGAATGTCCAATGAAAAAATCTGGAAAGTTTGAAAAAGAAAAAATTGTACCTCAAAATCAGTGAAATATCCCCTTAACACGTGTTTGGCTGTTTTAATTTCGACCAATGATAGAGTGTTTTACAAAACTGTTGATCAATGACATAGCTCAAAATTAATGTAAGACGTTTTCAAAATGTCTTAATATCTTACAGTAAAATGCCTGTACGACACTTGTCTATACAATGAAACCTGCACTGCAAAAACTGCTGTCTTCTAAGTGTCTTATTTTAAGACACAAGACATTAAGAAAGCGTCTTATGGTTATTTCAAGCTATTTCATTGGTTAATAATTTTGAAAGATGCTTTCTCATTGGTTTAAAATTAAGACACCTTAAAACGTCTTAAAAGTGAGGACAAAAATGTCTTAAAATAAGACACTTGTTTTTACAGTGTGGTAACAAATGTTAACTTTATCGGCACTTTTGTAGTTCGCAATCGGTAACGCTGATTTGCCAAATAGTTTTACACTACATAAGGTTTATAAAGCTTATGTAGTATAAAACTCATTTGTCATAAGACATAGTCACTGTTACGTCCGAGCGACGGCAAGAATATTCAAATAACTTTAAATATGACAAGATAGTAACAGTAATGATTAACTAGCAAGAGCTAGTTTTTATATTTATTTTTGTTTTTGGGATTGGTGATCACTTTCAGATCTGAGGGATCTGTGTTGAATAAATAAACAAGATATTCAATTAATACATTTATTATATAAACAGACAATTTCATACTAATTATTACACTTAAAAAGTTTACTCAACTAATTTGTTCATTGATTTTATACTATGGTTTTCTTTGTTTTTTTGATAATCCAATAACGCTTCTAATTTGTATTTTATAATTTGTTTATCGCCTAGCAACTTAATAATTCTTAAATTAATTGATTTGAGGACGGTGGTCTATGACCAGTATTGCCCCAGTATTCGGCTACTATGAGAGTACCAACAAACCGTGATTCAACACTTTAAATACAAAATAGTTAGTTAAACACATGAAAATTATTGTGTTTTCACGGGCTGCCAGCACTGGGCTCATACGGGACCAGTACACAATCAATCTTAAAAGATTGTGGAAGGTACTGCGTAATCGAAATATTCATTGAACCATTTGCTATCCAATCGTTATAATATTTTCTTATCAAACAGTATTTTTGTATTTCGCAAAACAACAATCAAAACCTATAACAAAGTAAAATTACTTACATATGATCTGTTAGAATTCGGAGACAAGGCAGAGAGTTGATCGGCTCGATCAGCGCTGCTATCGGTGATACAACAATGGCAGTACAACAAGTACTGCTGCCAATGGTTTGTTGGAAAGTTCACTTCACAACACAATTGTTTTTTGATTAACATTATTTTATTTTTCGACGGACACAGAATTATTAACGATATTCTAGAGTTGATCTCAAAGCACATTTTGAGTCAAACTAGATATAAAGTTTTAAACTTTGACGGACCGACGGGCCGCTACGACTGTACTCTCTCGACAGAGGTTCTAGCGTATTCGACCCCCTCCATTTGGTGTCGTCTTCTTTTAAAGACGATTTTCGCCATTTGTGGGGGTTTATTGTTGATTTTTGATCACGTCTTCGTGCAAAAGTGTATTATAGCACGTTCTCATGTAAAAGTGTAGTTTAGCACGTTCTCATGTAAAAGTGTAGTATGTTATTAAAACAATTTCCATTCGAGCTGCTTGTAATTTGAGATCACTCTCGGACTAATGTTTAAATTGTTGATGTGGCAATTTATTAATAATTATTACCACAATTACAAATATTAATGTTATTTTATTCAATCAGTCGAAGAGTGATTACACTATTTCAAATTTAGTGTAAAATGTAGACAATCAATTAAGCTTTTAGTCTCAAACGCAAAGGGGCGTACTGGGGCAGTATCGGCAAAAGAACTATGTATCATTACCATAGCCACTACTATTACCATTACCATAGTTTTTATCTCTGTGAGTAATTTAAATGTTGTACTTATTTATATTTCAACTATTCGTCATTGACATCTCGTATACTAATTCTGAATATTCAGCTATTTATGATAATTATCTTTTTACTTATTATAACTTATCTGTTAATTCTATGGCAATATTAATAGTTTTGACATTTTAATTATTGCCACACTTGCTCGCATCATATATTGACTTTGAAATTTCTTGTATTGGGCTATGTATCTTACGCTTGCTTCCGCGTGTAGGGTGTTAAGTTACTCTTACCATAATGTCGAGCGGATGAGCAAGTGACAAGGTCGTCACCGCGACCTTGCACCTGCTCTCGGTTATGACGTATCAAAAGAATGCATATGTAAGGATAATTATATCATTACTAATCTTATACATTTAAACATGTCTCCTTACAACCGCATTCTCACCTTATGGGTTTGATATATTATTAAAAGTAATAATATAATCTTGTTTATTATTAAGTATCTATTTTGTTCAGTAAGATTAATTCTTTATTTTAAAATTTTTAAGTTACTGGGATGTAACAGTCACCGCATAAAACTCATTTTGTCAAGTTGACCATCCGTCCCGGATTTCTTAGGTTAATCTCGGATTTGAGCCCTTTGTCCCGCAAAATGTTTTCTATGTAGGTTGAAACGCACCACATTTTCCGCTAAAAACAGTATATAACAGAATTATAAAAAAAATATTAATCGCGACATACAATTCTGAAAGTACCTGCGAAGATTACTATAATGTCGTTAAAAATGACGATGAATTTTTTGAAAGAAACCACTGGTTTAGAAAACTGTGTTGTATATTATTTATTGAGGAAAATAAATTTTCTATTTATTATTTTCTCAAACTAATTTTTTTAAAATTGTACCTTTTAATTATAGAAATAAATATACACTGGCAAGAATGCTGGACCGACGCCTGACCGACTTTGGTCAAGTTTTGGTCACATTTGGTTTGATGCACAAAATCGTAAGTAGTTAGTGAAATCTGATAAAAATAATGAAAAATCATGCCAAATTACTTTATAGTTAATTGATTGAAGGCTGATCAAACCTGTGAAGAAAAATGCTCTCGCCTAATTTCAACGTTGACGTCTCTCGGTCTTAAAAGATGAAATAAATTAGTTAATGTTGATTTATTAGAAATAATAGAGTGGCACAAGTGGAGGAACTTCAATTTTGTTCCTATAAAAAAGAGCTAAATATTAATTTTTAAGTATACCCAGCAAACGAAAAAGAATTGGTGCGAATTGAATCGAATAACCAAAGAGCCTCATCGTATCCCGCTTACCGACATATACGAATTAAACCTATATTGCAATTCGAGTGAATTCGAGAAGACTGTATTTGAATTTTAAACCTGCTATTCCTTTCAATTCTGAGACCAAATTTTTCGACTTCAATCTTTCTCAATTCGGCAGGACAAATTCACAGGATCCATTCACCAATTTCTTTGAATTCGTGACATTAAAAGTACGTTACCATGGTAACCATGGTAATATCTGATTCGTCGAAAACAAGGTTGTTCTTCTATCAAACTATTAATATGGCGTCGCGTCTCGTCGCGTGAACAAGTCGGTGCAAGATTATTCTAAAGTCATCTTTGAATCAAATCCGATTTATCCTTTTTGTAAACAATTGTGCGCGGTTAATTAATATAAGAATAAGTGCTTGTGTCATCCAATGATTATTAAATAAAGACTTTCTTGCCTCAATCGTTGGGAAAGCAGTTATATTTTGAGAAATGTGAACTATAATATAATTTGAATTTGACGCCCTTCCTCAACCACTTTAATATTCCCACCGCCCTCTCCAACCCACCCTTGAGTAACGCATTAAGGTACTTTCTCACCTTGGTAGCTGCCATGGGAGTGAAGAGTTGCGACAATTCAAATGTTCATTGTCTGAACTCTTCACTCTCATATGTTACCATGGCAACCTTCAGCCAGCCAGCCAGCCGAGGTGTCAAAGTGCCATTAGGGCGCAGTCCCATGAGGTGGAATAGTCGAATAGTGGAATAGATTTCAGCAATTCAAAATTTAGTCTCTATCTCTAGCGGGAAACATCACTCTACCACTGGAGATTAAATTTTGATTGGCTGAAATCTATTCCACTATTCGACTATTCCACCTCATGGGACTGTGTCCTTACGGCTATGGGACTAATAAACACATGAGGTACGGTACGGGACCCAAGCATGAGACGGAGAAGGACAGAAACATTCTCTGTCCTTTATTATATCATGCCCTCTTCCCATAACCGTATTCATTTGGCGTTGCTCGCATGACAATCAGTGTTAGGCAAGTGCAATACTTCACGTAAATTTAATGGTTTTCTACCTTAATTTACATAGTATTTTACATTAGAACTTTTCTACACAGTGTAATTTACTTGCGTAATCATAATCTAAAACCTACAATTTTACAATTCATGCTGGAATATGAAGATGTTTAGGAACTTTTCTTCAATGACGTACTAAATTTTGACACAATTTACTTTAAATTGTAAGTAGGTCAAAGTCCTATGCGTCCGTTGTATGTTGTGTTGTAATAGCCCTTTTCATCTTGATATTCTTGTCTTTCTCCAGCGCATGCAATGACGCATGAGATAAAAGAGGACAGAAAGAGGAGCATGAAAATGTCTATGAGATATAAAAGGACAAAGTATATATGTGCGTCCTACTCTGTTTCATTGCAACGCAACGCAAAACGGAGTCATAGAAATTCGCCCTAATTTATGCAAAATGAGATTTATGACATACGAGAATCATATTATATGAATTTATGCCCATTCACCAAAGCAGCACGTAATATTACGTGAATATCGTTGTAATTGTAGGCTGGCGTATAATGATTCCGTTCTGCGTTGCATTATAATTAAAAAATTATAATTGAATTGTTGCATATTAGTGTAGTTTTACGTAACAAGTCAAGAAGGTTAGGCCCGGAACATGTGTCCGGGTCCGGGCCTAACCTTCTTGACTTGTGACGCCAAACTGAATTACTCTATACGGGACACAACCATAGGGATATAAGAATAGAGTGCGCGAGTCATACAATTTCCCATCCGTGGCAGCGTCAGCTCGATAAAAAGAGAGACAACGTCTGTTCTATTGTCCCCCTGTCGCAGCTTGTTTAACTCATGCTAAATGTGAGTAAGACAAGAGGCGCCAAGGGGACAATAGAAACACTACCCGACTCCTTCTATCCAATGAGTTTCTCTTTTTTATCGAGCTGACGCGTGTTCAGGCCTCTTGCGCATTTTATTCTTGGGGTGTAGTCCCATGTAAGCAGAAAACGTCGACCGAAAGCAGAAATACATGAGAGTGAGAGAGATATTGTCTCACTCACTCCCATGTATTTCTGCTTTCGGTCGACGTTTTCTGCTTACATGGGACTGCACCCTTATATCTCTATGGACACAACCCATAACTACTAGTGATGTAAAGGTAATTTACCTGACGTAAATTACATAGTTTTTTACATGTAAATTACATAGGTAATTTACATGCTTAATTCTTTACAAAACGTAATTTACGTTTTCAAGATGGCGGCAATGTGTATTTAAGTAAACAAATGTACCTTATTTCATAATTTCCGGTTTGTGAAAACTATTCTAAAAATACCAAGAAACGAAAGACCAATGAACTTTTAGTGGTAAAAACTCTTCTTTGTACTAAAAAAAAGGAAATAGGACTATGAACAGCAATAAAAGTTAAGAACCAGTTCTTCACCATATTTTTTTACATTTTTTACATGTTTTTTACGTAAATTACATTTTTTACGTAATTTACGTAAAAAATTCCAAGTTACGCGTAACTTTACATCCCTGAATCACTAGTCACTGTTAACATTAAACGCAAGAACGCAACGGTAAACGCAGGCATGTAAATGCGCCCTAATGAAAACATACGGCGCCTTAACGATTTCACATCACTGTGCGTTGGCCTTAAATTGCGAAAAAAAAATGAGAAAACCCTTACTATCTACAGGAGTTTATTGTAGCAAAAAAGCGTGAATGTGTGCTTAAATAAATTATTTGTAATTTATTTAATATCCTTTTAATTTTACAAAGTTTCATTAGCTATAGAAGAGAACAATGGTAATTTATATGCTATTACTAATTCTACAAAGAGGTTCTAATAATTCTTTCAATATTTAACGAAATTCACAAAATTTATCAAAATTAATGCTCATTAGCAATTGAGTAAATTGATATATCTTCAACATAGAAATTGTCAATAATACTAAGTAAAATGTGTCTCATATTACAGAGTTCTAATTGCAGTAGTACCTTTATTGAGAGGTTAACACAAGCAGCCGGCAAAGAAGACGAAGAGCTTCTTTATGAATTTGGCGAGGAATTGGAGAGCTTTTTCTCCCCCCAAGATGTTATTGCAGAAGCAATTGTTCTTTGCATGGAAGAGGACACAGATATGTTTAGAGTATTAAAATTAATGAATCTCATGTCCTTCTCTGCGCCAACTTGCGTCAATGGATACACTGTGCTCCATCACGCAATTAGATTAAAGAAGCCTGTTGAGGAACTTAAGATTATAATTTCCCATGGACTCAATAATGGCGAAACATCCTATTTCAATGAGACCCATGTACAATTTACATGTCTGAAAATAGCTAAATGTCTACATAGAAAGGAACAACAATTGCCTTACCTTCTGGAGGTCATTCATCAGTTGATAGACGACCAATTTCTATTTACGTGTGACGCAAAATACTTAGCTTTTTTAAATATCTTACTGAATAGTCACAACGTTAATAAAAGAATGCATGAAAAAATTTTAACAATTCTAAGCAATAACAACAGGTTTCTTGAACAAAATATATTGCTCCGTGAGAATTTGGAAGAAGTAAAAATCAATTTTGAAGAAGCGTACAGTTTGCTGCGATTTTTGGAAGAAAATAAAATGAAGAGGCCGGTTATCAATGACATAAGTGCAGTAATTGTAAAAATTAACAGCAGCAAATTGTACTGTTTTTCAGATTTGGTTCAAGACGAAATAAATTATACAGCGCAGTACAAAATATTGATTGCAAAAGCTGCTAAATTGTTTAAGAAGCATTTTCGCTTACCAAGAAGGTGCAGTCATGTATTACTGAGTTATCTTCCGGATTCGGACATTACAAGTTTTATTTATTCAATGTCACATAATTGAAATGACAGATACAAATTTTTAACTGCTTCTTCCAATTTTCATAACACAACTGTCATTATATTTACACACTCCATCGTTTTAGGAGTTTTTCTAAACGTTTTGCAAGAAAAACATTTACAATTTTATTATTTAATGTTTGTTTTTTATAATTTTACCTTCTGACAATCGATCTTTTAACCTGTCACGTAAGTGCTTTTCATTCTCTGAATAAAAAAAATAATTATTTAAAACATGAAAATTAGTACTTTATACATTTATTCCTAAAAGTTACGATATTTAAGAACATTTTTCAAAAATATAAATAAAACATGTCTTATAGATTTCTTATAAGTATAGAAAATGATTTTTGTCATATATTATCGCTTGATTCTTCTAACTTGTTAAATATTATCAAATATTTTTGCTCTGGGTATAAACATTCATTAATTAATATGATCAATATTTAAATTAACATCTCTAATATTAATTTCTTGAATATCTTTTTAAAACATGTCATTACTTTGTGTTTAAATAATTAAAACCGAGACATAAACAGAAATTTACAACCTACATCGTCATTCCTTTCACCTATAATAAACATAAATAATTATTGAGAAATATCAATTGAACGCAATTTTTTTGTTCATAAAGCTATAATGTATAAACATGATGCAATATTATAATTTGGAATAAAATTATATATCACTCGTTATTCCTCTTACTCCTCTGAATAAAAAATAAAAATTTATACTGATTGTCCATTGTTTACAAAGTTTCAATGAAAAGTCAACCAAAAAAGAATAAAAATAAATTCTTGAAAATTGTTAAAACAAATTTGTTACTACGGTAAGTTTATAATATCCTACTTTTCTATTTTAACAATTTAAAAAACGTTAACTTTTTAAACGTAAAAGATAATTATGTGCTTCCATTCAAGTGCAGATGAAGTGAAATTGACTCTTATGCAAAGAAATCACCGGTGCCAAATTTTTTCCTATCCATTTTTTTTTATTGTAATATACAATATATTCTTTAAAAGATGAAAATTAGTATGATGATAATGATGATGATGTTATAGAGGTGGTAAATTTTTTAAAGCTGAAAATAATTCACTGCATGAATCAGAAAGTAATAACTTTTTTTCATTTTTTTTGTGACCCACAAAAACAAAATTTTGTAGTAACATTTAATATTTTTTACATTTCTAGGTCTGATTTCAAACTTTTCATCAATAAACGAATAAAATCCACAGAAAATTGGACTACTGCGAGAGATATTCAGACTTCTGAAAAAAGACGATTTTATTCAATTTATGCATCGACAGAAACAATCGCCAAATACTTTAAAGAATTTTTTAGTCAAATATTAAATATTTTTCACATTTACAGATCTGATTTCCAACTTTTTTATCAATAAACGAATAAAATCTAAAGAAAATGAAGCTACTGCGCGAGATATTCAGACTTGTCAAAAACGACGATTTTATTCAATTTATGCATCGCCAGAAAAAATCGCCAAATACTTTAAAGAATTTTTCAGTAAAATATTAAATAATTTTCACACTTCTAGATCTGATTTCATACTTTTTCGTCAATAAACGAGTAAAATCTAAAGAAAATTGAGCTACTGCGCGAGATATTCAGACTTGTCAAAAAAGACGATTTTATTCAATTTATGCATCGCCAGAAAAAATCGCCAAATACTTTAAAGAATTTTTTAGTCAAATATTAAATATTTTTCACGTTTATAGATCTGATTTCCAACTTTTTTATCAATAAACGAATAAAATCTAAAGAAAATGAAGCTACTGCGCGAGATATTCAGATTTGTCAAAAACGACGATTTTATTCAATTTATGCATCGCCAGAAAAAATAGCCAAATACTTTAAAGAATTTTTTAGTCAAATATTAATGAATTTTTCAATTTCTAGATCTAATTACAAACTTTTTCATCTATTGCCGATCAAAATTGATCAAAAATTGATCTAATGCGCCTTAGGTTTAGCTCGTCAAAAATGAAGATTTAACGAGTCCAAGTGTCGCCAGAAATTATTGTCAAAATATAATTAAAAATTTTTTAGATAAATATTAATTAATTTTTCAATAACAAGATCTAATTAAAAACTTTTTTATCTATAGCCGATCAAAATTGATAAAAAATTGAGCTAATGAGCTTCAGGTTCAGCTCGTCAAAAATGAAGATTAAACGAGTTCAAGTGTCGCCAGAAATTATTGGCAAAATATAATTAAAAACTTTTGATACAAATATTAATTAATTTTTCAATTTCTAGATCTAATTACAAACTTTTTCATCTATTGCCGATCAAAATTGATCAACAATTGAGCTAATGCGCCTTAGGTTTAGCTCGTCAAAAATGAAGATTTAACGAGTTCAAGTGTCGCCAGAAATTATTGTCAAAATATAATTAAAAATTTTTTAGATAAATATTAATCAATTTTTCAATAACTAGATCTAATTACAAACTTTTTTATCTATAGCCGATCAAAATTGATAAAAAATTGAGGTAATGCGACTTAAGTTCAACTGGTCAAAAATGAAGATTTCAAAGTTCAATTGTCGCCAGAAATTATTGGCAAAATATAATTAAAATTTTTTGAGACAAATATTAATTAATTTTTCAATAACTAGATCTAATTACAAACTTTTTCATCTATTGCCGATCAAAATTGATAAAAAATTCAGCTGATGAGCTTCAGGTTCAGCTCGTCAAAAATGAATATTTAACGAGTTCAAGTGTCGCCAGAAATTATTGGCAAAATATAATTAAAATTTTTTGAGACAAATATTAATTAATTTTTTAATAACTAGATCTAATTACAAACTTTTTCATCTATTGCCGATCAAAATTGATCAAAAATTGAGCTGATGAGCTTCAGGTTCAGCTCGTCAAAAATGAAGATTTAACGAGTTCAAGTGTCGCCAGAAATTATTGGCAAAGTATAATTAAAATTTTTTGAGACAAATATTAATTAATTTTTCAATAACTAGATCTAATTACAAACTTTTTTATCTATAACCGATCAAAATTGATAAAAAATTCAGCTGATGAGCTTCAGGTTCAGCTCGTAAAAAATGAAGATTTAACGAGTTTAAGTGTCGCCAGAAATTATTGGCAAAATATAATTAATATTTTTTGAGACAAATATTAATTACTTTTTTAATTTCTAGATCTAATTACAAACTTTTTTATCTATAACCGATCAAAATTGATAAAAAATTGAGCTGATGAGCTTCAGGTTCAGCTCGTCAAAAATGAAGATTTAACGAGTTCAAGTGTCGCCAGAAATTATTGGCAAAATATAATTAAAAATTTTTGAGACAAATATTAATTAATTTTTCAATAACTAGATCTAATTACAAACTTTTTTATCTATAACCGATCAAAATTGATAAAAAATTGAGCTGATGAGCTTCAGGTTCAGCTCTTCAAAAATGAAGATTTAACGAGTTCAATTGTCGCCAGAAATTATTGGCAAAATATAATTAAAATTTTTTGAGACAAATATTAATTAATTTTACAATAACTAGATCTAATTACAAACTTTTTTATCTATAACCGATCAAAATTGATAAAAAATTGAGCTGATGAGCTTCAGGTTCAGCTCGTCAAAAATGAAGATTTAACGAGTCCAATTGTCGCCAGAAATTATTGTTAAAATATATTAAAAAATTTTTTAGATAAATATTAATTAACTTTTCAATAACTAGATCTAATTACAAACTTTTTCATCTATTGCCGATCAAAATTGATCAAAAATTGAGCTGATGAGCTTCAGGTTCAGCTCGTCAAAAATGAATATTTAACGAGTTCAAGTGTCGCCAGAAATTATTGGCAAAATATAATTAAAAATTTTTGAGACAAATATTAATTAATTTTTCAATAACTAGATCTAATTACAAACTTTTTTATCTATAACCGATCAAAATTGATAAAAAATTGAGCTGATGAGCTTCAGGTTCAGCTCGTCAAAAATGAAGATTTAACGAGTTTAAGTGTCGCCAGAAATTATTAGCAAAATATAATTAAAATTTTTTGAGACAAATATTAATTAATTTTTCAATTTCTAGATCTAATTACAAACTTTTTCATCTATTGCCGATCAAAATTAATCAAAAATTGAGCTAATGAGCTTCAGGTTCATCTCGTCAAAAATGAAGATTTAACGAGTTCAAGTGTCGCCAGAAATTATTGGCAAAATATAATTAAATATTTTTGAGACAAATATTAATTAATTTTTCAATAACTAGATCTAATTACAAACTTTTTTATCTATAACCGATCAAAATTGATAAAAAATTGAGCTGATGAGCTTCAGGTTCAGCTCGTAAAAAATGAAGATTTAACGAGTTCAATTGTCGCCAGAAATTATTGGCAAAATATAATTAAAATTTTTTGAGACAAATATTAATTAATTTTACAATAACTAGATCTAATTACAAACTTTTTTATCTATAACCGATCAAAATTGATAAAAAATTGAGCTGATGAGCTTCAGGTTCAGCTCGTCAAAAATGAAGATTTATCGAGTTCAAGTGTCGCCAGAAATTATTGGCAAAATATAATTAAAATTTTTTGAGACAAATATTAATTAATTTTTCAATAACTAGATCAAATTACAAACTTTTTCATCTATTGCCGATCAAAATTGATCAAAAATTGAGCTGATGAACTTCAGGTTCAGCTCGTCAAAAATGAAGATTTAACGAGTTCAAGTGTCGCCAGAAATTATTGGCAAAATATAATTCAAATTTTTTGAGACAAATATTAATTAATTTTTCAATAACTAGATCTAATTACAAACTTTTTTATCTATAACCGATCAAAATTGATAAAAAACTGAGCTGATGAGCTTCAGGTTCAGCTCGTCAAAAATGAAGATTTAACGAGTTTAAGTGTCGCCAGAAATTACTGGCAAAATATAATTAAAAATTTTTGAGACAAATATTAATTAACTTTTCAATAACTAGATCTAATTACAAACTTTTTCATCTATTGCCGATCAAAATTGATCAAAAATTGAGCTGATGAGCTTCAGGTTCAGCTCGTCAAAAATGAATATTTAACGAGTTCAAGTGTCGCCAGAAATTATTGGCAAAATATAATTAAAAATTTTTGAGACAAATATTAATTAATTTTTCAATAACTAGATCTAATTACAAACTTTTTTATCTATAACCGATCAAAATTGATAAAAAATTGAGCTGATGAGCTTCAGGTTCAGCTCGTCAAAAATGAAGATTTAACGAGTTTAAGTGTCGCCAGAAATTATTAGCAAAATATAATTAAAATTTTTTGAGACAAATATTAATTAATTTTTCAATTTCTAGATCTAATTACAAACTTTTTCATCTATTGCCGATCAAAATTAATCAAAAATTGAGCTAATGAGCTTCAGGTTCATCTCGTCAAAAATGAAGATTTAACGAGTTCAAGTGTCGCCAGAAATTATTGGCAAAATATAATTAAATATTTTTGAGACAAATATTAATTAATTTTTCAATAACTAGATCTAATTACAAACTTTTTTATCTATAACCGATCAAAATTGATAAAAAATTGAGCTGATGAGCTTCAGGTTCAGCTCGTAAAAAATGAAGATTTAACGAGTTCAATTGTCGCCAGAAATTATTGGCAAAATATAATTAAAATTTTTTGAGACAAATATTAATTAATTTTACAATAACTAGATCTAATTACAAACTTTTTTATCTATAACCGATCAAAATTGATAAAAAATTGAGCTGATGAGCTTCAGGTTCAGCTCGTCAAAAATGAAGATTTATCGAGTTCAAGTGTCGCCAGAAATTATTGGCAAAATATAATTAAAATTTTTTGAGACAAATATTAATTAATTTTTCAATAACTAGATCAAATTACAAACTTTTTCATCTATTGCCGATCAAAATTGATCAAAAATTGAGCTGATGAGCTTCAGGTTCAGCTCGTCAAAAATGAAGATTTAACGAGTTCAAGTGTCGCCAGAAATTATTGGCAAAATATAATTCAAATTTTTTGAGACAAATATTAATTAATTTTTCAATAACTAGATCTAATTACAAACTTTTTTATCTATAACCGATCAAAATTGATAAAAAACTGAGCTGATGAGCTTCAGGTTCAGCTCGTCAAAAATGAAGATTTAACGAGTTTAAGTGTCGCCAGAAATTACTGGCAAAATATAATTAAAAATTTTTGAGACAAATATTAATTAATTTTTCAATTTTTAGATCTAATTACAAACTTTTTTATCTATTGCAGATCAAAATTAATCAAAAATTGAGCTAATGCGCCTCAGGTTCAGCTTGTCAAAAATGAAGTTTTAACGAGTTCAAGTGCCGCCAGAAATTATTGGCAAAATATAATTAAAATTTTTTGAGACAAATATTAATTAATTTTACAATAACTAGATCTAATTACAAACTTTTTTATCTATAACCGATCAAAATTGATAAAAAATTGAGCTGATGAGCTTCAGGTTCAGCTCGACAAAAATGAAGATTTAACGAGTTCAAGTGTCGCCAGAAATTATTGGCAAAATATAATTAAAAATTTTTGAGACAAATATTAATTAATTTTACAATAACTAGATCTAATTACAAACTTTTTCATCTATTGCCGAACAAAATTGATAAAAAATTGAGCTAATGCGTCTCAGGTTCAGCTCGTCAAAAATGAATATTTAACGAGTTCAAGTGTCGCCAGAAATTACTGGCAAAATATAATTAAAAATTTTTGAGACAAATATTAATTAATTTTTCAATTTTTAGATCTAATTACAAACTTTTTTATCTATTGCAGATCAAAATTAATCAAAAATTGAGCTAATGCGCCTCAGGTTCAGCTTGTCAAAAATGAAGTTTTAACGAGTTCAAGTGACGCCAGAAATTATTGGCAAAATATAATTAAAATTTTTTTAAACAAATATTAATTAATTTTACAATAACTAGATCTAATTACAAACTTTTTTATCTATAACCGATCAAAATTGATAAAAAATTGAGCTGATGAGCTTCAGGTTCAGCTCGTCAAAAATGAAGATTTAACGAGTTCAAGTGTCGCCAGAAATTATTGGCAAAATATAATTAAAAATTTTTGAGACAAATATTAATTAATTTTTCAATTTCTAGATCTAATTACAAACTTTTTTATCTATAACCGATCAAAATTGATAAAAAATTGAGCTGATGAGCTTCGGGTTCAGCTCGTCAAAAATGAAGATTTAACGAGTCCAATTGTCGCCAGAAATTATTGTCAAAATATATTAAAAAATTTTTTAGATAAATATTAATTAACTTTTCAATAACTAGATCTAATTACAAACTTTTTCATCTATTGCCGATCAAAATTGATCAAAAATTGAGCTGATGAGCTTCAGGTTCAGCTCGTAAAAAATGAAGATTTAACGAGTTCAAGTGTCGCCAGAAATTATTGGCAAAATATAATTTAAAATTTTTGAGACAAATATTAATTAATTTTTCAATAACTAGATCTAATTACAAACTTTTGTATCTATAACCAATCAAAATTGATAAAAAATTGAGCTGATGAGCTTCAGGTTCAGCTCGTCAAAAATGAAGATTTAACGAGTTCAAGTGTCGCCAGAAATTATTGGCAAAATATAATTAAAATTTTTTGAGACAAATATTAATTAAATTTTCTATAACTAGATCTAATTACAAACTTTTTCATCTATTGCCGATCAAAATTGATCAAAAATTGAGCTGATGAGCTTCAGGTTCAGCTCGACAAAAATGAAGATTTAACGAGTTCAAGTGCCGCCAGAAATTATTGTCAAAATATAATTAAAATTTTTTGAGACAAATATTAATTAATTTTACAATAACTAGATCTAATTACAAACTTTTTTATCTATAACCGATCAAAATTGATAAAAAATTGAGCTGATGAGCTTCAGGTTCAGCTCGTCAAAAATGAAGATTTAACGAGTTCAAGTGTCGCCAGAAATTATTGGCAAAATATAATTAAAAATTTTTGAGACAAATATTAATTAATTTTTCAATAACTAGATCTAATTACAAACTTTTTTATCTATAACCGATCAAAATTGATAAAAAATTGAGCTGATGAGCTTCAGGTTCAGCTCGTCAAAAATGAAGATTTAACGAGTTCAAGTGTCGCCAGAAATTATTGGCAAAATATAATTCAAATTTTTTGAGACAAATATTAATTAATTTTTCAATAACTAGATCTAATTACAAACTTTTTTATCTATAACCGATCAAAATTGATAAAAAATTGAGCTGATGAGCTTCAGGTTCAGCTCGTCAAAAATGAAGATTTAACGAGTTTAAGTGTCGCCAGAAATTATTGGCAAAATATAATTAAAATTTTTTGAGACAAATATTAATTAATTTTTCAATAACTAGATCTAATTACAAACTTTTTTTATCTATAACCGATCAAAATTGATAAAAAATTGAGCTGATGAGCTTCAGGTTCAGCTCGTCAAAAATGAAGATTTAACGAGTTCAAGTGTCGCCAGAAATTATTGGCAAAATATAATTAAAAATTTTTGAGACAAAAATTAATTAATTTTTCAATTTCTAGATCTAATTACAAACTTTTTTATCTATAACCGATCAAAATTGATAAAAAATTGAGCTGATGAGCTTCGGGTTCAGCTCGTCAAAAATGAAGATTTAACGAGTCCAATTGTCGCCAGAAATTATTGTCAAAATATATTAAAAAATTTTTTAGATAAATATTAATTAACTTTTCAATAACTAGATCTAATTACAAACTTTTTCATCTATTGCCGATCAAAATTGATCAAAAATTGAGCTGATGAGCTTCAGGTTCAGCTCGTAAAAAATGAAGATTTAACGAGTTCAAGTGTCGCCAGAAATTATTGGCAAAATATAATTAAAAATTTTTGAGACAAATATTAATTAATTTTTCAATAACTAGATCTAATTACAAACTTTTGTATCTATAACCAATCAAAATTGATAAAAAATTGAGCTGATGAGCTTCAGGTTCAGCTCGTCAAAAATGAAGATTTAACGAGTTCAAGTGTCGCCAGAAATTATTGGCAAAATATAATTAAAATTTTTTGAGACAAATATTAATTAAATTTTCAATAACTAGATCTAATTAGAAACTTTTTCATCTATTGTCGATCAAAATTGATCAAAAATTGAGCTGATGAGCTTCAGGTTCAGCTCGTCAAAAATGAAGATTTAACGATATCAAGTGCCGCCAGAAATTATTGTCAAAATATAATTAAAATTTTTTGAGACAAATATTAATTAATTTTACAATAACTAGATCTAATTACAAACTTTTTCATCTATTGCCGATCAAAATTGATCAAAAATTGAGCTGATGAGCTTCAGGTTCAGCTCGTCAAAAATGAAGATTTAACGAGTTCAAGTGCCGCCAGAAATTATTGGCAAAATATAATTAAAATTTTTTGAGACAAATATTAATTAATTTTACAATAACTAGATCTAATTACAAACTTTTTTATCTATAACCGATCAAAATTGATAAAAAATTGAGCTGATGAGCTTCAGGTTCAGCTCGTCAAAATTGAAGATTTAACGAGTTCAATTGTCGCCAGAAATTATTGGCAAAATATAATTAAAATTTTTTGAGACAAATATTAATTAATTTTTCAATAACTAGATCTAATTACAAACTTTTTTATCTATAACCGATCAAAATTGATAAAAAATTGAGCTGATGAGCTTCAGGTTCAGCTCGTCAAAAATGAAGATTTAACGAGTCCAATTGTCGCCAGAAATTATTGTCAAAATATATTAAAAAATTTTTTAGATAAATATTAATTAACTTTTCAATAACTAGATCTAATTACAAACTTTTTCATCTATTGCCGATCAAAATTGATCAGAAATTGAGCTAATGCGCCTCAGGTTCAGCTTGTCAAAAATGAAGATTTAACGAGTTCAAGTGCCGCCAGAAATTATTGGCAAAATATAATTAAAATTTTTTGAGACAAATATTAATTAATTTTACAATAACTAGATCTAATTACAAACTTTTTTATCTATAACCGATCAAAATTGATAAAAAATTGAGCTGATTAGCTTCAGGTTCAGCTCGTCAGAAATGAAGATTTAACGAGTTCAATTGTCGCCAGAAATTATTGGCAAAATATAATTAAAATTTTTTGAGACAAATATTAATTAATTTTTCAATAACTAGATCTAATTGCAAACTTTTTTATCTATAACCGATCAAAATTGATAAAAAATTGAGCTGATGAGCTTCAGGTTCAGCTCGTCAAAAATGAAGATTTAACGAGTTCAAGTGTCGCCAGAAATTATTGGCAAAATATAATTAAAAATTTTTGAGACAAATATTAATTAATTTTTCAATTTCTTTATCTAATTACAAACTTTTTCATCTATTGCCGATCAAAATTGATCAAAAATTGAGCTAATGCGCCTCAGGTTCAGCTTGTCAAAAATGAAGATTTAACGAGTCCAATTGTCGCCAGAAATTATTGGCAAAATATAATTAAAATTTTTTGAGACAAATATTAATTAATTTTTCAATAACTAGATCTAATTGCAAACTTTTTTATCTATAACCGATTAAAATTGATAAAAAATTGAGCTGATGAGCTTCAGGTTTAGCTCGTCAAAAATGAAGATTTAACGAGTTCAAGTGTCGCCAGAAATTATTGGCAAAATATAATTAAAAATTTTTGAGACAAATATTAATTAATTTTACAATAACTAGATATAATTACAAACTTTTTTATCTATAACCGATCAAAATTGATAAAAAATTGAGCTGATGAGCTTCAGGTTCAGCTCGTCAGAATTGAAGATTTAACGAGTTCAATTGTCGCCAGAAATTATTGGCAAAATATAATTAAAATTTTTTGAGACAAATATTAATTAATTTTTCAATAACTAGATCTAATTACAAACTTTTTTATCTATAACCGATCAAAATTGATAAAAAATTGAGCTGATGAGCTTCAGGTTCAGCTCGTCAAAAATGAAGATTTAACGAGTTCAAGTGCCGCCAGAAATTATTGGCAAAATATAATTAAAATTTTTTGAGACAAATATTAATTAATTTTACAATAACTAGATCTAATTACAAACTTTTTTATCTATAACCGATCAAAATTGATAAAAAATTGAGCTGATGAGCTTCAGGTTCAGCTCGTCAGAAATGAAGATTTAACGAGTTCAATTGTCGCCAGAAATTATTGGCAAAATATAATTAAAATTTTTTGAGACAAATATTAATTAATTTTTCAATAACTAGATCTAATTGCAAACTTTTTTATCTATAACCGATCAAAATTGATAAAAAATTGAGCTGATGAGCTTCAGGTTCAGCTCGTCAAAAATGAAGATTTAACGAGTTCAAGTGTCGCCAGAAATTATTGGCAAAATATAATTAAAAATTTTTGAGACAAATATTAATTAATTTTTCAATTTCTTTATCTAATTACAAACTTTTTCATCTATTGCCGATCAAAATTGATCAAAAATTGAGCTAATGCGCCTCAGGTTCAGCTTGTCAAAAATGAAGATTTAACGAGTCCAATTGTCGCCAGAAATTATTGGCAAAATATAATTAAAATTTTTTGAGACAAATATTAATTAATTTTTCAATAACTAGATCTAATTACAAACGTTTTTATCTATAACCGATCAAAATTGATAAAAAATTGAGCTGATCAGCTTCAGGTTCAGCTCGTCAAAAATGAAGATTTAACGAGTCCAATTGTCGCCAGAAATTATTGTCAAAATATAATTAAAAATTTTTTTGATAAATATTAATTAACTTTTCAATAACTAGATCTAATTACAAACTTTTTCATCTATTGCCGATCAAAATTGATCAGAAATTGAGCTAATGCGCCTCAGGTTCAGCTTGTCAAAAATGAAGATTTAACGAGTTCAAGTGCCGCCAGAAATTATTGGCAAAATATAATAAAAAATTTTTTAGATAAATATTAATTAACTTTTCAATAACTAGATCTAATTACAAACTTTTTCATCTATTGCCGAACAAAATTGATAAAAAATTGAGCTAATGCGCCTCAGGTTCAGCTCGTCAAAAATGAATATTTAACGAGTTCAAGTGTCGCCAGAAATTATTGGCAAAATATAATTAACATTTTTTGAGACAAATATTAATTAATTTTACAATAACTAGATCTAATTACAAACTTTTTCATCTATTGCCGATCAAAATTGATCAAAAATTGAGCTGATGAGCTTCAGGTTCAGCTCGTCAAAAATGAAGATTTAACGAGTTCAAGTGCCGCCAGAAATTATTGGCAAAATATAATTAAAATTTTTTGAGACAAATATTAATTAATTTTACAATAACTAGATCTAATTACAAACTTTTTCATCTATTGCCGATCAAAATTGATCAAAAATTGAGCTGATGAGCTTCAGGTTCAGCTCGTCAAAAATGAAGATTTAACGAGTTCAAGTGTCGCCAGAAATTATTGGCAAAATATAATTAAAAATTTTTGAGACAAATATTAATTAATTTTTCAATTTCTAGATCTAATTACAAACTTTTTCATCTATTGCCGATCAAAATTGATCAAAAATTGAGCTAATGCGCCTCAGGTTCAGCTTGTCAAAAATGAAGATTTAACGAGTCCAATTGTCGCCAGAAATTATTGGCAAAATATAATTAAAATTTTTTGAGACAAATATTAATTAATTTTTCAATAACTAGATCTAATTGCAAACTTTTTTATCTATAACCGATTAAAATTGATAAAAAATTGAGCTGATGAGCTTCAGGTTCAGCTCGTCAAAAATGAAGATTTAACGAGTTCAAGTGTCGCCAGAAATTATTGGCAAAATATAATTAAAAATTTTTGAGACAAATATTAATTAATTTTTCAATTTCTAGATCTAATTACAAACTTTTTCATCTATTGCCGATCAAAATTGATCAAAAATTGAGCTAATGCGCCTCAGGTTCAGCTTGTCAAAAATGAAGATTTAACGAGTCCAATTGTCGCCAGAAATTATTGGCAAAATATAATTAAAATTTTTTGAGACAAATATTAATTAATTTTTCAATAACTAGATCTAATTGCAAACTTTTTTATCTATAACCGATCAAAATTGATAAAAAATTGAGCTTATGAGCTTCAGGTTCAGCTCGTCAAAAATGAAGATTTAACGAGTTCAAGTGTCGCCAGAAATTATTGGCAAAATATAATTAAAAATTTTTGAGACAAATATTAATTAATTTTTCAATTTCTAGATCTAATTACAAACTTTTTCATCTATTGCCGATCAAAATTGATCAAAAATTGAGCTAATGCGCCTCAGGTTCAGCTTGTCAAAAATGAAGATTTAACGAGTCCAATTGTCGCCAGAAATTATTGGCAAAATATAATTAAAATTTTATGAGACAAATATTAATTAATTTTTCAATAACTAGATCTAATTGCAAACTTTTTTATCTATAACCGATTAAAATTGATAAAAAATTGAGCTGATGAGCTTCAGGTTTAGCTCGTCAAAAATGAAGATTTAACGAGTTCAAGTGTCGCCAGAAATTATTGGCAAAATATAATTAAAAATTTTTGAGACAAATATTAATTAATTTTACAATAACTAGATCTAATTACAAACTTTTTTATCTATAACCGATCAAAATTGATAAAAAATTGAGCTGATGAGCTTCAGGTTCAGCTCGTCAGAATTGAAGATTTAACGAGTTCAATTGTCGCCAGAAATTATTGGCAAAATATAATTAAAATTTTTTGAGACAAATATTAATTAATTTTTCAATAACTAGATCTAATTACAAACTTTTTTATCTATAACCGATCAAAATTGATAAAAAATTGAGCTGATGAGCTTCAGGTTCAGCTCGTCAAAAATGAAGATTTAACGAGTTCAAGTGCCGCCAGAAATTATTGGCAAAATATAATTAAAATTTTTTGAGACAAATATTAATTAATTTTTCAATAACTAGATCTAATTGCAAACTTTTTTATCTATAACCGATCAAAATTGATAAAAAATTGAGCTGATGAGCTTCAGGTTCAGCTTGTCAAAAATGAAGATTTAACGAGTTCAAGTGCCGCCAGAAATTATTGGCAAAATATAATAAAAAATTTTTTAGATAAATATTAATTAACTTTTCAATAACTAGATCTAATTACAAACTTTTTCATCTATTGCCGAACAAAATTGATAAAAAATTGAGCTAATGCGCCTCAGGTTCAGCTCGTCAAAAATGAATATTTAACGAGTTCAAGTGTCGCCAGAAATTATTGGCAAAATATAATTAACATTTTTTGAGACAAATATTAATTAATTTTACAATAACTAGATCTAATTACAAACTTTTTCATCTATTGCCGATCAAAATTGATCAAAAATTGAGCTGATGAGCTTCAGGTTCAGCTCGTCAAAAATGAAGATTTAACGAGTTCAAGTGCCGCCAGAAATTATTGGCAAAATATAATTAAAATTTTTTGAGACAAATATTAATTAATTTTACAATAACTAGATCTAATTACAAACTTTTTCATCTATTGCCGATCAAAATTGATCAAAAATTGAGCTGATGAGCTTCAGGTTCAGCTCGTCAAAAATGAAGATTTAACGAGTTCAAGTGTCGCCAGAAATTATTGGCAAAATATAATTAAAAATTTTTGAGACAAATATTAATTAATTTTTCAATTTCTAGATCTAATTACAAACTTTTTCATCTATTGCCGATCAAAATTGATCAAAAATTGAGCTAATGCGCCTCAGGTTCAGCTTGTCAAAAATGAAGATTTAACGAGTCCAATTGTCGCCAGAAATTATTGGCAAAATATAATTAAAATTTTTTGAGACAAATATTAATTAATTTTTCAATAACTAGATCTAATTGCAAACTTTTTTATCTATAACCGATTAAAATTGATAAAAAATTGAGCTGATGAGCTTCAGGTTCAGCTCGTCAAAAATGAAGATTTAACGAGTTCAAGTGTCGCCAGAAATTATTGGCAAAATATAATTAAAAATTTTTGAGACAAATATTAATTAATTTTTCAATTTCTAGATCTAATTACAAACTTTTTCATCTATTGCCGATCAAAATTGATCAAAAATTGAGCTAATGCGCCTCAGGTTCAGCTTGTCAAAAATGAAGATTTAACGAGTCCAATTGTCGCCAGAAATTATTGGCAAAATATAATTAAAATTTTTTGAGACAAATATTAATTAATTTTACAATAACTAGATCTAATTACAAACTTTTTCATCTATTGCCGATCAAAATTGATCAAAAATTGAGCTGATGAGCTTCAGGTTCAGCTCGTCAAAAATGAAGATTTAACGAGTTCAAGTGTCGCCAGAAATTATTGGCAAAATATAATTAAAAATTTTTGAGACAAATATTAATTAATTTTTCAATAACTAGATCTAATTACAAACTTTTTTATCTATAACCGATCAAAATTGATAAAAAATTGAGCTGATGAGCTTCAGGTTCAGCTCGTCAAAAATGAAGATTTAACGAGTTCAAGTGCCGCCAGAAATTATTGGCAAAATATAATTAAAATTTTTTGAGACAAATATTAATTAATTTTTCAATAACTAGATCTAATTGCAAACTTTTTTATCTATAACCGATCAAAATTGATAAAAAATTGAGCTGATGAGCTTCAGGTTCAGCTTGTCAAAAATGAAGATTTAACGAGTTCAAGTGCCGCCAGAAATTATTGGCAAAATATAATAAAAAATTTTTTAGATAAATATTAATTAACTTTTCAATAACTAGATCTAATTACAAACTTTTTCATCTATTGCCGAACAAAATTGATAAAAAATTGAGCTAATGCGCCTCAGGTTCAGCTCGTCAAAAATGAATATTTAACGAGTTCAAGTGTCGCCAGAAATTATTGGCAAAATATAATTAACATTTTTTGAGACAAATATTAATTAATTTTACAATAACTAGATCTAATTACAAACTTTTTCATCTATTGCCGATCAAAATTGATCAAAAATTGAGCTGATGAGCTTCAGGTTCAGCTCGTCAAAAATGAAGATTTAACGAGTTCAAGTGCCGCCAGAAATTATTGGCAAAATATAATTAAAATTTTTTGAGACAAATATTAATTAATTTTACAATAACTAGATCTAATTACAAACTTTTTCATCTATTGCCGATCAAAATTGATCAAAAATTGAGCTGATGAGCTTCAGGTTCAGCTCGTCAAAAATGAAGATTTAACGAGTTCAAGTGTCGCCAGAAATTATTGGCAAAATATAATTAAAAATTTTTGAGACAAATATTAATTAATTTTTCAATTTCTAGATCTAATTACAAACTTTTTCATCTATTGCCGATCAAAATTGATCAAAAATTGAGCTAATGCGCCTCAGGTTCAGCTTGTCAAAAATGAAGATTTAACGAGTCCAATTGTCGCCAGAAATTATTGGCAAAATATAATTAAAATTTTTTGAGACAAATATTAATTAATTTTTCAATAACTAGATCTAATTGCAAACTTTTTTATCTATAACCGATTAAAATTGATAAAAAATTGAGCTGATGAGCTTCAGGTTCAGCTCGTCAAAAATGAAGATTTAACGAGTTCAAGTGTCGCCAGAAATTATTGGCAAAATATAATTAAAAATTTTTGAGACAAATATTAATTAATTTTTCAATTTCTAGATCTAATTACAAACTTTTTCATCTATTGCCGATCAAAATTGATCAAAAATTGAGCTAATGCGCCTCAGGTTCAGCTTGTCAAAAATGAAGATTTAACGAGTCCAATTGTCGCCAGAAATTATTGGCAAAATATAATTAAAATTTTTTGAGACAAATATTAATTAATTTTTCAATAACTAGATCTAATTGCAAACTTTTTTATCTATAACCGATCAAAATTGATAAAAAATTGAGCTTATGAGCTTCAGGTTCAGCTCGTCAAAAATGAAGATTTAACGAGTTCAAGTGTCGCCAGAAATTATTGGCAAAATATAATTAAAAATTTTTGAGACAAATATTAATTAATTTTTCAATTTCTAGATCTAATTACAAACTTTTTCATCTATTGCCGATCAAAATTGATCAAAAATTGAGCTAATGCGCCTCAGGTTCAGCTTGTCAAAAATGAAGATTTAACGAGTCCAATTGTCGCCAGAAATTATTGGCAAAATATAATTAAAATTTTATGAGACAAATATTAATTAATTTTTCAATAACTAGATCTAATTGCAAACTTTTTTATCTATAACCGATTAAAATTGATAAAAAATTGAGCTGATGAGCTTCAGGTTTAGCTCGTCAAAAATGAAGATTTAACGAGTTCAAGTGTCGCCAGAAATTATTGGCAAAATATAATTAAAAATTTTTGAGACAAATATTAATTAATTTTACAATAACTAGATCTAATTACAAACTTTTTTATCTATAACCGATCAAAATTGATAAAAAATTGAGCTGATGAGCTTCAGGTTCAGCTCGTCAGAATTGAAGATTTAACGAGTTCAATTGTCGCCAGAAATTATTGGCAAAATATAATTAAAATTTTTTGAGACAAATATTAATTAATTTTTCAATAACTAGATCTAATTACAAACTTTTTTATCTATAACCGATCAAAATTGATAAAAAATTGAGCTGATGAGCTTCAGGTTCAGCTCGTCAAAAATGAAGATTTAACGAGTTCAAGTGCCGCCAGAAATTATTGGCAAAATATAATTAAAATTTTTTGAGACAAATATTAATTAATTTTTCAATAACTAGATCTAATTGCAAACTTTTTTATCTATAACCGATCAAAATTGATAAAAAATTGAGCTGATGAGCTTCAGGTTCAGCTCGTCAAAAATGAAGATTTAACGAGTTCAAGTGTCGCCAGAAATTATTGGCAAAATATAATTAAAAATTTTTGAGACAAATATTAATTAATTTTTCAATTTCTAGATCTAATTACAAACTTTTTCATCTATTGCCGATCAAAATTGATCAAAAATTGAGCTAATGCGCCTCAGGTTCAGCTTGTCAAAAATGAAGATTTAACGATATCAAGTGCCGCCAGAAATTATTGTCAAAATATAATTAAAATTTTTTGAGACAAATATTAATTAATTTTACAATAACTAGATCTAATTACAAACTTTTTCATCTATTGCCGATCAAAATTGATCAAAAATTGAGCTGATGAGCTTCAGGTTCAGCTCGTCAAAAATGAAGATTTAACGAGTTCAAGTGCCGCCAGAAATTATTGGCAAAATATAATTAAAATTTTTTGAGACAAATATTAATTAATTTTACAATAACTAGATCTAATTACAAACTTTTTTATCTATAACCGATCAAAATTGATCAAAAATTGAGCTGATGAGCTTCAGGTTCAGCTCGTCAGAAATGAAGATTTAACGAGTTCAATTGTCGCCAGAAATTATTAGCAAAATATAATTAAAATTTTTTGAGACAAATATTAATTAATTTTACAATAACTAGATCTAATTACAAACTTTTTTATCTATAACCGATCAAAATTGATAAAAAATTGAGCTGATGAGCTTCAGGTTCAGCTCGTCAGAACTGAAGATTTAACGAGTTCAATTGTCGCCAGAAATTATTGGCAAAATATAATTAAAATTTTTTTAGATAAATATTAATTAATTTTTCAATAACTAGATCTAATTACAAACTGTTTTATCTATAGCCGATAAAAATTGATAAAAAATTGAGCTAATGCGCCTCAAGTTCAGCTCGTCAAAAACGACGATTTTATTCAATTTATGCATCGCCAGAAAAAATCGCCAATTACTTTAAAGAATTTTTTAGTCAAATATTAAATATTTTTCACATTTATAGATCTGATTTGAAACTTTTTTGTCAATAAACGAGTAAAATCTCAAGAAAATTGAGCTACTGCGCAAGATATTGAGACTTGTCAAAAAAGACGATTTTATTCAATTTATGCATCGCCAGAAAAAATCGCCAAATACTTTAAAGAATTTTTCAGTAAAATATTAAATAATTTTCACATTTCTAGAACTGATTTCATACTTTTTGGTCAATAAACGAGTAAAATGTAAAGAAAATTGAGCTACTGCGCGAGATATTGAGACTTGTCAAAAAAGACGATTTTATTCAATTTACGCATCGCCAGAAAAGTGCGCCAAATACTTGAAAGAATTTTTTAATCAAATATCAAATAATTTTCACGCTTCTAGATCCGATTATTAACTTTTTCATTTATTAACGAATAAAATCGAATAAAAATTGAGATCTTGCACGAAAGCTTCGGCTTGTCAAAAAAACAGATTTTAATAAATTTATGCCTCGCCAAAAAAAATCGGCAATCTACATTAAAAATTGTTTTAGACAAATATAAAATATTTCTTATATTTCTAGACCTAATACCAAACTTTTTTATCTATTTACGAAAAGTATGGAAATTGAAAATTATTAAGAGAATAATTTTTATTATAAACGGCACTCAATTTTCAAATCAAGTCTCGAATAAAAAAAAGATTGTATCGGGAGTCAATTTTTCAATTTTGCCAATATTAAAAAAGATTATAATTCTTTTTTTCTTCATCTCCAAAGTGCGGGAACTTGCAGTAAATTTATCTGAAACAGTCAGCAATTAATTTACAGACAAGTAATATAAAGCGAAAAAACAGTTAGTTAATAAGATTTAATTGCAATGAATATATATAATTTATTAAATGTATGTAATAGAAACTAAAATTTACTTGCTTTATTAATTTTCGTATATCACCTGTAATTCATTAAATTTGTTGCCTATTTTTCTGAATGCAATAAAAAGTATTCAATTGCATTGAATATATATTGCTTTTCATTTTGATACTAATTATCGCCGGACAATATATATTTTTGAAACCTATAAAAATCATAAAACATTTATTAATATATAATTTGAACAAAAAAAAAAAAAAATATATATCCTAGATAAAAATATGATACCTGCTTGGATTATAATAATTTTATTTTTAATGCAAAAAAAAACTTTTATTTCTTTAATTTACTTTAATAAAAATATAGAAACTAGATTTCATACAAATTAAAAAAAGTATTTTATTATTTATTTATTTATATGTACTAATAAAATGTCTATTACACTTTTTATATATAAAACAAATAACCTAACCTTAAAAGTTAATTAAACTTATTGTTGTAATTATTATTCTTTTAATTAACAAATATTTAAAAAAAACCATATAAACTCTATACCTAACCTCAAATTTTATTATACATAAAAGCAATTTATTAATAAGAATAATAAAGCTCAGTTATATATTTTGACACTTACAAAAACTTTTTTACTAATTTATATTCTGTATAATACATTTAAATTATGATTCTAATCATTTTGTTTACAAATTTTACATATAAACTTCATTATTTGAATACTTACTCAATTCAACATGCTCCACTCACAATTCCTTTCTTTATTTCATTAAATCGGCACATTTGATTAATTAAATTATTCTGCACACTTTTTTAATTATTAATTATTCACTCTTACGTTTATAAATTTTGAATTATTTCAAATATCGAAAGATTTTACCCCTCGCGACATCTGCAGAACACTTGTGAAATCAAAATATTGCCTTTCTTCAATACAACACGCACTTCTACACCTCATATTTCCAGACTGCATAAACTATAGCAAAAGTTCGGGCAAATGCACCTTCGGCCAAATGCACTGTCGGCCAATTGGATACCTAGCGTAGGAACCCACCAAGAAGTCATATTTTAAGTGAAACTTTTGAATATATTCAAAGTGAATAGGAAAATTAACTACTGTTTCTGGAAAAATAGTCAATTTCATTAATGATATTGGATTTGTTTTAAACATGTGCAAATCATTTTTTTTAGTTTTGAATAAATTAATTTTTCACAAAGCCATAATAAATTAAGAAATAAACTTATTTCAAATTAATTGGAAAAGAAAAATTGTTATTAAATTAAAAAAAAAAATTCTTATTACTTACAGGAGTTTAGTGTTGACAGATTGTTTAATATACTGAAGCATTTACGCCTTTCAACTAGTAGTTTTTTAATTTGAGTCTCAGGGCTGTCATTGCTCAGTTATAACTACTGAAAGCTTGGCAAGTTCATCATCGACTCTTAGTTGAAAGTAAAATACAACTTTTTGTTGAGAGATCTCTAGGTTCTCTTCACAGAAGTTATTATTGTCTGAATTTAATTCAGTTTTTGAATAATTTGTTTTTTATTGAAAATTTACCTTGTAAATTTTGAAAAGAAAAGATTTGATTTATTAAATCGCATTAAGCGTTTTGAGAAAGGAATTTCCCTAAGTCTCGACGGTTTACCGCAGTTCGCCGTCGAGAATCGAAGAGGTACCTGAAAAGTAAATTAATTTACCTTGATCGCAATCTAAGGATTTAAATATGTCTTATTTTTAAGAATCACGCCTCAGCGTAGATTCCCAGTCGGGCAGAGTGCGCACACTATGCCGTTCCGTATCAAATAAGCGATTTATCTATCGCGTTCACGTCTTATATAGACGTGTTCGGATTTACACGCCTTGGGGAGATTTAAGTTGGTTTGCCCTCTCGTGGCGCAAAGTTACACCGTCTGCGCCTGTATGCCTACTACTGGTTACTCTCGGGCTGGCTTGTCGGCGTAACGTCTACGTGCAGGGATATGTAATGTGCTTCATCAGTCCCCTCTTAAAAAAAAATTTTTATTGCGTTTATAATGTATGTTTTGTCTGTTCGGTGGGTGTACTTATCTCCCCCCGAAAAAAAAAACTTTAAAAAACGAAACATCCTTGGAAACGCATGAAAGTAATCGGAAAGATGAAGTTACTGTAACTTTCTGTTTTACTGATTTTTGCAGAAAAAAAAATATCTATGTTTTATGTGAATTGTTTTGATGTTTGTTAAATACGTTGTGGATGGATGTCTTGTCCTTCCTAGTAGAAAAAAAAATGTAGACAACGTTCAACAAGGTTTGTAAAAAAAATAAACGAAAAGAATTTTTTGCTTTGTTTTTTATTTAGCTGTGCGTATGATATATTATATCGGAACGATAGATATGTACAAAAAAAAATAAAAATGATAAATTATTTACATGAGTGGTTTTCTCATGGATTTTTTGTGGTGTGTTGGCCACATATAACAAAAAATGTGTGTAATAAAGGGGACTCTAAAATACATTTTGTTCTAAGAGTCGTTTGTTTTTTCAATTAGTTTTTGTAGCGAGTTAAATACTTCGTCGAATGTTTCATTGAAGCTTTCTTTTGTTTTAATTTCTTTTATTAAAGTTTTATTTATGATTTTAGTTGTTAATGACTTGTTTTCATATTTTGTGTGTATTTGTTTTAATTCTGTTGCATTGTTATTGTTAAGATCAGTTGGTCGTATGTTGTCAGTAATTTCGCTAATTGGCATGAATTTTTTCTTTTTTACTATTGTGTTAGAAAGTGCTCTGTCGATAAACGGATATTTTGGGTCGGCTTTAATTTGTTTAATTAAATATTTTTCTTTTTCCGTGTAGTTGGAGAATGGTGTGCCTTCTTTTTGGTTTGTAACTTTGACTTTACGTGTTGGTATTTTTGTTCTGATGTTAATAATTTGAACGTCGTTGTCGTAAGTTTTGTTTTGGTCGCATTGCACTGTTACCTCGGTTACAGTGCAGGCCCAGGCTTCGCCAAAATCCGTTTTTTCCGTCATCTGAGTGTAAAAAAAAATAGAAACAAATTTTATGTGATGTTTGTAGTTGATTAGTTTTGTTTGTGACATATGTGGGTGGATTTATACTTTCTAAGTTCTCTCAATATATGGCTTTATGTCTTTTATGTTAAATATTCCCCGTTCATTGTTTGTAATTGGATTTGTTAAGACATACGTGGCTGGTCTTATTTGTTTAGATATTATATATGGTCCTTCATATATTTCTAAGAATTTTTTAGTCAGTTTATTTATTTTATCCGGATTTCTTATAGCTTTTATCATAACTTTGCTGCCAAGTTTTAATTCGTTTTTGGTTATATTTTTATTTGCTATTTTTGCACGATTTTTTCCCTTATTTTTAATTCGCGTTTCTACTAATTTTAGTTTAGTGTCGTATGGGATATTTTGATTGTTATTTAATTTTATCCATTTTTCCCAGATTCTTTTTGGTTTGATGTTTAAGTGGATTTCTATGGGGGTGAAATCGGTTGTGTCGTGGTGTATTTCGTTAAAGCAGGTTTCTATAGTTTTAACCCATAAGCCCCATGAGTTGTGATTGTCTTCCAAGATGGATCTAAAAAACCTAGACAGTTCTCGGTGGACTCTTTCTACTATATTGCTTTGTGGATGTCTTATTGCTGTTAAAACTGGTTTAATGTTGTTATTTTTTAAGGTTTCTGTCCATTCATTAGATGTAAATTGTGTTCCCTGGTCTGAAATTATTTTGCTAGGTTTACCGTATTTTGGAAAGTAGTCTTTAGTTAATCTATTCAGGACTGCTTTTGTTGTGCATTTTCTTAGTGGGTAAAGTTTTACAAATTTGCTAAATACGTCGATTGTGGATAGTATGTATTTGAACCCCCCTCTTGTCGCGGGTAATGGTCCGTAAAAATCTAACGATAGTGCTTCTTTAGGTTTTTTTGCTGTTATGAACTGCATTTCGGTCATTTCTTTTTTATTCGCGTATTTATTTCTTTGGCAGGAGTCGCAGCTTGTTAGTCTTTTTCTTATGTATTTAGCTAGTTTTGGAAAATGGAAGTTTTCTGATATTATTCTGTAGCATTTTCTTGCACCTATGTGCGCATACATTTCATGTGTTTCGTCAATCAGTATGTCGATTGTGTTGTTTGGAATGCATATTTTGTAATAGTCGCCTATTTTTATTGTTAGAATGTCGTCTGTTATTTTGTACCGTTCTGTTAAGTTTTGTTTTGCTAAGTTGTATTTTTCTTTTAAGAATACGTCGGTTAATTGTTCGTTTTTTATGTTTGTGATTAAGGTTTTCAATTGTTTTGATGGGTTTTTGTATAGTGTGTGTATAAAAATTGTTTTTGTATTATGGTTTTCTGTTACTTGTGTGGCTTGTATTTGTCAATATACTTAGTGTGTCTGCTGCTGTGTTTAATTTACCTTTAACGTGTTCAAGTTGTATGTTATAGTCCTGAATAGCTAGTATCCAGCGTGTAATTCTCGCGTTTGTGAAGTTGCATGTTTTTAAGAATGTTAGTGGTTTGTGATCGGTTTGTATTATGATTTTTGTTCCCATTATGTATGTGCGAAATTTTTCTAAGGCCCATACTATCGCGAGTAGTTCTTGTTCTGTGGTAAAGTATGTTAGTTTTGCCCCTTTTAATGTTCGGCTTGCGCATGTAATTATTTTTTCATTATCTGTTTCGTCTTTTTGTGTTAATATTGCGCCTAGCCCGGTTCCGCTTGCGTCTGTGTATAAGTAGAAGGGTTTTTTTAAGTTGGGGTGTCGTATGATCATGGATTCACAAAAAAGGTTTTTTATTGCGTTTAAAGCAGTTTCCTCTTCTGTTTTCCAAGACCAAGGGGTATTTTTTTTTAATAGATTGTATAAGGGGTATGTTGTTTGTGCGTGTTTGTCAGTAAATTTTGTGTAAAAGTTTATAAAACCTAGAAAACTTTGGAGTTGTTTTATGTTTTTGGGTTGTGGGAAATCTTTGATGGTTTGTATTTTTTCCGGGTCCATTTTAATTCCTTCGTTTGAAATTATGTGTCCTAGAAATTTTATTTCTGTTCTGAAAAATTTACATTTACTGAAGTTAAGGGTTAGACCGTTTTTTTGAAATCTTTTAAAAAGAAGTTCTAGATGTTCTAAGTGCTCGTTAATATTTGCTGACTTGCATACCAGGTCGTCTACAAAATTTACTATGAAACTCTGGAAGTCAGAAATAGTGTTGTCTAAGCCTCGTATTAAAGCCGCGGTGCTTGTTTTGAGGCCAAACGGAGTTACGTTAAATTCGTAAATTTTACCTTCGTGCATGAATGCTGTATATTTGCAAGAGTCAGGGTGTAATGGTATTTGCCAGAAGCTTGACGTCATATCAAGGGCGGACATAATTTTAAAATTTATCATTTTTTGAAAAATTGTTTCTGTGGATTCGGTAGTTTCTTTGTCATCTATTAAGTTTTCATTTAAGTTTCTAGCATCTAGGCATGTTCTTATGGAACCGTCTTTTTTCTTTACAATTACTAAAGGGTTAATGAAGTTGCTTGTGGATTTTTTTATTATGTTTAATTCTAGCATTTTGTCTATCTCGTTTTTTACGGCTTCTTTGTATGCCATAGGGATTGGGTATGATTTGCAAAAATATGGTTTATCTGTTTTCATTGTTAGTTGGTGTTGGTAAGTTAATAATTTGCCGGGTTTTTTGCAAAATATTTCTTTGTATTTTATTATTAAGTCTTGAAATTTTTGTTTGTCTTCTTCATTCAGTGAGTTGCAATTTTTTATCGAATTTTCGATTTCTGTATTTGTTAGTTCGTAGTTGTCAATCTGTAGGGTATTGATTTTTTTGTTCTCATTTAGTTCGGGATTTTTTTTTTCCGAAATGAATTTTAGGTTTACCTCGCTATTATCTGTAGAAAGTATTATGCTATTGTTTTTTAAGTCAATTTTTGTTTCTAAGGTTTTTAAAATGTCTATTCCAAAAATACATTCTCTAGTTAATTTAGGTACTATCAAAAAAGGGTATGTTTTTTCTAATTTATCAATTTTTATGTTGAGTAGGATTTGCATTTTGATTTTAGTTCCCTGTTTATTAGTTGCGCCGTATACGATACTTCCGCTTACCGGGAGTTTGGGTGCTGATTTGAATGAGTTTATGTTTTCTAGATACAATTTTTCTGATATGCATGTCACTTCACTACCTGTGTCTAATAGAGCTTTTGTTATCACGGAGTTAATGTTACATTTGATTTCTGGACATAGTTGTTTTTGTTTCTTTATTGTTTGTTTTTCGCAAGGTTCGCTGTTTAATAATTCGTTTCTAATGTTAGTAATTCTAAGTTCTATTGAGGTTGTATCGCCCTGGTCAGTTTCTCTAGTTGTGATAGTCTCTGGCAGGGCGTTTTCTAGTTTTCCGTTCGCGGTTCTAGTTCGATTTCTATGTCGCTATTTTCTTCGTTTTCGTATTCTAGTACTTGAATTTGTTTGCTGTTTGGAAAATTTTTATTTTGTTTAAAATTGTTTGTTTGTCTGTTGTAAATCGGGTTTCTTTGTGCGTAACTGTCAGTTTGTTTATATTCTGTTTTCGTTTGTTGTTCATTTGTATTTGGTGGGTTGTTTTGTAGGGTAGATTTTTCGTTTGTTTCTTGTATTGTGTTTTTGTTTGTAAAAGTGCGGTTTTGATGTATAGTACGGTTTTGATTTGTTTGTATTTTTTTAAAAAATTCAGTTCGATTGATGTTTCCTGATTTTTCAAAAGATTCTAAAATTTCTAATAATTCTTCATATGTTTTTGCATTTCTGACTAGTACCGCGTTTTTTATTTCTATTGTAAAATGTCTTGATAATTGTTCTACGATTGTTTCTTCTACTGGTGGTGGTATTAGATCTTTCGCGCTAGAGATTAATTGGATTGCGTAATCTATTTTACTTTGTTTAAAATCGTTATGGAACCCGTATTCTAGAGAATGTGATATCTTTCTACGCGTATTTTCGTTCCAGAAGCGTTTTATAAATTTTATTTCGAATGTTTCGAAGGTATCTGTGCTTTCTTCTACTAATTGCCACCATTGTAGTGGCGTTTCTGTTAAGCTAGAATGAATTAAATATATAAAGTCTGCGTGGGTGTTTGATGCGTCTAGATATCTTTTGAGATCTTTTAAATATTGCATGGGTTTTTCTGTGTTTGTTCCTGAAAATTTTGGGATCGTTAAGTGTTTAGTCCAGTTTGTTGTTTGTCCAGTATAGGATGCGATACTTGTGTGTTTTTGTAGTAATTTAGTTTGATTTTGTGTTAAATTATCTAATTTTTGTTCGTGATCCATCTTGGAAGCAATCAACGAGGCTTGGTTAACTAAAATGTCCGTTTGTTGTCTAGTCATTGTTTCCATTTGTGATTCCGTTTGTTCTAATTGATCCGTAATTAAATTTAATTCTGTATTGTATTCTTGGTTCTGTTTGTTTAATAAAGTAAGAATTCTGTTTTCTAAATCTGAAATGGCTTTTTTTACGCGTTCTTCTGTAATTGGGTCGATTTTTGTTTGTCGCGACGTAGATTTATTTGGAGTTTGTAGAATGTTTTCTAATTGATTTTTTGTTTCTTTAAGTTTGTCTAGTTGAGATAGGGATGGATTTTTATGAAGTGATTCTTCTTTTATAGTTAAGTTATGCGCGCTATTATTCTTTTGGTTAAATGTTTTTTCATCTGTCGATTTGTTAATAAGTGAAATTTCTGAGTCGGATAGATCTTTGTTGTTTCTCAAAAAGGACCTTGTATTATAGCGAGGCATTTTGAGAGAATTTAGAAAGTGTAATTATTACTTACGAGAAAAAGGGACGTCTGTTTTAGTTGTCACTAATACATTCACTACTTATACAAAGCAACAATTGATTTCTCACCTTAAAAAAAAATAATCCAATGCACACGTAAAAACTGGATCTGTGTAAAAAAAAATGTATTTTTTATTTGTTTTTACTTTATGTAATTTATTTTTCAAACGGTGAAATTGTGTGTAATATTTTATTTGATAGTACTATTTCGTTAACTGGTTTGATTGTGACTGATTTTAATTAAATAAATTCGAGAATTTCTGTGTTTATTCTCTTCACTAATTAGTATGTTTTGTTTTGAAAATTTGATATTGACTCGGATAGATTTATTAATTTTGATTTTGTGAATTATATATGTATTTATATTCTGATTCAAGGGACCTGAGAGATCTCTCTGGGGGCACCAGATGAAGCATTTACGCCTTTCAACTAGTAGTTTTTTAATTTGAGTCTCAGGGCTGTCATTGCTCAGTTATAACTACTGAAAGCTTGGCAAGTTCATCATCGACTCTTAGTTGAAAGTAAAATACAACTTTTTGTTGAGAGATCTCTAGGTTCTCTTCACAGAAGTTATTATTGTCTGAATTTAATTCAGTTTTTGAATAATTTGTTTTTTATTGAAAATTTACCTTGTAAATTTTGAAAAGAAAAGATTTGATTTATTAAATCGCATTAAGAGTTTTGAGAAAGGAATTTCCCTAAGTCTCGACGGTTTACCGCAGTTCGCCGTCGAGAATCGAAGAGGTACCTGAAAAGTAAATTAATTTACCTTGATCGCAATCTAAGGATTTAAATATGTCTTATTTTTAAGAATCACGCCTCAGCGTAGATTCCCAGTCGGGCAGAGTGCGCACACTATGCCGTTCCGTATCAAATAAGCGATTTATCTATCGCGTTCACGTCTTATATAGACGTGTTCGGATTTACACGCCTTGGGGAGATTTAAGTTGGTTTGCCCTCTCGTGGCGCAAAGTTACACCGTCTGCGCCTGTATGCCTACTACTGGTTACTCTCGGGCTGGCTTGTCGGCGTAACGTCTACGTGCAGGGATATGTAATGTGCTTCAATACTAATTGTTTCAATACGCATTCACGTAGTCAGTGGACAGAGTACCTTCTTGAAAATGTTATAAATCCACTTACTCACTTACTCAATTTAAAAGAACAAGTTCAATTAAACATTTTACACAGAAATTTGCCAACTGTTTCTGATTTTATTAATATTACAATTAATCAACAAAAATTGCAATTTATGTTTCATGGTCCTGTTAAGTGCAATAAATTTCTTTTACATTTATTATTACAATCACCATCAGAAGAAGTACCAAGAAACAAGTCAATTAACAGAGCAAGTAACTGTCAATCTACAAATGTTGATCGTTATAATTTCAAAATAAATGACAGCTTTCAACGTTTTATTCACGATGACAGTTTACCTGCTTTAGTTGAAGAACTCAATATTTCTTTTCAACAATTACTTGATGTTGATATTAAGACCGCAATTAAAATTAATGCATACGACTCAATTGGATATGTTGCGTTTGATGTTGTTTTCAATTTACTGCGTGTTTCTGAATTGCAGAATGTTAATGCAAAAAGTAATATTAAAAAGGAAAAAATTGTTGTCTCTCTCTTCCTAAGGGCACATTTATTATACTCTCTCAGATATTATCAATTAATAGCACCTTTCTCATCAATGACTTGCATTGATAGTCTGTTAAAGACTATGAAAGATACTAAAAACGTTGTTGGTGATAAATATTTAGTATATGATTTAAACAAATTGGGCTCCATTCCTTTTGTGAATAGCAGATTAGCAAGTAATTTTTATAAGAAACATGATTCCTCGCAACAGACTAAAACATTAAACTTAACAAGGTTTATTAAAACATCGACGCTTATTACGTTATTAGGTAATCCTATGAATCAAAATACACAGTTAATAAAAGCTGCTTTTGGTCCATTAATAGGTTTATCGGGCATATCAGAAAAGTTTTCTGACAGTGTACGTGGGAAATTAATGAATATCATTAATGAAAACATTGAATACTGGCCAACAAATTTTTTAATGCAAAATAGATGTCCATTTTTTTTTATGCTACGCTGTTATGAGTGATAATGATTCACGCATAATAAAAACAAATGAGTTCTCATCAGTTTCCAATACAGCTACTGATAACGGCATTCCATTAGTATCTGCGGGTGTATTAGAAGAAAAAAAATCAAGAGAACAGAAGGTAGTTCTGCAGGCTCAGCAGTATCATCATTCCTAAATAATTCATTATCAGTAACAGATAATAAATCTGATAAACAATTAGAAAAGTGCATTCATGGTCAGTATGATTGTACAAAAACACGTACAGTTAAAAAAGGAAAGAAGAGAAAATTAACTGACAATCATTCAACTTCCTCTTTAGTTAAATTACCTTCTTCTTCATTAATAAATAATGTGACATTAGACGGAAATTTGAGCCCACATGTCAGTAATGGAAATGCGGCTACATCTTTGTTTGCACTTTACACTACAAACGCAGATTTAAGTAAATGTCACAGTTCCACTTCTGCAAAACATTGTTTACATGATTTTACATTTTTAACATTTTTTGATATTGAAACAACTGATTTGAAGTTTAAAAGCATGACAGAAATTTGTTTTTATTTAATTCTCAATACAGATTTTGTACTTTTACGCGAAAAGTTAAAATCTGATAGGAATCGTGATTTACTTAAATCACATAAATTGAATATCTAAGAACTATTAGAGAATTATAATGTCCAGAAATTAGTTTTGATTTTCAAGCCATTAGTTCCAATTTCACGAAAGGCTGCAGAATTATCTGTGTACTATTACAACTATTCAAATGCCAATACCAACTTTATTTCCCTTCAACTTGATTCATAATTATAATGTTTTATTTATTATTTTTCTTCAATAAGAATAACAACTTCAATGAATAAGAAAATATTTTTCAAAACTTTACACCGATGTAACTCGAAAATTTGTAAATTCAGAAATAAACACCCTTTATCAATTTCAATTTGCATCATTACCTCGCTTACATCACATTTCAATTAATTAAAATTTGAGTAATTACAAACTTTTAAGATTTATAATATTAATTCAATAATATAATATTAATTACGGAGTGTCTATTCCTACGCTAACGTGAACCGTTTTTCCAAAACTATACCTACGCGAAGTGGAATTAGTTTTGAAAAGCGACACTAGTGGCGCTAGTGTTATCACAATCATTTTGATTTTACTTTGCCAAATTTATTGTCAATGTAAAATAAAATAAGTTGAATACGGAATACCAAATATTTATTATCTTTTTTTACTGTATTTTCCTTCGATTGATTGGAATTAAGTTAATAAATAATAAATTTATCCAATATTAATATTAATTATAATCAGTTTAATAAATTATAAATCCTTTAAAATTATTATCTATCCTTTATAAATGATCGGCTTATTTCGGATTGAACGAATTTTTAAAACTATTTCCAACTTTTTTTCAGAAAATATGTCTTTTCGACTTTTGTATTGTAAAATTTGACTGATCAACATTTCTTCTTTCAGAACTTCAACTTTCTTCTTAAATATTTTTAAAATTGTAAGACTCTGGTTTTAAAAATTTTCACATAACGTCTAGATTACTTGGTTTGGATTTTTTGTCCTGCAATCCTCATTTTTTAAAGTTTTGCTTTTTTCAAAATTTTAGTATTAAAAAATTTAAATTATTTATTTAAACAAAATCTAAAGTATATCATCGATCTTTTTCAAAAAATTCATAAACATAGCCTATAATGTGCTTAAAAATTTAAGCCAAAGAAAAAGATGGTATGTATTATAGTTTTTGAGAAAAAAATTATTAAGTTATGCTAGCGCGGCGCAGACCGGTGTCACCGCTACTCAACGCGTAGTTCCGTAGTAACCGAAATGTATGTATATTATTACATAATATAAATACAGTTAATCGTCATGTTTATTTTTTTATTTTACAAATTGTGCTGTGCACAGAATTTGAAAAAATTTTTGTTTCAATATTATTCTCAAGGGGTACGAAGGAATGAAATTTTTGTGTACCTTTAATGGTCATAGCTTGATTAAATCTTTCACTTAACAATTGTTTTTCAGCATCATATTCTGCATAATTACAAAATTCTACATTAATTTTCTCTAAACTGGATTTTGCCCACTCGTATAAGTCAAGAGGAGTAACAATTTGATTGTTTAATGGTCGTTGTAAACTTGCTTCTTTCAACTATTTTCAAACTATTTTTATCATTCTTTAAGGGGAGAGATAGGTGAAATTTTAACTAAACAAAATTTTTGATGCTCAGAGGTGTCATTTTTTTTCTTACATCAATTAAGATGTAGAATTATGGTATTACATAAAAATTAAAAAACAAAATTTTTTTGGTCATTTTCGAAATTTTATTTTTCAAAATCCATACGATGGATTGTAGAAAATCATTTAAAAATCCCACAAAAAAATTGTCGATGGAAAAAATGAAAATTGTGAAAGAGGTTTAATTTTTAAAATTTAAGTTTTTCTTAGAATAAATTTCTCAAACTTCGCAAATTATTTGTTTCTCTATTTTTGACATTACCCCATAATTTTAGGTCTAAAATTGCATAAGAAAAAAAATTAACACCCCTGAACATCGCGAATTTTGATAATTTTACTAGTCCATTATTTTTCTTTCTTCATTTTTAAATTATTTTAGTGATTCACTTATTTTCACTTATTTTTACCAGTTTTTAATTATATTAATTATTTTTCAATTGATTTAACAAATTTTTAATTATTATTCTTAAATTTTAATAATTTTCCCAATTTTTAGTATTTTTTATTATTTTTCTATAAATTACCAATTTTTTAATTACTTTTTTTTACTTTAATTATTTTCTCCGATTTTTTTAATTCTAAAGTTTGATGTCCATGTACTATGAAAAGATCAGTGTGACTTTCTGAAGCTTATAATTTAAATATAATACACTAACTATATTTACATTATGTAAAAATATACATACATTTCGGTTACTACGGAACTACGCGTTGAGTAGCGTTGACACCGGTCCGCGCCGCGCTAGCATAACTTAATAATTTTTTTCTCAAAAACTATAATACATACCATCTTTTTCTTTGGCTTAAACTTTTAAGCACATTATAGGCTATGTTTATGAATTTTTTAAAAAAGAACGATGATATACTTTAGATTTTGTTTAAATAAATAATTTAATTTTTTTAATTAAAATTTAATTATAAACAATTTCTTAATTATTATAATTTTTCTTGAAAGAGTATTTAAATACGAGTAATTTAAAAAAAAATAATCTCAATTGCTTCAAAATTACAGAAGTTATGATAACACAAAAAAAATAGTACATAAAATTTCGAATTTGAATATTTTCGAAAATATTTTGAATTTTTTAAAAATAATTAAAATTTATTTTTTTTACTCCTAAAGGAACCCAAAATATCAATTTCGTAAATATTACTCAATATGACTGAAATTGGTGTGATCACTTGGTATGGACTCGACCTAATGGTAACACTGATAATGTTCAATGTTTAAAATGCAAATGTAAATGTCATGAGTTTTATAGTGACAACAGTTACACTGAGTTTATTAACTTCTCGAGTTTGGATAGAATTAATGTATTAAAATTTTCTGATAACAATTTGAACAGAATTATTAGATGTCAAAAGTGTAAAGACAATAGATGTGTCAATGGAAAAGTATCATTGAAATTAATAACAAATGTAGGTAGACAGTTTCACCAATACAGTCAATGTCAAATAGATTATATAAAGTCAATAATTTTTGTAAATAGCAATAATGATTGTCAAAAGGAAGTTGATTGTTCTGAAGAAACGTTTTTTTTTGGACATTTTTGTTTGACAAATTGTTTTAAAAAAGTAGAAAGTAGATTTAACATGTATTTAATAGCTTCATTAATTATAAAAGACACGAAAGAGGGCGTTACTGTAGATTATTCAAAATTTGACTTTGACAATGTTCATGAGAATTTTATTATTAATGCTATTAATAATTTTGTTTTGAGATTGGCTTTGGAGCAAACTTTTGACGAGTCAAAAGGTATTAATATCAATGAATATTTTGCTGTTGTCACTAACCATTTGTTTACTCTTTTCAATATTAATATTCGTGATTATGAGGAAGTTAGATTGACTATGAAGACTCAAAACGCAATACATTACTTACAAATTAAGCATACATTTCATTCACACGAAATGACATTTAATGGATTACTGTTGGCCAACTTGAGCATCTCTACTATTTTGTTGTGCACTGATATCGTAATTGACTACAGTAAGGGAAGTTTAATATTTACTTTACTTACTCCTGAGTATATTGCTAGTTTAAATAATTTTTGTAATTTGCAAGAAAAATTTTTATTAGTACCATTTCTTAGAGCAGGAGAATTACAGTTTTTTGAAAAATTAAAGCGTTTGATTAAATACAATGATGATGATGATAATGTTTATGATGATTATGATCTGTTAAGTGATCTTGTTAAATTAATGTTATTTTTAATTGTTACATGGAAATAGCTTCTGCTTCACTGCACTTTCTTTCTCTCGAAGGTTACTTGAATTAGGTGTATTTAATGAATATTACAGTGACGAATATACACTACGGAACATTATTAAAGTGGTTATACCGATGTTCATATTCTCAAAGAATAATGTTTTTCCTACTTTCTTTAACTTTATCTACATTTCAAAATATTATAGAAATTTAATTCAATTCTTTCGACAATTGCAACCCAATTTACACTCCAGTTTGTCCACTTAAACCACTAGATCAGCGGGTGATCAGCAGAATGTTTGTGACTATAAGTTAATCGTTTTCTTAACTTAATCCCTGCCTACTTAGTTAAAATCAAACCTACATTCCCTACAAATCCCTAGATTAAATTTCAGATTTTTGTAACATTTTTAAATATAAATAAACTGTTTCGTAACTTACGAATACCTTTTTCATACCCTTTAAAATAACCAAAAATAATGCTTACAATTCCTTACAATTCTCTACATCCCTTCTTAGATATCCAGAATGAAACCAAAATTCCCTATAATTCTCTAGATCCTTTCCTGCATACCATAATTCATACAAAAATTCCCAACAAATCCCTAGATCCCTCAATAGATACCCAATATTAAACAACAATATCTTTAAATCCTTATATCCTTTCCAAGATGATCAAAATTAATCCAAAATTTTCTACAATATTTTGGATCCCTCCTCAGATAACCAATGTGAAACGAAAATTAACCTACAAATCTCAGGATCCCTGTCGATAATTACTAGTAGGATTAGGCATAGCAACCAAAAAACATGAACAAGTTAAAGTTAAAGCTCCCCACCCCCCTAGTCAAGGTAAAAAATATGCCCAAGTTAAAGTTAAAGCTCCCCACCCCCCTAGTCAAGGTAAAAAATATGCCCAAGTTAAAGTTAAAGCTCCCCACCCCCCTAGTCAAGGTAAAAAATATGCCCAAGTTAAAGTTAAAGCTCCCCACCCCCCTAGTCAAGGTAAAAAATATGCCCAAGTTAAAGTTAAAGCTCCCCACCCCCCTAGTCAAGGTAAAAAATATGCCCAAGTTAAAGTTAAAGCTCCCCACCCCCCTAGTCAAGGTAAAAAATATGCCCAAGTTAAAGTTAAAGCTCCCCACCCCCCTAGTCAAGGTAAAAAATATGCCCAAGTTAAAGTTAAAGCTCCCCACCCCCCTAGTCAAGGTAAAAAATATGCCCAAGTTAAAGTTAAAGCTCCCCACCCCCCTAGTCAAGGTAAAAAATATGCCCAAGTTAAAGTTAACGCTCCCCACCCCCCTAGTCAAGGTAAAAAATATGCCCAAGTTAAAGTTAAAGCTCCCCACCCCCCTAGTCAAGGTAAAAAATATGCCCAAGTTAAAGTTAAAGCTCCCCACCCCCCTAGTCAAGGTAAAAAATATGCCCAAGTTAAAGTTAAAGCTCCCCACCCCCCTAGTCAAGGTAAAAAATATGCCCAAGTTAAAGTTAAAGCTCCCCACCCCCCTAGTCAAGGTAAAAAATATGCCCAAGTTAAAGTTAAAGCTCCCCACCCCCCTAGTCAAGGTAAAAAATATGCCCAAGTTAAAGTTAAAGCTCCCCACCCCCCTAGTCAAGGTAAAAAATATGCCCAAGTTAAAGTTAAAGCTCCCCACCCCCCTAGTCAAGGTAAAAAATATGCCCAAGTTAAAGTTAAAGCTCCCCACCCCCCTAGTCAAGGTAAAAAATATGCCCAAGTTAAAGTTAAAGCTCCCCACCCCCCTAGTCAAGGTAAAAAATATGCCCAAGTTAAAGTTAAAGCTCCCCACCCCCCTAGTCAAGGTAAAAAATATGCCCAAGTTAAAGTTAAAGCTCCCCACCCCCCTAGTCAAGGTAAAAAATATGCCCAAGTTAAAGTTAAAGCTCCCCACCCCCCTAGTCAAGGTAAAAAATATGCCCAAGTTAAAGTTAAAGCTCGTAATGTCGTGGGGTCCGTGAGCTATTAAAATGAAACCAATTGGAGTTGATAGAGGACATTGTCCTACATAACATATCAAATTTTTCCGTGTATCTATCGAGCCGTTTTCGAGAAAATGCGTTTTTAAATTTGTTTTTATTATTATCTTGAAACCAATCAATTGTACATACCGCGCAAGGCAAGTTTTTGATTTATTTTTTTTTTTTGAACAATTTTGTCCTTTACCATTTTTTTCTATCTATAATACTTTTCGAGTTATTAAAGAAAAACGATAACATCATGAAAAGAAGATTTCGACCCCCGAAAAAATTATATCAAGATTTCGACCCCGAAAAAATTGTATTTTACGTATATCAAGATTTCGACCCCGAAAAAATTATATCAAGATTTCGACCCCGAAAAAATTGTATTTTACGTATATCAAGATTTCGACCCCGAAAAAATTATATCAAGATTTCGACCCCGAAAAAAATTTAATTTTTAATATATCAAGATTTCGACCCCGAAAAAATTGTATTTTACGTATATCAAGATTTCGACCCCGAAAAATTTGTATTTTACGTATATCAAGATTTCGACCCCGAAAAAATTATATCAAGATTTCGACCCCGAAAAAATTGTATTTTACGTATATCAAGATTTCGACCCCGAAAAAATTATATCAAGATTTCGACCCCGAAAAAATTGTATTTTACGTATATCAAGATTTCGACCCCGAAAAAATTATATCAAGATTTCGACCCCGAAAAAATTGTATTTTACGTATATCAAGATTTCGACCCCGAAAAAATTATATCAAGATTTCGACCCCGAAAAAATTGTATTTTACGTATATCAAGATTTCGACCCCGAAAAAATTATATCAAGATTTCGACCCCGAAAAAATTGTATTTTACGTATATCAAGATTTCGACCCCGAAAAAATTATATCAAGATTTCGACCCCGAAAAAAATTTAATTTTTAATATATCAAGATTTCGACCCCGAAAAAATTATATCAAGATTTCGACCCCGAAAAAATTGTATTTTACGTATATCAAGATTTCGACCCCGAAAAAATTGTATTTTACGTATATCAAGATTTCGACCCCGAAAAAATTATATCAAGATTTCGACCCCGAAAAAATTGTATTTTACGTATATCAAGATTTCGACCCCGAAAAAATTATATCAAGATTTCGACCCCGAAAAAATTGTATTTTACGTATATCAAGATTTCGACCCCGAAAAAATTATATCAAGATTTCGACCCCGAAAAAATTGTATTTTACGTATATCAAGATTTCGACCCCGAAAAAATTATATCAAGATTTCGACCCCGAAAAAATTGTATTTTACGTATATCAAGATTTCGACCCCGAAAAAATTGTATTTTACGTATATCAAGATTTCGACCCCGAAAAAATTATATCAAGATTTCGACCCCGAAAAAATTGTATTTTACGTATATCAAGATTTCGACCCCGAAAAAATTATATCAAGATTTCGACCCCGAAAAAATTGTATTTTACGTATATCAAGATTTCGACCCCGAAAAAATTATATCAAGATTTCGACCCCGAAAAAATTGTATTTTACGTATATCAAGATTTCGACCCCGAAAAAATTATATCAAGATTTCGACCCCGAAAAAAATTTAATTTTTAATATATCAAGATTTCGACCCCGAAAAAATTATATCAAGATTTCGACCCCGAAAAAATTGTATTTTACGTATATCAAGATTTCGACCCCGAAAAAATTGTATTTTACGTATATCAAGATTTCGACCCCGAAAAAATTATATCAAGATTTCGACCCCGAAAAAATTGTATTTTACGTATATCAAGATTTCGACCCCGAAAAAATTATATCAAGATTTCGACCCCGAAAAAATTGTATTTTACGTATATCAAGATTTCGACCCCGAAAAAATTATATCAAGATTTCGACCCCGAAAAAATTGTATTTTACGTATATCAAGATTTCGACCCCGAAAAAATTGTATTTTACGTATATCAAGATTTCGACCCCGAAAAAATTATATCAAGATTTCGACCCCGAAAAAAATTTAATTTTTAATATATCAAGATTTCGACCCCGAAAAAATTATATCAAGATTTCGACCCCGAAAAAATTGTATTTTACGTATATCAAGATTTCGACCCCGAAAAAATTATATCAAGATTTCGACCCCGAAAAAATTGTATTTTACGTATATCAAGATTTCGACCCCGAAAAAATTATATCAAGATTTCGACCCCGAAAAAATTGTATTTTACGTATATCAAGATTTCGACCCCGAAAAAATTATATCAAGATTTCGACCCCGAAAAAATTGTATTTTACGTATATCAAGATTTCGACCCCGAAAAAATTATATCAAGATTTCGACCCCGAAATAATTGTATTTTACGTGTATCAAGATTTCGACCCCGAAAAAATTATATCAAGATTTCGACCCCGAAAAAATTGTATTTTACGTATATCAAGATTTCGACCCCGAAAAAATTATATCAAGATTTCGACCCCGAAAAAATTGTATTTTACGTATATCAAGATTTCGACCCCGAAAAAATTATATCAAGATTTCGACCCCGAAAAAAATTTAATTTTTTATATATCAAGATTTCGACCCCGAAAAAATTATATTAAGATTTCGACCCCGAAAAAATTGTATTTTACGTATATCAAGATTTCGACCCCGAAAAAATTGTATTTTACGTATATCAAGATTTCGACCCCGAAAAAATTATATCAAGATTTCGACCCCGAAAAAATTGTATTTTACGTATATCAAGATTTCGACCCCGAAAAAATTGTATTTTACGTATATCAAGATTTCGACCCCGAAAAAATTATATCAAGATTTCGACCCCGAAAAAATTGTATTTTACGTATATCAAGATTTCGACCCCGAAAAAATTGTATTTTACGTATATCAAGATTTCGACCCCGAAAAAATTATATCAAGATTTCGACCCCGAAAAAATTGTATTTTACGTATATCAAGATTTCGACCCCGAAAAAATTGTATTTTACGTATATCAAGATTTCGACCCCGAAAAAATTTAATTTTACGTATATCAAGATTTCGACCCCGAAAAAATTATATCAAGATTTCGACCCCGAAAAAATTGTATTTTACGTATATCAAGATTTCGACCCCGAAAAAATTGTATTTTACGTATATCAAGATTTCGACCCCGAAAAAATTATATCAAGATTTCGACCCCGAAAAAATTGTATTTTACGTATATCAAGATTTCGACCCCGAAAAAATTGTATTTTACGTATATCAAGATTTCGACCCCGAAAAAATTATATCAAGATTTCGACCCCGAAAAAATTGTATTTTACGTATATCAAGATTTCGACCCCGAAAAAATTATATCAAGATTTCGACCCCGAAAAAATTGTATTTTACGTATATCAAGATTTCGACCCCGAAAAAATTGTATTTTACGTATATCAAGATTTCGACCCCAAAAAAATTATATCAAGATTTCGACCCCGAAAAAATTGTATTTTACGTATATCAAGATTTCGACCCCGAAAAAATTATATCAAGATTTCGACCCCGAAAAAATTGTATTTTACGTATATCAAGATTTCGACCCCGAAAAAATTGTATTTTACGTATATCAAGATTTCGACCCCGAAAAAATTGTATTTTACGTATATCAAGATTTCGACCCCGAAAAAATTATATCAAGATTTCGACCCCGAAAAAATTGTATTTTACGTATATCAAGATTTCGACCCCGAAAAAATTATATCAAGATTTCGACCCCGAAAAAATTGTATTTTACGTATATCAAGATTTCGACCCCGAAAAAATTATATCAAGATTTCGACCCCGAAAAAATTGTATTTTACGTATATCAAGATTTCGACCCCGAAAAAATTATATCAAGATTTCGACCCCGAAAAAAATTTAATTTTTAATATATCAAGATTTCGACCCCGAAAAAATTATATCAAGATTTCGACCCCGAAAAAATTGTATTTTACGTATATCAAGATTTCGACCCCGAAAAAATTGTATTTTACGTATATCAAGATTTCGACCCCGAAAAAATTATATCAAGATTTCGACCCCGAAAAAATTGTATTTTACGTATATCAAGATTTCGACCCCGAAAAAATTATATCAAGATTTCGACCCCGAAAAAAATTTAATTTTTTATATATCAAGATTTCGACCCCGAAAAAATTATATTAAGATTTCGACCCCGAAAAAATTGTATTTTACGTATATCAAGATTTCGACCCCGAAAAAATTGTATTTTACGTATATCAAGATTTCGACCCCGAAAAAATTATATCAAGATTTCGACCCCGAAAAAATTGTATTTTACGTATATCAAGATTTCGACCCCGAAAAAATTGTATTTTACGTATATCAAGATTTCGACCCCGAAAAAATTATATCAAGATTTCGACCCCGAAAAAATTGTATTTTACGTATATCAAGATTTCGACCCCGAAAAAATTGTATTTTACGTATATCAAGATTTCGACCCCGAAAAAATTATATCAAGATTTCGACCCCGAAAAAATTGTATTTTACGTATATCAAGATTTCGACCCCGAAAAAATTGTATTTTACGTATATCAAGATTTCGACCCCGAAAAAATTTAATTTTACGTATATCAAGATTTCGACCCCGAAAAAATTATATCAAGATTTCGACCCCGAAAAAATTGTATTTTACGTATATCAAGATTTCGACCCCGAAAAAATTGTATTTTACGTATATCAAGATTTCGACCCCGAAAAAATTATATCAAGATTTCGACCCCGAAAAAATTGTATTTTACGTATATCAAGATTTCGACCCCGAAAAAATTGTATTTTACGTATATCAAGATTTCGACCCCGAAAAAATTATATCAAGATTTCGACCCCGAAAAAATTGTATTTTACGTATATCAAGATTTCGACCCCGAAAAAATTATATCAAGATTTCGACCCCGAAAAAATTGTATTTTACGTATATCAAGATTTCGACCCCGAAAAAATTGTATTTTACGTATATCAAGATTTCGACCCCAAAAAAATTATATCAAGATTTCGACCCCGAAAAAATTGTATTTTACGTATATCAAGATTTCGACCCCGAAAAAATTATATCAAGATTTCGACCCCGAAAAAATTGTATTTTACGTATATCAAGATTTCGACCCCGAAAAAATTGTATTTTACGTATATCAAGATTTCGACCCCGAAAAAATTGTATTTTACGTATATCAAGATTTCGACCCCGAAAAAATTATATCAAGATTTCGACCCCGAAAAAATTTAATTTTACGTATATCAAGATTTCGACCCCGAAAAAATTATATCAAGATTTCGACCCCGAAAAAATTGTATTTTACGTATATCAAGATTTCGACCCCGAAAAAATTGTATTTTACGTATATCAAGATTTCGACCCCGAAAAAATTGTATTTTACGTATATCAAGATTTCGACCCCGAAAAAATTATATCAAGATTTCGACCCCGAAAAAATTGTATTTTACGTATATCAAGATTTCGACCCCGAAAAAATTATATCAAGATTTCGACCCCGAAAAAATTGTATTTTACGTATATCAAGATTTCGACCCCGAAAAAATTATATCAAGATTTCGACCCCGAAAAAATTTAATTTTACGTATATCAAGATTTCGACCCCGAAAAAATTATATCAAGATTTCGACCCCGAAAAAATTGTATTTTACGTATATCAAGATTTCGACCCCGAAAAAATTGTATTTTACGTATATCAAGATTTCGACCCCGAAAAAATTATATCAAGATTTCGAACCCGAAAAAATTGTATTTTACGTATATCAAGATTTCGACCCCGAAAAAATTGTATTTTACGTATATCAAGATTTCGACCCCGAAAAAATTATATCAAGATTTCGACCCCGAAAAAATTGTATTTTACGTATATCAAGATTTCGACCCCGAAAAAATTGTATTTTACGTATATCAAGATTTCGACCCCGAAAAAATTATATCAAGATTTCGACCCCGAAAAAATTGTATTTTATGTATATCAAGATTTCGACCCCGAAAAAATTGTATTTTACGTATATCAAGATTTCGACCCCGAAAAAATTGTATTTTACGTATATCAAGATTTCGACCCCGAAAAAATTGTATTTTACGTATATCAAGATTTCGACCCCGAAAAAATTATATCAAGATTTCGACCCCGAAAAAATTTAATTTTACGTATATCAAGATTTCGACCCCGAAAAAATTATATCAAGATTTCGACCCCGAAAAAATTGTATTTTACGTATATCAAGATTTCGACCCCGAAAAAATTGTATTTTACGTATATCAAGATTTCGACCCCGAAAAAATTATATCAAGATTTCGACCCCGAAAAAATTGTATTTTACGTATATCAAGATTTCGACCCCGAAAAAATTGTATTTTACGTATATCAAGATTTCGACCCCGAAAAAATTATATCAAGATTTCGACCCCGAAAAAATTGTATTTTACGTATATCAAGATTTCGACCCCGAAAAAATTATATCAAGATTTCGACCCCGAAAAAATTGTATTTTACGTATATCAAGATTTCGACCCCGAAAAAATTGTATTTTACGTATATCAAGATTTCGACCCCGAAAAAATTATATCAAGATTTCGACCCCGAAAAAATTGTATTTTATGTATATCAAGATTTCGACCCCGAAAAAATTGTATTTTACGTATATCAAGATTTCGACCCCGAAAAAATTATATCAAGATTTCGACCCCGAAAAAATTTAATTTTACGTATATCAAGATTTCGACCCCGAAAAAATTATATCAAGATTTCGACCCCGAAAAAATTGTATTTTACGTATATCAAGATTTCGACCCCGAAAAAATTATATCAAGATTTCGACCCCGAAAAAATTGTATTTTACGTATATCAAGATTTCGACCCCGAAAAAATTGTATTTTACGTATATCAAGATTTCGACCCCGAAAAAATTATATCAAGATTTCGACCCCGAAAAAATTGTATTTTACGTATATCAAGATTTCGACCCCGAAAAAATTATATTAAGATTTCGACCCCGAAAAAATTTAATTTTACGTATATCAAGATTTCGACCCCGAAAAAATTATATCAAGATTTCGACCCCGAAAAAATTGTATTTTACGTATATCAAGATTTCGACCCCGAAAAAATTATATCAAGATTTCGACCCCGAAAAAATTGTATTTTACGTATATCAAGATTTCGACCCCGAAAAAATTATATCAAGATTTCGACCCCGAAAAAATTGTATTTTACGTATATCAAGATTTCGACCCCGAAAAAATTGTATTTTACGTATATCAAGATTTCGACCCCGAAAAAATTATATCAAGATTTCGACCCCGAAAAAATTGTATTTTACGTATATCAAGATTTCGACCCCGAAAAAATTGTATTTTACGTATATCAAGATTTCGACCCCGAAAAAATTATATCAAGATTTCGACCCCGAAAAAATTGTATTTTACGTATATCAAGATTTCGACCCCGAAAAAATTATATCAAGATTTCGACCCCGAAAAAATTGTATTTTACGTATATCAAGATTTCGACCCCGAAAAAATTGTATTTTACGTATATCAAGATTTCGACCCCGAAAAAATTATATCAAGATTTCGACCCCGAAAAAATTATATCAAGATTTCGACCCCGAAAAAATTGTATTTTACGTATATCAAGATTTCGACCCCGAAAAAATTGTATTTTACGTATATCAAGATTTCGACCCCGAAAAAATTATATCAAGATTTCGACCCCGAAAAAATTTAATTTTACGTATATCAAGATTTCGACCCCGAAAAAATTATATCAAGATTTCGACCCCGAAAAAATTGTATTTTACGTATATCAAGATTTCGACCCCGAAAAAATTGTATTTTACGTATATCAAGATTTCGACCCCGAAAAAATTATATCAAGATTTCGACCCCGAAAAAATTGTATTTTACGTATATCAAGATTTCGACCCCAAAAAATTGTATTTTACGTATATCAAGATTTCGACCCCGAAAAAATTGTATTTTACGTATATCAAGATTTCGACCCCGAAAAAATTATATCAAGATTTCGACCCCGAAAAAATTTAATTTTACGTATATCAAGATTTCGACCCCGAAAAAATTATATCAAGATTTCGACCCCGAAAAAATTGTATTTTACGTATATCGAGATTTCGACCCCGAAAAAATTGTATTTTACGTATATCAAGATTTCGACCCCGAAAAAATTATATCAAGATTTCGACCCCGAAAAAATTGTATTTTACGTATATCAAGATTTCGACCCCGAAAAAATTGTATTTTACGTATATCAAGATTTCGACCCCGAAAAAATTATATCAAGATTTCGACCCCGAAAAAATTGTATTTTACGTATATCAAGATTTCGACCCCGAAAAAATTGTATTTTACGTATATCAAGATTTCGACCCCGAAAAAATTATATCAAGATTTCGACCCCGAAAAAATTGTATTTTACGTATATCAAGATTTCGACCCCGAAAAAATTATATCAAGATTTCGACCCCGAAAAAATTGTATTTTACGTATATCAAGATTTCGACCCCGAAAAAATTGTATTTTACGTATATCAAGATTTCGACCCCGAAAAAATTATATCAAGATTTCGACCCCGAAAAAATTGTATTTTACGTATATCAAGATTTCGACCCCGAAAAAATTATATCAAGATTTCGACCCCGAAAAAATTGTATTTTACGTATATCAAGATTTCGACCCCGAAAAAATTATATCAAGATTTCGACCCCAAAAAAATTGTATTTTACGTATATCAAGATTTCGACCCCGAAAAAAGTATATCAAGATTTCGACCCCGAAAAAATTGTATTTTACGTATATCAAGATTTCGACCCCGAAAAAATTGTATTTTACGTATATCAAGATTTCGACCCCGAAAAAATTATATCAAGATTTCGACCCCGAAAAAATTGTATTTTACGTATATCAAGATTTCGACCCCGAAAAAATTGTATTTTACGTATATCAAGATTTCGACCCCGAAAAAATTATATCAAGATTTCGACCCCGAAAAAATTGTATTTTACGTATATCAAGATTTCGACCCCGAAAAAATTGTATTTTACGTATATCAAGATTTCGACCCCGAAAAAATTATATCAAGATTTCGACCCCGAAAAAATTGTATTTTACGTATATCAAGATTTCGACCCCGAAAAAATTGTATTTTACGTATATCAAGATTTCGACCCCGAAAAAATTATATCAAGATTTCGACCCCGAAAAAATTTAATTTTACGTATATCAAGATTTCGACCCCGAAAAAATTATATCAAGATTTCGACCCCGAAAAAATTGTATTTTACGTATATCAAGATTTCGACCCCGAAAAAATTGTATTTTACGTATATCAAGATTTCGACCCCGAAAAAATTATATCAAGATTTCGACCCCGAAAAAATTGTATTTTACGTATATCAAGATTTCGACCCCGAAAAAATTGTATTTTACGTATATCAAGATTT